>CM032163.1:10073015-10399764 GCA_018901935.1 Pugionium cornutum
AACAGGAGGAACCCCAACCAGATGGAGATGAGGACACACCACCTCATAACTATCACCATAGGCCGAGAGGACCTCCACGGCAACCAGAGGCAGAAGATGATGGCTTTGAGCCATATGGTCTTCACCAGAGACCAAGAATGCCTCTTAGACGTCATGAGGATGGAGATGAACACACCTACAACCGGGTAATTCATCCTGATGTTAAGCTAACTCCTCCTAGTTTTGCAGGAAAAGTAGACCCCGAGGCTTACCTAGATTGGGAGAAGCGAATGGATCATATCTTTGATCACTACAACCAACCAGGACCCAGGAGAGTCTCAATGGCAGTAGCACAACTCACGGACAATGCCCTCATCTTGGGATCGTGAGGTATCTGACAGAAGGAGGAAGAGAATGAGGCCCAAGACTCATGGGTCGACATGAAAGACCTCATGCGACAAAGGTTTGTTCCACCTTACTTTCATAGAGATTTACGCAACGTCGTTCGTTACTCTTAAGCAGGGTACCAGATCAGTAGAGGAGTACTATGAAGAGTTCGAGAAGCTTAAGGAACAGATTGGAGCTCAATGATGATGAAGAAGCATTGATGGCACAATTCTTGGATGGACTCCAAGAAAGGATCAGCTGCAAGGTGGAAAGGCAAATCTACATGACTTCAAAGACTTGTTCCACCTATCTGTGCAAGCTGAGCAGCACATCAAATAAGAGCCAAGACATCCGCAGCAAGCCTAAGACACCTTGGGCACCAAGCAACATGCCAAGCCTGTAGACAAAGGCAAAAGCATAGAGATCGAGTCAAGGTTCAATAGCAAGCCTCCTGAACCCACCCGTGACCAGAGAGAGCCTGGTAAGTCTTCTAACCCCCAAAGATCACATGACATAACTTGTTTCAAGTACAGGGGACGTGGACACATCTCAAGGGAGTGCCCAAACAACCGAGTCATGCTGATTACGGAGGCAGGAGAATATGAGTCCCAAGATGAAGAGGACTATGAACCAGAAGGAGAGTATGGTGACATTGAGTACCCTGATGTGGGGGAAGTGCTGGTCACTAGACGTATCCTCAGTGCAATGGTGGATCCTTCAGAGACCATCCACAGGAGACCATCTTCCACAGCCGTTGCACCATCAAGGGCAAGGTATGTAACCTCATCATAGATGGTGGTTCTTGCACTAACGTTGCTAGTGCGTATATGGTTGATAAGCTAGGTCTAGAGAAGACAAGGCATCCTCGACCATATAGACTGAGATGGCTCGATGACAAAGTGGAGCTCAAGATCCATGAGCAAGTCACTGTGCCATTCAGTGTGGGCAAGTACCAAGACCAAGTCGTGTGCGACGTGGTGCCCATGCAAGCTGGCCATCTTCTGCTAGGAAGACCATGGCAGTTTGACAAAGAGACCAGGCATGATGGCCAACCAATCTCTACACCTTCGTGCATGACAAGAGAAAGGTCAGCCTAGCTCCTCTTACACCTGCCCAGGTACATGAGCTACAACTCCAAATGAGTAAGGAAAAGAAACTTATCAAGTCTAATTTTCTTATTCAACCAAGCCATGTCCGGAGAGCTTTAGCCTCGAAGGATTTAATGTTACTAATGGTCTTCAAAGAAGTGTTGAGTATAGAACAGGGACAGGTAGAGCTACCTCCTGAAGTAGCAACTCTCCTCAACAAATTCCAGGATGTATTTCCAGAGGAGATACCAGCAGGCTTGCCTCCTTTACGTGGCATAGAACACCAGATTGATCTAGTGCCCGGAGCAGCCCTGCCCAACCGGCCAGCCTACCGGATGAGTCCAGAGGAGTCCAAGGAGCTTGAGAAGCAAGTCAAGGAGCTCCTGGAGAAAGGATATGTTCGAGAGAGCCTCAGTCCATGTGCCGTACCAGTGCTACAAGTGCTCAAGAAGGATAGGACTTGGCGCATGTGCATGGTCTGCCGAGCAATCAACAACATCACAGTCAAGTAGCGGCATCCAATACCACGGCTGGATGACATGCTAGATGAGCTGAGTGGAGCCACGGTCTTCTCCAAGATAGACCTCAAGAGTGGATACCACCAGGTCAGGATGAAGGAAGGTGATGAGTGGAAGACTGCTTTCAAGACAAAGCAAGGGCTCTACGAGTGGACAGTCATGCCATTCGGCTTGACTAATGCCCCAAGCACCTTCATGCCTTATGAACCAAGTTCTTAGGGCGTACATCAGTAAGTTTGTAGTTGTTTACTTTGATGACATACTTGTTTATAGTAAGTGCCTACGGAACACCTCACACATCTTGAGATGGTACTTAAAACCCTTCGACAAGAAGAGCTTTATGCCAATCTCAAGAAGTGCACCTTTTGTACTGATAAGCTTGTCTTTTAGGTTTTGTTGTAAGTTCACAGGGCCTACAGGTTGATGAAGAGAAGATTCGAGCCATACAAGAATGGCCAACACCAGGAAACATCAGCCAAGTAAGGAGCTTCCACGGACTGGCCAGCTTCTATAGGAGATTCGTGCCCAACTTCAGCAGTATTGCCTCACCACTGACGGCAGTAGTGAAGAAGAACGTGGGATTCAGCTGGGGAGAAGCTCAGGAGAAGGCATTCCAGGCCTTGAAGGACAGCCTTACACATGCACCAGTGCTAGTCCTTCCCGACTTCAACAAGACGTTTGAAGTGGAGTGTGATGCCTCTGGAATAGGCATAGGAGCAGTGCTAACCCAAGGAGGGAGACCAGTGGCATACTTCAGTGAGAAGCTAGGTGGTGCCTCACTGAACTACCCCACTTATGACAAGGAGCTCTATGCCCTTGTCCGAGCATTGGAGACTTGGCAGCATTACTTGCTGTCCAAGGAGTTTGTGATCCACACTGATCACGAGACTCTCAAACACCTCAGAGGGCAAACCAATCTCAAGAGGAGACATGCCAGGTGGATGGAGTTCATAGAGACCTTCCGTACATCATCAAGTACAAGAAGGGCAAAGACAATGTGGTAGCCGATGCACTATCAAGGAGGTTTGCCTTGATATCAACCATGGAGGCAAAGGTCCTAGGATTCGAGCACATCAAGGATCTATACAAGGATGATCCTGACCTTGCTGAGAGCTACAAGGAGTGTGGCACAGGGAGTCATGGCAAATTCTACATCCATGAGGGATTCTTGTTCCGAGAAAGAAGGCTGTGCATACCACAAGGATCACTAAGGGAGCTTATCATCCGAGAAGCTCATGGAGGAGGACTCATGGGCCACTTTGGTGTCGACAAGACTCTAGCAGTGGTCAAGGAGCACTTCTACTGGCCACACATCAAGAGGACAGTAGAAGCTCATTGTGCAAGATGCATCACTTGCAAGAAGGCAAAGTCCCGAGTGCAACCTCACGGGTTGTATCTCCCACTGCCCATACCAACACATCCATGGGTGGACATCTCGATGGATTTTGTTCTAGGTCTGCCCAAGATCAACCACAAAGATGCAATCTTTGTAGTGGTGGACAGATTCTCCAAGATGGCACACTTCATCCCATGTGCCAATGTCAATGATGCCACACAAACAGCTGAGCTGTTCTTCAGGGAGATAGTACGGCTTCATGGAGTGCCAAGGACCATCGTATCAGACAGGGACACCAAGTTCCTCAGCCATTTCTGGAGGACCCTTTGGAGAAAGCTAGGCACGAAGCTACTCTTCTCAACCACTGCCATCCTCAAACCGATGGCCAAACTGAAGTTGTCAACAGGACACTATCAACTCTTCTCAGAACTACACTAGGGAAGAACCTAAAGACTTGGGTGGAGTGCCTGCCATTCATTGAGTTCGCTTACAACCGAGCCGTGCACTCAGCAACCAAGAAGACACCATTTGAAGTGGTATACGGCTTCAACCCTCTCACCCCATTGGAGCAAACACCACTACCACCAGCTGAGATGACCAACCTCAACGGAGCATCCAAGGCAGAGTTCATAAGGAGGTTACACCAGAAGGTAGCAGAAAACTTGGAGAAGAGGACCGGACAGTACGTGACTCATGCCAACAAGGGAAGAAAGGAGGTGATCTTTCAACCAGGCGATTGGGTGTGGCTACACCTACGGCAGGAGAGGTTCCCAAACCTAAGGAGTTCCAAGCTAGCACCAAGAGGAGATGGACCATTCAGAGTGCTCGAGAGGATCAACAACAACGCCTACCGGATCGAGCTGCCAGGTGAGTTTAATGTGTCCAATACGTTCAATGTTACTGACTTGGCCCCTTTCCATGCAGATGAACCAGTTTTGAGGACAAAACCTACTGAAGAGGGAGGGAATGATGAGGACATCAGGTCGTACATCCAGCCAGGAGACCAGACTGGTCGACCAGGAAGCTTGCCCGAGACAGCAGGACCATCTGGCACGCCTGCCGGACCAGGCAGTACCGCCGGACCCTCGACCTATAGGACCAGACCGGTCAACATCGCCGGCGGAGAGGCCCAAGCTTCCGGCACACTTGGTGGGGACGTGATGACACCGCCGGTCCCTCTGATGACACCGCCGACTCCGGGATCAACTTGGCCGGTCCTGAAGTCATTCCGGCCAGTACCGCGCACAATCCAGCCGGTACAGCCGATCCAGCCGAGTACACGCGCACTTCCACTTCTACACAAGAGGACTCGGACCAAATGAGCTACCAGCTCCAGGACATGCACCTAGAAGAAGTATCTACACCAGTGGTACCTCAAGGAGCAATGACAAGAAGCAGATCAAGGGCACTCTTCCACAAATTCAGCTTATGGGTCGACAAGCTTCTAGAGGAAGATCAGCTAAGGACAATGGGCCAGAAGAGTCCAAAGGCTTCTCAACAACACAAGGAACATCAGAGACTTGGGCTTTAGTGGCAAGAGAGGTCAGGGCCCAAAGATTTTTAACCCTACTCCAAGTTGAAGACTAGGAGCAAGGCGCGTGCATGCCACAAGGACGGCCACCTTCCATTTCTTGGCCGTGAGGTAAGTTAAGGTAAGTTTCAATTCGAATATATGCATCTTTCTGTTTTGCAGGGTAGGATCTAGATGCTTTACATTTTTGAGTCAAGAACATTTTAGGAATAGGTCCTTTTTCGGTTATACACTTTTGTATCTTTTCCTTTTGTGCACTTTTGTAAACTTTCCTTTTTCTTTGTTTGAGTCGACCCTAGAAGGTCAAGCTGTCGAGCATATTAATAAGGCTCCTTCCAGCATTGTAGTTCGATAACCTTTTTGATATTAATAAAGTAGAACTTTTTCCAACAAGTTTTCTCTCTAAGAATCTTGTGCGCTTAGAACCTAGTTGAGACCAGCCCTCCTAGCTCTAAGTTTGTGATTTAGCACGAGGTTCATCACCCGTCGTGTGGTTCACTTCACCCTTCCATCTTTTACCAACCAGAAAACCACCATCCAGAAGCCTAAGGTTGAGTTTCTCACCTAATCTTCTACAAACAGCCCACGCGCATCCAAGCCTTGAATCGAGGCTTGTATCAAGAGGTCAGGGCCCAAAGATTCCTAACCCTACTCCAAGTGGAAGACTAGGAGCAAGGCGCGTGCATGCCACAAGGACGGCCACCTTCTATTTCTTGGCCGTGAGGTAAGAAAGGTAAGTTGTCAATTCGAATATATGCCTCTTTCTGTTTTGCAGGGTAGGATCTAGATTGTTTACATTTTTGAGTCAAAGACATTTTAGGAATAGGTTCTTTTTCAGTTATGCACTTTTTTACCTTTTCCATTTGTGCACTTTTGTAAAATTTCCTTTTCTTTCGTTGAGTCGACCCTAGAAGGTCAAGCTGTCGAGCATATTAATAAGGCTCCTTCCAGCATTGTAGTTTGACAACCTTTTCGATATTAATAAAGTAGAACTTTCTTCCAACAAGCTTTCTCTCAAAAGAGAGTTGTGCGCTTAGAATCTAGTCGAGGCCAGCCCTCCTAGCTCTATGTTTGTGATTTATCACAAGGTTCATCACCCCTCGTGTGGTTCACCTCACCCTTCCACCCAATACTAATCCAAAAACCCATATCCAAGAAGTTTAAGGTCGAGTTTCTCACCTAACCTTCTCCACACAGCCCATGCGCATATAAGCCTTGAATCGAGGTTTGTATCACCTTCCTACCAGAAGTTGGCCAGCTTGCATAGATACTACATCACAGACTACCTGGTCCTGGTATCTGCCCACACTGAATGGCACGGTTACTTGCTCATGGATATTGAGCTCCACCTTGTCATCGAGCCATCTCAGTCTATATGGTCGGGGGTGCCTTTACTTCTCTAGACCTAGCTTATCAACCATATACGCACTAGCCACATTAGTGCAAGAACCACTATCTATGATGAGGTTACATACCTTGCCCTTGATGGTGCACTGGCTGTGGAACATGTTCTTCCTTTGAATGGTCTCGGAGGGGTCTACCATTGCACTGAGGATACGTCTAGTGATCAGCACTTCCCCCACATCAGGGTACTCAATTTCACCGTATTCTCCTTCTGGTTCAAAGTCCTTCTCATCTTGAAACTCATACTCTCCAGCTTCCGTGATCAGCATGACTCGGTTGTTTGGGCACTCCCTTGAGATGTGACCATGACCTCTACACTTCAAAAAAGTTATGTCACGTGATCTCTGAGTGTTAGAAGACTTACTAGGCTCTCTCTGGTCACGGATTTGCTCAGGAGGCTTGCTCTTGAACCGTGATTCGATTTTCACACCCTTGCCCTTGTCCACAGGTTTGGTGCCAATGCTTGGTGCCCAAGGTGTCTTAGGCTTGCTGCGTAGGTCTTGGCCCTTACGCCTGATGTGCTGCTCAGCCTGGACAGAGGGTGGAACAAGTCCTTGAAATCGTTGTATATTTGTCTCTCCACCTTTCGGCTGATCCTCTCTTGCAATCCATCCAAGAATTGAGCCATCAATGCCTTCTCATCGTCATTGAGCTCCAGCTTGTTCCTTAGCCTTTCAAACTCCTCGTAGTACTCCTCTACTGATCTGGTGCCCTTTTTAAGAGTACGACAACGTCGTTGCAAATCCCTATGGAAATAAGATGGAACAAACCTTTGCCTCATGAGGTCCTTCATGTCGACCCAAGAGTCTACAGACCTCAATCTTCTTTTCCTACGGTCAGAAGCCTCACGATTCCACCATATGAGGGTATTATCCATGAGTTGTGCTACTTCCATGGAGACTCTTCTAGGGCATGGTTGGTTGTAGTGGTTGAAGATGTGATTCATCCTACTCTCCCAATCTAGATAGGCCTCGGGGTCTACTTTTCCTTCAAAACTAGTAGGTGTTAGCTTAACATCATGATTGTTTACCCGGTTATAGGTGTAGTCATCTCCATCCTCATGATGTCTAGGGGGCATCCTTGGTCTCTGGTGATGACCATAGGGCTCGTAGCCATTGCCCTCTGCTTCTGGTTGCCGTGGAGGTCCTCTCGGTTAAGGGTGATAGCCGTGAGGCTGTGCGTCCTCATCTCCATCCGGTTTGGGCTCCTCCTGTTCTGGCCGTGTCCTAGGGTGATCAGGACCTTCAACAGGGTCTTGGTCAGCCCTCACGTGCCTTATGGCATGGAATCTCACCGGCCTTTTCATGCGCTCCAACCTCTCGCCGATTGATGCAAGTTTTGTTTGGAGGGTTGTGAACATGGCCATGATGGCCTCAATTGCATCTTGATTTCCTTCTGCCATTGTGTGCTACAAGAAGAAAAAAACAAGTTAATTTCTCCTAAGAATCGATTAGGAGATTTTCTTTTATAGGAGAATATATAACTAGAAAAAGGAAAAATTTGAAAAAGGAAAAATTTTAAAAAGGAAAAATTTGAAAAAGGAAAAATTTGAAAAAGGAAAAATTTGAAAAAGGAAAAAATAGAAAAAAAGGAAACTTCTAACAATTAATGCGCAAATATCCTTGATTCTTTTGGTCGATTTTTCTTGGTATTTTTCTATTTTTTTATTTTAACTTAAATAATAATGGAAATATGCTTAAACAAAAAGGAAAAACGAAGTTGCAATGCAAAGAATGAATCTAAGCCTTAGTGATGCACATAGGACCTAGATGCACTCGGTTTGAAGCTAGATGTTATTTTCTTGAATTTTTTTAATGAAACTTAAACTAATGCACAAACTGGAAATAAGACTAAAGTAAAGGATAGAAACAACCTGGTTTTATGATCTTAAGCTCTGATACCAAAATGATACAAGCCTTGAATCAAGACCGTAACACGCGTGGGCTGCTTGGAGAAGATTAGGCAAGAAACTCGGCCTTAGGCTTCTAGATGGGGGGTTTCTGGTGGGTATTGGATGGAGGGGTGAAGTGAACCACACGAGGGGTGATGAACCTCGTGATAAATCACAACTTAGAAGCTCGGAGAGCTGGTCTCAACTAGGGTTCTAAGCGCAAGAGCTTTAGAAGAAAAACTCTTAGGAAGAAAGTTCTATCTTTATTAATATCAAAAAGTTGTCGAACTACAATGCTGAAGGAGCCTTATTAATATGCTCGCCAGCCTTGGCCTTCAAAGATCGACTTAAAAGAAAAATGGTAAAGTTACAAAAGTGCACAAAGAAAATTACAAAAAAGAAATAACCAAAAAAGGACTACTAACTAAATTGTTCTTGACTCAAAAATGTAAAACTTCTAATTTCTTCCCTGCAAACAAGAAAAGGCAAATATATAAATGAAAGCTTACCATTCTTACTTTTCGGCCAAGAAATGGAAGGTGGCCGACCTTGTGGCATGCATGCGCCTAGCTCCTAGTCTTCGACTTGGAGTAGGGTTATGAATTTTTGGGCCCTGACCTCTTTTGCCACGAAAGCCCAATTCTCTAGAGTCCTTTGCAATGTTGAGAAGTCTTGGTTTTGTTCCTTGTACTCTTGGCCCAATGCTCCTTGTCGATCATCTTCTAGGAGATTGTCTACCCACAAACTGAACTTGTGGAAGAGTGCCCTTGTTCTGCTCCTTATCATGGCTCCTGGTGGCACCACTGGTGTAGAGACTTCATCCAGGTTCATACCTTGAAGCTGGTAGCTTAGCTGATCTGAGTCCCCTTGTGTAGATGTGGAAATGGTGGTGCAATCGGCTGGATCGGCTAGAGTGTGCGAGGAGCTGGCCGAGTTGTCATCGAAGCCGGCCAGATTGATTCTTGAGCCGGCGGCATCACCAGTTGGGCCGGTGGCATCACCAGTTGGGCCGGCGGGGTCATCCACATTGCCGCCAGTTGGGCCGGATGTTTGGGCCTCTCCGCCGGAAATGTTGATCGGTCCGGCCCGGCTGGTCGTAGTGCCAGCGGTACCGCTTGGGCCGGCAGACGCGCCAAATGGCCTGGCTATCTCGGGCAAGCATTCTGGTCAGCCATTCTGGTCTTCTGGCCGGCCAGACAATCTGATGCCCTCATCAGGTGGCGTCATTCACGTCGCCGCTAGTTGGGCCGGAGGTTTGGGCCTCTCCGCCGGAAATATTGATCGGCCCGGCCCGGCTGGTCGTAGGGCCGGCGGTACCGCGTGGGCCGGCAGACGTGCCAAATGGCCCGGCTGTCTCTGGCAAGCATTCTGGTCGGTCATTCTGGTCTTCTGGCCGGCCAGACGATATGATGCCCTCATCAGACTATCTTACAGCACAACTACAATCCTTGGATGGTGAATGGTCACACAAGAGAGATGAAAAACTTCTTGATTTACCGAATTGATGTTTGGATATTACAAACCAAAAGATCAAATTGTTCACAAGGAACAAGAGAGAAACTTTCTAAAAAAGAAAAAGCTTATTTCTGAAATGTTTGTTGAATTATGTTTCACAAAATAAAAGGACCTATTTATAGGTGAAGTTGGCAAAATTTTGGTCAAAAAATACATTAAATAACTGAGAAACTAGTGAGAATAAATGAGTTGAATTGACTCTTTGACTTGACCAACATAGAATTCACCAATGACCCTTTATTTCTAGGTGTGTGTTGACTATCCCTTCAACAAATTTCGTGTGCTTTGGTTGCAATATTCATTGGGCTTCAATTGGGTCCTCTAGAACTTGAATCAAAGAGAGAATGGACTGCTTTTGTGTTACAACAAACCCAATAGATTTCATATTGTGTTTTTGGTCAAAATTGTTGCAAATCAGTCAATTAAATGCATCTTGAAGCTGTTTGGATCGTGCTCTTGTCAAAGGCCCAAATGGTACAACCAATTCTTCCTCAAGTTCAAGATTAGCACCTTCCAGCTCAGCACCTTCTAGCTCACCGTCCTTTGTTCCAGCCTTTTTGCTCACTGGGATCACATCAAATATTTTCAAGTCATCATGATAAGAAGTGAAGAGAAACTCACATCTAGAGAGAAAGTAGAGGAAATCAAGCCGAAAGGGGCAAGAAAGCAAAGGTGAGCTTTTGAATGAAACAAATGGCAAGAAGGTGGGTCCTATTTTGGTGGAAACTGAAAAGGTCCCTCCAAAGCTTGAAGAAGTGATTGAGGAAGGAATGGCAATGGTCAGTCACAAGTGTAGTGCAATACTTCAAAACTCTACATCATAGAAACATTCAAGATCCAAGTAATTTAAATGTTCCTTGTAGCTTAGGACCTTTGTCCTTTAGCAAATTCTTGGTGGATCTCGGATCTAGTGTGAGTTTAATGGCTCTTGTGGTTTCTAGAAGATTGAGGTTAGTAGAATTAAAAAAGGATCGCATATCTTTGTTCTTGGCATATAGGTAGGAGTTTCCTACTGGGGTCTTGGAAAATCTACCGGCAAAAGTTGGCGGCTCAATAATTCCCACGAATTTTGTTGTGTCAAAATGGATGAGGAGCCAACCGATCCAATAATATTGGAAAGACCATTCTTAGCTACCACAGGAGCTGTTATCGATATGCAAAAAGGTATGATTGACATCAACTTAAGAACCTCTACTCTCAAGTTCAGCATCATAGGGTCAAGCAAGAAATCCACCATCGAAGTAATGTATTCTCTATAAAAACCTTTGGAGAATATGAACAAAAAAGCATTGATGTTGACCAAAGATGAGGATGTCGTGGAGAAAGAAGAAGCTAGCAATGATAAGCCTAGTAGAAATGAAAATTTGGGTGACCTCGAAGTAGAAAATCGGAGCTAAGGTCGCGATCGAATGATCTAAACCTCAAGATTATAATGTTGAGGTACAAACAGAGGAGGAAAAAGGAGCTAAGGCAAGGAAAATATCACTGTCAGGTTCGTAATCGGCCCATTGGCCGATGCCATTGGCCAATCGCATGTGTGAAAAATGGGCAGGCTTATGGAACTCATGCGATCAGCCGGTTGGCCGGTCTCGATAGCCAATCGCACAAGAAGGCGTAACCAGCCAACCTCTTGGACGTTGTGGGATCAGCCGATTGGCCGATCTGGTTGGCCGATCCACCTAGGTGATTGCACACCCAATAATGTGCAGTCCACTTTCCTCGACTTATTCCCACCAATAAAGAGGTACCGATCACTCAAAATTGAATCTCTTTTCATCCTTTTCTTTGTATTATTTGCACCTCTCTCGTATTTTTTTCTCACTGATACGATGAGAGATAATTCTTGGGGAGATCTCTAACGGTCGTATTTGCATCATTTGCATCATTTGCATTATAAAAACTCTAAAGTGAAAAATTTTCAAAAACAAAAAAATACATGTCATTTGCATTTCATGTGTTTAGGATTGAGTGTAAAAACATATAGGATTTCACTTGCATTTGCATATAGACCAATGATTAGTCTACCTGGTTAAGTTGCACTTAGGTCTAGGATTGCAATCTTTTCTAAGAGTACTATGATGCTTGCACCATTTCAAAACTTAGGAAATTTTGCATTATGCCACAACCAAACTTGAAAATCATTCTCTTGTATTGAAATGTATTTGATTGAACCTAACTCCATAAACTTGAACTTGAATTGGACTTGAAAGTATCTTGTTTTGCATATTTTTTAGAATTTGTTCATGGATACCAATATACATATTCAGACTTTCTTTCATCATTTTACCAACCTTGCTAACCCGATTGGTCGGATCCCCCTCTTTGAGACGGTTATACCACTTCCCAAACCAATTTTTTCCTTGAAGCCTATGTTACTCTTATGTGTGAATATTTTGTAAGGCATTTTTCTTAAATGTTTATTTTGCAAAACATGTTGAGTTTTGAGAGCGAAAAGGCTAAAACTTTCATGTAGATGCTAGCTTCATACTACAAGATCAACATAAAATAGTATTTTGGGTTGGGTAGTTTAGGTTTTTCAGGTTATGAGACGAAAAGAAAAAAAGGAAAAAGAATGAGAGGAACCCAAAAAAGAAGTTTGTGTAGATTTTTCATAAGAAAAGGGCATGAGAATCGATTTGAAAATTTGCAAAACGTTAGCTCTAAGTTTTGAAGTTAAAATTCCTCTTAAGTGTTTAAATAATGCAAAAACCTAGATCATTTATTGAAAAGGTATATGAGAAAAAAAGAGTTAAAAAAGAAGAGTGATTTTCATAAACGATTCACCCCCTCCCCTCCCAATTTCTTAAAAGAGAGGTTTAAAGTGAGAAAAGAGAAATTAGGCTAAAGAAAGCATTGAAAGAAGTCACTGGGATTGACTTCAGTTTAAGATAAAGATTTTTAGTACTACAGCATGGGTACATGGAAGTCTTGTCTTGTATGCATCATTGTTCTTGAATCTTAGTATTTTATGAAAGTTTTATTTCTTTTGAGAGAACCCTTGTGCTTAATTGAACTGTCTCATCTCACTTTGGAAATCATTTCTCCCAAGCTAAATGAACTTTTCATGATGGATGCATTGTAAGGTTCAACTATGTATTTAATTTAATGTTGGGAGTTAGGTATTTGATTGTGAATGGTGTGACTTGAGTTTGACATTGTGGCATGGCAAGGAGTTATTGAGAAGTAGGTTTGATTCAGGCATCATAATACTCTTGGTTAAGTATTTTAAGATTAGATCTTTGTGCATGCTTTCGGTTAGGAGGCCAGTCTTCAAACCTCATCTTTGGTTTGTTATTGCTTGTATTCCTCGAGAACGATTAGAAAGCAAATCTGAGAGAGTTGATAATCATGCTTTTGTATTGTTTTACTTTGCATTTTATCACCATTTTCCTTGTCTTCATAAGCATTTAAGGTCATTTATCTATCCTTTGGCATTCCAGCATTGCATTCTACAGCTTAGGATATGCATTTTGCATCTTTGCATATTTTTTTGAGTGTTTTCAGTTACAATACACAAAAACAAAACGTTGGAGCTTGGCCATAGGTGAATCCTTGTTTGGATAAGGGAGATAGGCAAAGTGAGACTGCCAAGCCTGTTAGAGTGCATGCAATCGGCCACTATCCGTTCGCTAATCCCAGGAGAAGCACGCCCAACCGCATGCACGCTTGCTGGATTGCAAGCGAGCGGCCTCATCTCGATCACCCGGCCACCCAGCGCACCTGACCGCTGCAGTCAAACGATATACCCATTGGCTGATCGCCCAGCCCGATTGCTCGCTCCTTGCTGAACCTACCTGGACTGATGTGATCGGCCCAGTCAATCATGTAGCGCGGCCCAGCGATCGGCCGGTTGGCCGTTCATGTCGTGTCCATACTTTTAAGTTTTTTATTTATTCGATTTAACCCACTTTGTCCCAGGTTTGATCCAGCTATTTTAGGGAACATATATAAACTCTCCCTAGGTCACAAATAACCTAGGTTTTACTCTTGGGCAATTTTATTCCTCTTAGAAACTCGGGAGACTTGTTCTTGCAAGTTTTCATCTATTCTAGTGAAGAACCTTTTATCTCTATATTTTACTTATGTTTTGCTTTGCCAATTTAATTGTTGGTGTTATTACAAGTATCATGTATGAGTAGTTTAGTTTATGGATTATGGATAAAGTATTTAGGAGAAATAAATATTGATTAATGGTGTTTAGATTGATTAGATAGCAAATTTTTCATGATTAGGATGTGTTTAATGCTAAGATTGAAGTAGCTAATCCATCTCTAGACTTGTGATATTTTGCTGTCGAGAGGTGTTGACAAAATGTGTAGGTAAGTCCTAATTATGCCTCTCACATCTTAGCAAACGAGATTTGGTGTTTAAAGTAATTGGTAGATTAAGATAGGCCAGACTTAAGGATTGCTAGATAATAGATTACGGTTCACAAGACTTAATTAATCTATATGCTAGTAAATTGGCTATTGACACGAGAGTTGATTAGCCTATTAGAAAATGTTATATGTCTTAGAAATTTATAATCGAACATGTAGCATCTTTAGTCAATAGAAAATTACCCTGAGTTGAATGTATTCCTCATGGTCCATATTTTTCATTTATTGAATTAGTCTATCATATACTTTCCTTTACAACTATATAACTAGGAAAACCAAACCCTCTAATTCTAATTTATTTAGATTTAGGTTTTTATACATTTCTAATGTGCTATTCTATCTTCTTTGTGGATTTTATACTCAACTACTAGTTTGATTTCTCTTCACCTAGAATCGTATTAAGATAAAACTTAAATCCCATCATTGTCCCATGTATAATGGCCGCTAGACCATCTAGACCGATTGTGCCGGTGGTGCTGGTGCTCGCAAAGGTTTTGGCGGGTCTTTGGCCATGTCGTTTCCTCATGACAAACAGATTTGAGGTATTTCTCAACTGCCAAGTTGAACATCTTCCGCATATGCTTGTTCCTTGACCATATTACCGTAGCCTCTCGTACCGCATGATATAAATCCGGTTCATGATCTATACTAATGTTCTCATCAAATAGAGCCATTGATTAGAAGATCAATGCAAAGCCACTTCAAAGCCTTTTGCGGTGGTACGTGTCATTCTCCATCACGATTTGAAATAAGAAGGTCAAAGAATGACGCAAGAGCTTTTATCTACGATCCTCACATCACCACCAACCAAGTGGAACACGCTTGGGCTCTTACACCACTCCGTCTACTCTAGCTGGGAATCCCTTCATTTTTCTAGCTCTCAGTCTCCCGAGGTTCACTACTAGGGCCAAAGTATGGCTCTCTATTCCATTGTATATAACGTTTAGTTTCTTTCTCTTTGTTGTGATTTTGGTTCCATCTCTCGTTTGTGCTTTCTCATCGAGACAATGCAAAACAACTCCACGGGAGATGACATTACTAACCGCATGTCCATTACATTGCATTGCTAATAGCTATTTGCGTAAGAAAGCAAAAATATATTGAATTTTTTTAAAAACATTCCAATAAAATCACGTAGCTTCATATTCTTTCACTTTTATGATTGAATTTATAGCATTTCAAGTTGCACTTTCATAAAATGATTAAACTACTTTTAGAAGTTCAAGCTTAGTATTGATTTGAGGTCTTTGATTGAAGTTCATTGTCGCATTTAACCATCTTGAAAATAGAAAATGTTGAATCTCAAATTCTTGGACAATAACGTATAGGATCAAATTTTAACGTTATCAGAATCTAAAACGAGGAACAGAAAGAAAACGAATAGAGAATGAAAAGTTTGGGAGATTTTATTGATGAGATCGGTTACAACTGTTTGTGTTTTTATGGTAAGTCCGAGCTATTAAATATATCTCTACCTTAATTATGGCGCGAGTTTATTCTTTTATACTCACAGCTCGCATAATCTTCAATGCAGTAATCATTACTTGCCATAAATACTCATAAATGCTATTTAATTCTGACATTAGGGAAGCTCGCCGCCGTCCTCGATAGTTGGTGAAATCGGACGTGTCTCTGAACTACCTAGTAGCTCCTCGATAAGAGTGCACCCACTCCTTTGATATCGGGTTTTCGACGTAATGGGCCAAATATGTGCTGGGCTGAGCTCGGGCTTCTTGGAGGGCGTAGCCCACCTCCAACAGTAGCCCCCCCCCTCCAAGTTCGGCGAATCGATAGACATATTGACCATCGGCAGACCTATTGGGCGAGCTCGGCTTGAAATATTCCGAGCCTTATCTTAGGCTGGGCTCACTACACAGCTTGTGGGCCCAGTCGATCTGGTTTTCTCGTGCCACGACACCGCTTCGGAATGGCCCGAAATCTCGGGGAGTCGTGCTAAGAGGGCAACCAAAGCGACATAGTGGCAATGATGGTGTTTCCTCGGGAACCGTCACTTCCGCTCCTATAAAAACCTGCGACACTTCTTCATTTTTTCATTCTTCAGTTCAAAAAGTATTTTCTCCCTCCCTATCTCTTGCTCGTTTGTTTAGCTCTCTCTCTTTTCTCTAGATCGTCATGTTTGGTGTTAGCTCTAGATCAAAGTCCAGAGACGAGCATATCGGGTAGCGATAGCTCATCGATTCCCAAGAGTCGACATTCAACATGCTTTTCGGAGCCGTCGATCTCTAGTCCTCTGAAAAGGGGAAGAGGGAGAGCCCAAAGTTCCTCGATAGCTGCATCGAGCCATGCAGCAGGCTTGTCTTCACAGCCTTCGACTTCGAGGGCTTTGGGGGATCTCCTGGATTCTATTTCCACGGTCAAGATGACTCGATCCTTGGCGAACTTTCACCGAATGCTCAGAAAGATTGAGGCTCAAGTTCCTACACCAGTCTTAGAGTCGATATTACTGCTTCAGCTGGAGCTAGAGCTTCGACTCCATGCATGGGAAAGGGAGAATGGGGTATAGCATGATGCGCAGTGTGGAGTTGTTCTGTAGGACCAAAGGACGCCGTCAAGCTCGTCTTCCCAAAGCCATTTCTTGTCATCCAATCATTTTTTTTGAGCCCGGTGAGTATGGTTTTGTTTGTCGCTTCAGCTTGTCCGTTGCCTTGCGGGTATCGCGGCGACGACCAGCTTACCCGAATATTCCAGCGATTGCAAAATCCTTCGAAGTGCTGGGAGATAAATTGGAACCCTTCATCGGTGACGATCTCCTATGGCAGCCCGTATCGGCAGATGATGTTCTTCCACACGAATTTTTGTACATCCTTATCTTTGATCGCAGTGTAGGACTCGGTCTCGACCCATTTGGTGAAGTAGTCTGTCATTACCAGGAGTAAGTGTTTTTTTCGAGAAGCCGACAGTGGTTCTACGATGTCCATTGCCCAGCGAATAAAGGAATAGGGCGGCGTTACAGTCGCCAGGAGCTCAGTAGGTGCGTTGATCGAAGGACCGTGCCGTTGGCACTTCTCGTAGATCACGGAGAATTTTTCACAGTCGGCGGACATAGCGGGCCAATAGAAACCAAGCCTTCTGATTTTGATGGCTAGAGCTCGTCCGCTAGAGTGGTTGCCACCGGCGCCTTCGTGTGTTTCGGTCATGACTTGGCGTGCTTCGGGCTCATCGATGCAACGCAAAAGGACTCCTGACATGTTTCGTCGAAAGAGGTTGCCGTCGACCAGGGAGTACGGTGTGCACTGTGCCTTGAGGATACGTGCAGCCCATTTGTCATTTGGGACTTCTCCGTCGGTGATGTACAGCTTGATCAGAATCTACCAGGTGCGCGCCGGTTCATTGGAGTCGACGTCCATGGGAACGACGAGCTCGCTTACTTCATCGATGACATGGACTATGCCTGTCTGGTCAGCGCTTTTGAGGGTCACGATGCTCGGCCTTTCTATCGCTTCCACGGGAATGGTCCGCCTAAGGGCCAAATCGGAGCAGGACGCGAAAGCGGCCAGGGAGTCTGCCGTGGCGTTCTCTTCTCTGAGAATTTTTGTTAGCTAGAAGGAATCGAACTGTGCTGCCATAGTCTGAATGAGTTTGAGCTAGGCATCCATTTGTTCATTATTCGCCTCATATTCTCCGGCAAACTAGTTCACAACAAGCTGGGAGTTGCAATGTGCGTGTGTCGCCTTTGCACCGATGCCCACTACCAATCGCATTCCGGTGAGAAGGTCCTCGTACTCAGCTTCGTTGTTTGATGTTGGGAACCCTAACCAGAAGGATTGCTCCAACACTTCTCATGTTGGTGATTTCAGCAAAATGTTGATCCTCGAGCCACAGCGTGAGGACGATTCATCGACATAGAGCTCCCACTAGTTAGCGTTGGGGGTTGCCGGTTCGACCTCGGGTGCGAGCTCAACCAAAATATTGGCTACCACTTGAGATTTCACGCTGGTTCGATTTTTGAAATCTACGTCGTACTCGCTGAGTTCGAAGGCCCATTTCGCTATCCGTACTGATTGCGTCGGGCTATGCAAGATCGTCCACAGCGGCTGGTTTGTTTGCACCACGATGGTGTGGGATTGGAAGTAGGGCGTAAGCTTTCTCGCCTAGGTAACGAGGGCAAAGGCTAACTTCTCCAGAGTCGAGTACCTGGCTTCTGCGTCATCCAGTGACTTCCTGATATAAAAGATCGGTTGCTGGTCATTGCGGGCCTCACGTACCAGGACTCCGCTAATGGCCGAACTGGAGATCAAAATATATAGATACAAGGGCTCCTCTTCTACGGGTTTAGCAAGGATTGGTGGTGTGGTCAAGTATTCTTTGAGCTTGCGCAATGCGCGCTCGCACTGATCGTTCCATTCGAACTTCTTGTTCCCTTGCAGCAAGCAATAGAACAGGAGGCATCAGTCGGTTGATCACGATATGAAGCGGTTGAGGGCGGCTATCCGATCTATCAGCCTTTGGATTTCCCTCGTAGTTTTGGGAGATTGGAGCTCGGTAATGGCGCGGATTTGCTTGGGGTTTGCTTTGATTCTGCGCTGGGTGACCATGTATCCCAAGAATTCGCTAGCAATAACTGTGAACGAACACTTAGCTGGATTGAGCTTCATTCTGTATTGGTTCAAGATGTGAAAACAGGATTGCTGATCGTCGACGTGGTCTCTGCCTAGGAGGGACTTGACAAACATATCGTTGATGTACACCTCCATCATTTTTCTGAGCTGATCAGTGAACATTTTGTTGACTAGACGTTGATAGGTCGCCCAGACATTTTTCAGTTCGAAGGGCATGACTTTATAGCAGTACGTCCCTTGGTCCGTGATAAAAGCCGTGTTTTCCCTATCATTGGGGTGAATGAAGATCTGGTTGTACCCCGAGAAGGCATCCATTAATGATAGGAGCTTGTTCCCCGCCGTTGCTTCGACCAGGCGATTGATGTGCGGTAATGGAAAGTTGTCTTTCGGGGAGGCTTTATTGAGGTCGGTGAAGTCGACACACACTTTCCATTTGCCGTTCTTCTTTTTAACGACCACTGGGTTCACGAGCCATTCAGGATACTTTACCTCAGTGATTGATCTGGCCGCGAGCAATTTGTCCACCTCGTCGTTAACTGCCTGAGCTCGCTTGGGGCTGGGCTTTTGGCACTTTTTTTTGATGGAGCAAAAGGTAGGGTCAACGTTGAGCTTGTGCTTTGTGATGCCCGGGTCGATTCCCCTCATGTCGCTCATGGACCAAGCAAAGTGGAGATGTTTTGCTTGAGAAAGTCGACGAGGGCCGCCTTGGTTTGGTCTAGTAGTTTGGTCCCAAGGCCCACACATTTGGTTGGGTCGACGTCGTCGAGGCATACTTGCTCAATGATCTCACTTGTAGTTCGGGCAATGGTCCGAGCCGAACCAAATTCTTCGCCTATGAAGCAAGATTGGGGTTGAAGACGCAGCTTGCGCTCTGTGATGAAGCATGCTCCGGAGATGCCTTGATCACCTTGAACCGTTCGAACTCTACCAACTTGAGACATTGGTGATACGTCGATGCAACGGCCTTCATTGCGTGGATCCACGGAGTTCCCTGGATGACGTTGTAAATGGTCGGCTTGTCGATGACGACGAACTTGACAATCCGGGTAGCTCCTCTCAGATAGAGCGGCAGTTTGATCGTCCTGGTAGTCATCGTCGATTCCCCTGAAAATCCCATCAGTGGCCCCGTCGCCGGCTTGATCTCCTCGTACTTGATGTCCATCTTTTGCAAGGTGTTTTTGAAGATCAGGTCCATCGAGCTCTGGTGTCGACGAACACTCTAGAGACCTCACAATCCCCGGCTTGGAGTTCGATGACTAGGGGGTCGTTGTGTGGCTGGTCGATCCCGAGGGCATCATCTTCCGTGAATGAGATGTTGGGTCCCTTCTCAAGCGGAGTGGGCCATTTGAGCGAGGTCGTGGCACGGCGCTTGTTGATGCAGGAACAAGAGGACTTGTTCGAGCAAGGGGAACTGCTGGAGAGACTCTAGTTGGCTGTACAACACTTTCTAGAGACTCAAGAGTGATGGGTTGATGGTGACCCTTCAGCTGGCTGTAGAGCACTTTCTGGAGGATCTAAGTGAGGATTGAGTAGAGAGGTGGATCGAGAGACGCCACACAGATTATGGAAGGTCTGTGATAAGTCTAGAGCACTCAAGCTTCAAGGATTCTCACACAAGAAGGCTAGAGGCGTGAGCTCCTTTCAAAGGAAGAAAAACTAGGTTTTTATTTCATAAAACTTAAGTGATTACATGCTAAGAAGGGACTTTATATACTAGTCCAGCAGTAGGTGCCTTCTAGGGCTGAAAATACATTATAATGAAAGGACTAAAGCAAAAATAACAACAACACATTAGGACCTAATGACAAATAAAAGACTCTTAAACTTAACAGTCACATTCCTGCAAAAACAAGCAAATAAACTTGTTAATTCAAACATAAGAATTTTAAATACGCATTTTGGTCTCTTGAAGCTCCTTATAATGCCTTTTTAAGTTTGTTTAGTAATGATGAACAAGGTTGTATCTCTGAAGCCTTGTAAAACTGGAAGGAATAAAATTGTGGTAGTATTTAGTTGTTCATAGTCTCCTTCTTGTAATTCTTTAGTAAGTTCAGCTTCATGGAATCCTCCATCTTCTATGATTGTTATGAGACTCTCGACAGACTTGTTGAACATCATACTAAGGTTTCTTGTGCCTGATCTTGTTCTAGGAGCTTGTCTCATAATAGGTATATTAATAGGCTCTTCCTCAGCTTCTAGTGAGCTAGTATTGATGTCCTCATCATCTCCTCCCTCTTGAAAAGGTTCTGTCCTCAGAACAGGTACATCTGCATGAAAAGGAGCAAGATCAGTAATATTAAAAGTAGGAGATATGGTCATCTTACCTGGTAGCTCAAGCTTATAAACATTGTTGTTGATCTCCTCTAAAACACGAAAAGGACCATCTCCTCTTGGGGAAAGCTTGGATTTCCTTTGGTTGGGGAATCTTTCATGTCTCATGTGCAACCAGACCCAATCTTCAGGTTCAAATGATATGTCTTTTCGGTGTTTATCAGCATTTCTTTTGTACTGCTCGGTTCTCTTTTCCAAGTTTTCCTTGACTTTTTTATGAATCTTCTTAACATAATCTGCCCTGGTTTCTCCTTCACTAGACATAACATCTTGAGGTAAGGGTATAAGATCCAATGGGGTAGTAGGAGTAAATCCATAAACCACTTCAAAGGAGAAAGTTTAGTTGTTGAATGTTTAGCATGATTATAAGCAAACTCAATGTAAGGTATGCAAGACAACCAGTTTCTTAGATTCTTACCGACCGTGACTCTCAACAATGTTGAAAGAGTTCGGTTTACTACCTCTGTTTGACCATCGGTCTGTGGGTGGCAAGTAGTTGAGAAAAGCAGCTTAGTTCCCAAGTTTTTCCATAATGTCTTCCAGAAATGACTTAGAAATTTGGTGTCACGATCTGAAACGATTGTTCTGGGAACTCCATGTAGGCGCACTACTTCTTTAAAAAAAAGATCAGCTATTTGCGTAGCATCATTAGTCTTGTTACATGGTATAAAATGAGCCATCTTTTAGAACCTGTCTACAACTACATAGATAGAATCCTTGTGGTTGATATTCGGCAGACCTAAGACAAAGTCCATAGAGATATCTACCCAAGGTAGGTTAGGAATGGGCAAAGGCATATAACAACCATAGGGGTGTGACCTGGATTTTGCTTTCAAGCAAGTGATGCACTTAGCACAGAATCTTTCAACATCTCGTTTTAGATGTGGCCAGTAGAAATGCTCCATAAGTACACTAAATGTCTTATCTCGTCCAAAATGGCCCTGAGTCCTCCTTCATGAGCTTCTCTAATCAATAATTCTCTCATTGATCCCTGATGAATACAAAGACGATTTTCCTTAAACAAAAATCCATCATGTTGATAAAACATACCAGATGCAGCCTTGTTAGTCTCCTTGAACATTTCTTGAAAATCTGGGTCAGTCTCATACATTGTCTTGATGTGTTCAAATCCCATAATCTTAGCTTCCATTGTGCTGATGAGAGCATGTCTCCTTGATAAAGCATCAACCACAACATTATCTTTACCTTTCTTATATTTGATCAGATAGGGAAAAGTCTCCACAAACTCAAGCCATTTTGCATGCCTCTTCTTAAGCTTAGTTTGTCCTCTTAAGTGCTTGAGCGTCTCATGATCTGTATGTATAACAAACTCCTTTTTCAGTAGGTAATGTTGCCAAGTTTCAAGAGACCTTACCAAAGCATAGAGCTCCTTATCATATGTGGGATAGTTAAGTGAAGCTCCACTAAGTTTCTCACAGAAGTAAGTCACTGGTTTTCCTCCTTGCATTAGGACAGCTCCTATAGCTGTTCCAGAAGCATCACATTCAATTTCAAAGGCTTTATCAAAGTTAGGAAGTACCAAAACAGGCGCATGTGTGAGGCTATCTTTCAGCTTGTTGAATGCCTTCTCTTGTGCTGGTCCCCATTTGAACTCTACATTCTTCTTAATTACTGAAGTGAGGGGTGCAGCAACAGTACTAAAGTCTTTGACAAATCTTCTATAGAAACTAGCCAATCCATGGAAACTCCTCACATGTCTGATTGTTGTTGGGGTTGGCCAATCTTGAATTGCTTTGATCTTTTCTTCATCGACCTTTAAGTCCTGAGAACTTATAACAAATCCTAGGAATACAACTTGATCAGTGCAGAAAGTACATTTCTTAAGATTAGCATAAAGGTTTTCAGCCTTATGCGTTTCAAGTACCTGCTCAAGATGTTGTAAGTGATCTTCAAGATTAGAACTATAGATTAGAATGTCATCAAAATAAACTACTATGAACTTACAGATAAATGCTCTTAGGACGTGGTTCATGAGTCTCATGAAAGTACTTGGAGCGTTTGTGAGTCCAAATGGCATGACTAGCCATTCATACAATCCTTGTTTGGTTTTAAACGCTATCTTCCATTCATCACCTTCTTTCGTTCTCACCTGATGATATCCACTTCTTCGATCAATTTTGAGAAGATAGTTGCTCCATTGAGTTCATCTAGCATGTCATCAAGTCTTGGAATTGGATGTCAGTATTTGACAACGATATTGTTGATTGCTCTACAATCAACACAAATTCTCCAAGTTCCATCTTTCTTAGGTACTAGAAGAACAGGAACAGCACATGGGCTTAGACTTTCTCGGATATAGCCCTTAGACATTAGGTCTTGTACTTGTCTTTCCACCTCCTTTGCTTCTTCTGGATTCACTCTATAGGCAGATCGGTTTGGCTATGGTGCTCCAAGAACAAGATCAATCTGATGCTCGATTCCTCTTATAGGTGGCAATCCTGGTGGTATCTCTTCTGGAAAAACATCAGTGAATTTGTCAAGAAGCTCTAGAACAGCAGCAGGGAGTTCGTCCTTTTCTTGTCCTGAAAACAACATTTCTTTAAAGATCATTAGTAGCACCTCTTCTTTAGAATCAAGAGATTTCAAAACAGTGGCAGGTGTTACATAAAGGTTAGTTTTATTTAACTTTTCTCCCTTAGACATAGTTTGTTGCATCTCATGCACTTCCTGTGGAGTTAAAGGTGCTAAGCTATGTTTCTTGTTATTGTGCATGAAGGTATAGTGATTGGTGCGTCCATTGTGTAATGCTTCTTTGTCAAATTGCCATGGACGACCTAGAAGTAGATGTCCAGCTTGCATAGCCACCACATCACACACAACTTGATCTGCATACTTGCCTATGCTGAATGGTATGGTGACTTGTTCTGCGATTTTTAGCTCAGTTTCATCGTTCAGCCATTTGAGCTTGAATGGTCGAGGATGCTTTGTCTTTTGTAACCCTAGCTTATCAACCAAATACTTGCTGGATACATTAGTACAAGAACCACCATCTATGATCAAGCTACATACCTTAGAGTATATTGTACACCGAGAATGGAAACTATTTTCTCTTTGTATAGTTTCTGGTTCAGAAAGAGCACTGAAGGATCTCCTTGTAACTAGAAGCTCTTCGGTATCAGGATAGTCCACAAATTCTTCCTCATAGTTTCCTGGTTCGTACTCCTCTTCATCTTGCGACTCATATTCGCCATTTGATTTAAGGATCATAACTCTCTGGTTTGGACATTCTCTTGCATAGTGGCATTTTCCCTTACATTTAAAACAGGTTATGTCACGAGATCTTTTTAGTTGGAGTTTTACCTTACTCTGGTTTATTGTTATTAGACGTTGCAGCAATGGATTTCTTGAATCTGGATTCTATGTTGATGGCCTTTCCTTTGTCCAGAACTTTTTGTGGTTGTTGATTCCAGGTAGACTTGCTACGATTTGCTGAGATTGTCTTTCTTTTTGTGTGCTGCTTGGCCTGAACCGCAAGATGCAGCAACTCGTCCAGATCATGATAGGTTTGTCTCTCCACTTTTCTAGCAATTCGATCTTGCAGACCATCTAGGAATTGAGCCATCAAAGTTTCTTCTAAATCTTCGGTCTCCAACCTGTTCCTAAGCATTTCAAACTCATCAAAGTATTCTTCAACAGATTTAGAACCTTGAGTTAGTTTTCTAAATTTCTTCTGCAACTCTCTGTAGTAGTATGCAGGGACATATCTCCTCCTTAGTTGGAACCTCATGTCTTCCCAAGTGGTGATCTGATCATGTCTATGTCTTCTTCTTTCGGACACATCTCTGTCCCACCAAGCTAGAGCACTTTCACTGAGTTGAGCAGCTGCTAGAGACACTTTTCTCTGATCTTAGTAGTTGTAATACTCAAATATGTATTCCATATGCCTTCCCAATCAAGGTAGACATCTGGATTAACCTTTCCAGCAAAGGTTGGTGCCGTGAGCTTTACGTCTCTGGTTCGATGCCAAGATTCTTCTACTCTATCTATGTCACGTTGATATTGTCTTCTTGGTCTATGATTATGATCAGGTTCTGGTGGAAAATCATCTTCTAAGTCAGCTATTTCATCCTCCTCATGATTCACACGTTGGGCATTCGCATTTCTGATAGGATTTATGTGGATTGGTGGTGGTTGTTCTATTCTTGTCATGCGATCTCCTAGGTTCTGAAGTTGAATCTGAATAGTAGCAAGCATCTGAGCAACATTCCCATCTACTGGTTCTCCCATAGTCACACAATCTGTCTCACACTAAACAAACAGATCAAGTGCAAAAGAAGTCGAATACACACAATCAAAAACAACTTAAAATGGACAGAACTAGTTGCAGCAGCAAAGGAAGTCGAATAGACACAATCAAACAACTGAAAATCGACAAATCTAGTTGCAGCAGCAAAGGAAGTCAAATAGACACAATCAAAAACAACTAAAAATTGACAGATCTAGTTGCAGCAGCAAGGAAGTCGAATAGACACAATCAACACAACTGAAAATTGATAGATCTAGTTGCAGAAACACAAGCTATCAACAACTAAGGATGTTATTGGTTTCTAACACACAAAAACAACAGATTGGGGTTCGATTTTTATGGGTTTTATGAAGAGATGCAGTTTGACAGCAAGTGAACAAAGAAATGACAGAGTAAAAAACGAAAATGGGGGTAAATAAACCTAAATAGGAGCCATTAAGCTCTGATACCAGATGATGCAAGAAAAAGAGGACTTGTTCGAGCAAGGGGAACTGCTGGAGAGACTCTAGCTGGCTGTACAGCACTTTCTAGAGACTCAAGAGTGATGGGTTGATGGTGACCCTTCAGCTGGCTTTAGAGCACTTTCTGGAGGATCTAAGTGAGGATTGAGTAGAGAGGTGGATCGAGAGACGCCACACAGATTATGGAAGGTCTGTGATAAGAATAGAGCACTCAAGCTTCAAGGATTCTCACACAAGAAGGCTGGAGGCGTCAGCTCCTTTCAAAGGAAGAAAAACTAGGTTTTTATTTCATAAAACTTAAGTGATTACATGCTGAGAAGGGACTTTATATACTAGTCCAGCAGTAGGTGCCTTCTAGGGCTGAAAATACATTATAATGAAAGGACTAAAGCAAAAATAACAACAACACATTAGGACCTAATGACAAATAAAAGACTCTTAAACTTAACAGTCACATTCCTGCAAAAACAAGCAAATAAACTTGTTAATTCAAACATAAGAATTTTAAATACGCACCTTGGTCTCTTGAAGCTCCTAATAATGCCTTTTTAAGTTTGTTTAGTAATAATGAACAAGGTTGTATCTTTGAAGCCTTGTAAAACTGGAAGGAGTGAAATTGTGGTAGTCTTTAGTTGTTCATAGTCTCCTTCTGATAATTCTTTAGTAAGTTCAGCTTCATGGAATCCTCCATCTTCTATGATTGTTATGAGACTCTCGACAGACTTGTTGAACATCTTACTAAGGTTTCTTGTGCCTGATCTTGTTCTTGGAGCTTTTCTCATAATAGGTATATTAATAGGCTCTTCCTCAGCTTCTAATGAGCTAGTATTGATGTCCTCATCACTTGTACTCTTGGATTGAGCGGAGCGAATCGTTGCAAGTTTGGAGGCCGCCGGATGAGGGCATCAGATCGTATGGCCGGCCAGGAGATCAATCTGGCTGACCAGACTGATTGACCGAGACAGTCGGGCCATTTGGTGCGCCTGTCAGCCCAAATGGTACCGCGGGGCCTACGACCAGCCGGGCCGGACCGATCAATCTTTCCGGCGGAGAGGCCCAAACCTCTGGCCCAACTGGCAGTGACGTGGATGACACCTCCGGCCCAATTGGTGACGCCGCCGGCTCTGGAATCAACTTGGCCGGCTCCGATGACAATACGGCCAGCACCTTGCACTGTCCAGCCGGTACAGCCGATCCAGCCGATTGCACCACCATTTCATCATCTACACAAAGAGACTCGGACCAGATAAGCTATCAGCTTCAAGACATGCATCTAGATGAAGTTTCTACACCAGTGGTGCCACCAGGAGCAATGACAAGGAGCAGATCAAGGGCGCTCTTCCACAAGTTTAGGTTGTGGGTCGACAAGCTCCTAGAGGATGATCGACAAAGAACATTGGGCCAAGAGTGCAAAGAAGAGTCCAAAGGCTTCTCAACAATGCATGAGACTTCATAGACTTGGGCTTTAGTAGCAAGAGAGGTCAAGGCTCAACGATTCCTAATTCTACTCCAAGTCGAAGACTAGGAGCAAGGCGCGTGCATGCCACAAGGTCGGCCACCTTCCATTTCTTGGTCGATAGGTAAGAATGGTAAGTTTTCAAATTCTATACTTGCCGTTTTCTGTTTTGCAGGGTAGAATTTAGAATGTTTACATTTTGAATCAAAGACAATTTAGGTAGAAGTCCTTTTTCGGTTATTCACTTTTGTAATTTTTCCATTTGTGCACTTTTGTAAGTTTTCCATTTTTCTTTGAGTCGACCCTAGAAGGTCAAGCTGTCGAGCATATTAATAAGGCTCCTTCCAGCATTGTAGTTCGACAACCTTTTTGATATTAATAAAGATCGAATTTTCTTCCTACAAGTTTTTCTCTCATGAGACTTGTGCGCTTAGAACCTAGTCGAGACCAGTCCTCCTAGCTCTAAGTTTGTGATTTATCACGAGGTTCATCATCCCTCGTATGGTTCACTTCAACCTTCCATCAATTACCAAACAGAAAACCCCCATCTAGAAGCATAAGTTGAGTTTCTCACATAATCCTCTCCCCACAGCCCACACGTGTACAGCCTTGAATCGAGGCTTGTATCATTTTGGTATTAGAGCTTAAAGCTCTTAAAACCAGGGTGTTTCTATCCTTTATTTAGTTTTGTTTTCAGTTCTTGCATTAGTTTAAGTCTCATTCAAAAAAAATCAAAAAAAATAACATCAAAACTCAAACCGAGTGCATCTAGCTTCTACGTGCATCACTAGGGCTTAGATTCCTTCTTGCATTGCAATTTTCGTCTTTCGTTTCTATTACAAGCATATTTCCATTAAGTTAAATCAAAAAGCAAAAAAAATATAGAAAACTAACAAGAAAATCGACCAAAAGGAATCTATGATCTTTAGCATTAATTGTCAAGAAGTTTCTATTTTTCTGTTTTTCCTTTTTCCCAGAATTTTCTTTTTCAATTTTTCCTTTTTGCAACTTCTACTTCAACTATAAAATACAACTCTGCTAATCGAATTTTGGGAGCAGAATAACTTGTTTCTTTCTTTTGTAGCACACAATGGCAGAAGTAAATCAGGATGCAAACAAGGCCATGATGGCCATGTTCACCACACTCCAAACACAACTCGCATCAATCGGCAAGAGGTTGGAGCACGTGGAGACGCCGGTGAGATTTCAGGCCATAAGGCACGTGAGGGCTGAGAAAGACCATGCTAAAGGTCCTAAGCACCCTAAGACACGGCACGAACAGGAGGAGCCCCAGCTGGATGGAGATGAGGACGCACAGCCTCATGGCTATCACCCTAGGCCGAGAGGACCTCCACGGCAACCAGAAGCAGAAGGCGATGGCTTCGAGCCCTATGGTCATCAACAGAGACCTAGAATGCCTCCTAGACATCATGAAGATGGAGATGAATACGCCTACAACCGGGTAACTCATCATGATGTTAAACTAACACCTCCTAGTTTTGCAGGAAAGGTAGACCCCGAAGCCTATCTAAATTGGGAGAAGAGGATGGATCACATCTTCGATCACTACAACCAACCAGGCCCTAGGAGAGTCTCCATGGCAGTAGCACAACTCACGGATGATGCCCTCGTCTATTGAGATCATGAGGTTTCTGACCGAAGGAGGAGGGGATTGAGGCCCGTAGACTCATGGGTGGACATGAAAGATCTCATGAGACAAAGGTTTGTTTCACCTTATTTCCATAGAGATTTGCAATGACATTTTCGTACTCTTAAGCAGGGCACCAGATCAGTAGAGGAGTACTACGAAGAGTTTGAAAGGCTAAGGAACAGGCTAGAGCTCAATGACGATGAAGAGGCATTGATGGCTCAATTCTTGGATGGATTGCAAGAGAGAATCAGCCATAAGGTGGAGAGGACAATCTACAACGAATTCAAGGACTTGTTCCACCTCTCTGTTCAGGCTGTACAGCACATCAGGCGTAAGGGCCAAGACCTACGCAGCAAGCCTAAGACATCTTGGGCACCAAGCAACAACCCCAAACCCGTAGATAAAGGCAAGAGCATAGAGATCGAGTCAAGATTCAAGAGCAAGCCTCCTGAGCAACCCCGTGACCAGAGAGAGTCTAGTAAGTCTTCTAACCCTCAGAAATCACGTGACATCACTTGCTTTAACTGTAGGGGTCGCAGTCACATCTCAAGGGAGTGTCCAAACAACCGCGTCATACTGGTCACGGAAGCTGGAGAGTATGAGTTTCAAGACGAAGAAGACTATGAACCAGAAGGGGAATACAGTGACATTGAGTACCCTGATGTGGGGGAAGTGATGGTCACTAGGCACATTCTCAGTGCAATGGTAGACCCCTCAGAGACCATTCAAAGGGAGAACATCTTCCACAGCCGTTGCACCATCAAGGGCAAGGTATGTAACTGATGAGGACATCAGGTCGTACATCCAGCCAGGAGACCAGACTGGTCGACCAGGAAGCTTGCCCGAGACAGCAGGACCATCTGGCACGTCTGCTGGACCAAGCAGTACCGCCGGACCCTCGACCTATAGGACCAGACCGGTCAGCATCACCGGCGGAGAGGCCCAAGCTTCCGGCACACTTGGTGGGGACGTGGATGACACCGCCGGTCCCTCTGGTGATGCCGCCAACTCTGGGATCAACTTGGCCGGTCCTGAAGGCATTCCGGCCAGTACCGCACACAATCCAGCCGGTACAGCCGATCCAGCCGAGTACACGCGCATTTCCACTTCCACACAAGAGGACTCGGACCAAATGAGCTACCAGCTCCAGGACATGCACCTAGAAGAAGTATCTACACCAGTGGTACCTCAAGGAGCAATGACAAGAAGCAGATCAAGGGCACTCTTCCACAAATTCAGCTTATGGGTCAACAAGCTCCTAGAGGAAGATCAGCTAAGGACAATGGGCCAGAAGAGCAAAGTAGAGTCCAAAGGCTTCTCAACAACACAAGGAACATCAGAGACTTGGGCTTTAGTGGCAAGAGAGGTCAGGGCCCAAAGATTTTTAACCCTACTCCAAGTCGAAGACTAGGAGCAAGGCGCGTGCATGCCACAAGGACGGCCACCTTCCATTTCTTGGCCGTGAGGTAAGTTAAGGTAAGTTTTAATTCGAATATATGCCTCTTTCTGTTTTGTAGGGTAGGATCTAGATGCTTTACATTTTTGAGTCAAGAACATTTTAGGAATAGGTCCTTTTTCGGTTATACACTTTTGTATCTTTTCCTTTTGTGCACTTTTGTAAACTTTCCTTTTCTTTGTTTGAGTCGACCCTAGAAGGTCAAGCTGTCGAGCATATTAATAAGGCTCCTTACAGCATTGTAGTTCGACAACCTTTTTGATATTAATAAAGATCGAATTTTCTTTCAACAAGTTATTCTCTCAAGAGACTTGTGCGCTTAGAACCTAGTTGAGACCAGCCCTCCTAGCTCTAAGTTTGTGATTTATCACGAGGTTCATCACCCCTCGTGTGGTTCACTTCACCCTTCCATCTTTTACCAACCAGAAAACCCCCATCCAGAAGCCTAAGGTTGAGTTTCTCACCTAATCTTCTACAAACAGCCCACGCGCATACATCCTTGAATCAAGGCTTGTATCAGTAACCTAATCATAGATGGTGGTTCTTGCACTAACGTTGCTAGTGCGTACATGGTTGATAAGCTAGGTCTAGAGAAGACAAGGCACCCTCGACCGTATAGACTGATATGGCTCGATGACAAAGTGGAGCTCAAGATCCATGAGCAAGTAACTGTGCCATTCAGTGTGGGCAGATACCAAGACCAGGTAGTGTGCGACGTGGTGCCAATGCAAGCTGGCCACCTTCTGCTAGGAAGGCCATGGCAGTTTGACAAGGAGACCAGGCATGAAGGCCGAACCAATCTCTATACCTTTGTGCACGACAAGAGAAAGGTCAGCCTAGCTCCTCTCACACCTGCCCAGGTACATGAGCTACAACAACAAATGAGTAAGGAAAAGAAACTCATTAAATCAAATTTTCTTATTCAACCAAGTCATGTCCAGAGAGCTTTAGCCTCGAAGGATTTAATGTTACTAATGGTCTTTAAGGAGAATTTGAGTGTAGAAAAGGAACAGGTAGAGCTATCTCCTGAAGTATCAGCTCTCCTCAACAAGTTCCAGGATGTATTTCCAGAGGAGATACCACCAGGCTTGCCTCCCCTACGCGGCATAGAGCACCAGGTCGACCTCGTGCCCGGAGCAGCCCTGCCTAACCGGCCATCCTACCGGATGAGCCCAGAGGAGTCTAAGGAGCTTGAGAAGCAAGTCAAGGAGCTCCTGGAGAAAGGCTATGTTCGAGAGAGCCTCAGTTCATGTGCCGTACCAGTGCTGCTAGTACCCAAGAAGGATGGGACTTGGCAAATGTGTGTGGACTGCCGAGCAATCAACAACATCACAGTCAAGTACCGGAATCCGATACCACGGCTGGTGACATGCTAGATGAGCTGAGTGGAGCCACGGTCTTCTCCAAGATAGACCTCAAGAGTGGATACCACCAGGTCAGAATGAAGGAAGGTGATGAGTGGAAGACCGCTTTCAAGACAAAGCAAGGGGTCTACGAGTGGACAGTCATGCCATTCGGCTTGACTAATGCCCTAGCACCTTCATGCCCCTTATGAACCAAGTTCTTAGGATGTACATCAGTAAGTTTGTTGTGGTTTACTTTGATGACATTTTAGTTTACAGTAAGTGCCTAAGGGATCACCTCACACATCTTGAGTTGGTACTTAAAACCCTTCGACAAGAAGAGCTTTATGCCAATCTCAAGAAGTGCATCTTTTGTACTGATAAACTTGTTTTCTTAGGTTTTGTTATAAGTTCACAGGACTTAAAGGTTGATGAAGAGAAGATTCGAGCCATAAAAGAATGGCCAACACCGAGCAACATCAGCCAAGTGAGGAGTTTCCATGGTCTTGCCAGCTTCTACAGAAGATTCGTGCCCAACTTCAGTAGTATTGCCTCACCATTGATGGTAGTAGTGAAGAAGAACGTGGGATTCAGCTGGGGAGAAGCCTAGGAGAAGGCGTTCCAGGCCTTGAAGGACAGCCTCACACATGCACCAGTGCTAGTCCTGCCCGACTTCAACAGGACATTTGAAATGGAGTGCGATACCTCTGGAATAGGCATAGGAGCGGTGCTAACCCAAGGAGGGAGGCCAGTGGCATAATTCAGTGAGAAGTTAGGTGGTGCCTCACTGAACTACCCCACCTACGACAAGGAGCTCTATGCCCTAATCCGAGCCTTGGAGACTTGGCAGCATTACTTGCTATCCAAGGAGTTTGTGATCCACACTGATCACGAGACTCTCAAACACCTCAAAGGGCAAACCAATCTCAAGAGGAGACATGCCAGGTGGATGGAATTCATAGAAACCTTCCCGTACGTCATTAAGTACAAGAAGGGCAAGGATAATGTGGTAGTCGATGCACTATCAAGGAGGTTTGCCTTGATATGCACCATGGAGGCAAAGGTCTTAGGATTCGAGCACATCAAGGACCTATATAAGGATAATCATGACTTTGCTGAAAGCTACAAGGAGTGTGGCACAGGGAGTCATGGAAAGTTCTACATCCATGAGGGGTTCTTGTTCCGAGAGAGAAGGATGTGTATACCACATTGATCGTTACGGGAGCTTATCATCCGAGAAGCTCATGGAGGAGGACTCATGGGCCACTTTGATGTCGACAAGACACTAGTACTGGTCAAGGAGCACTTCTACTGGCCACACATCAAGAGGTCAGTAGAAGTCCATTGTGCAAGGTGCATCACTTGCGAAAAGGCGAAGTCCCGAGTGCACCCTCACGGGTTGTATCTCCCTCTGCCCATACCTACACATCCATGGGTGGACATCTCAATGGACTTCGTTCTAGGTCTGGCCAAGATCAACCACAAAGATGCTATCTTTGTAGTGGTGGACAGATTCTCCAAGATGGCACATTTCATCCCATGTGCCAATGTCAATGATGCCATGCAAACAGCTGAGCTGTTTTTCAGGGAGATAGTAGGGCTTCACGGAGTGCCAAGGACCATCGTGTCAGACAGGGACACCAAATTCCTCAGCCACTTCTGGAGGACCCTCTGGAGGAAGCTAGGCACGAAGCTACTCTTCTCTACCACCTGCCATCCTCAAACTGATGGCCAAACTGAAGTAGTCAACCGGACATTGTCGACTCTTCTCAGGACTAAACTAAGGAAGAACCTCAAGACTTAGGTGGAGTGCCTGCCATTCATAGAGTTCACATAAAACTGAGCCATGCACTTAGCAACCAAGAAGACCCCTTTTGAAGTAGTCTACGGCTTCAACCCCCTAACACCCCTGGAGGAAACGCCACTGCCACCAGCAAAGATGACCAACCTCAACAGAGCATCCAAAGCGGAGTTCATCAAGAGGATACACCAGAAGGTAGCAGAAAATTTGGAGAAGAGGACCGGGCAGTACGTGACCCATGCCAACAAAGGGAGAAGGAAGATGATTTTTCAACCAGGCGATTGGGTGTGGCTACACCTACGGTAGGAGAGGTTCCCCAACCTAAGGAGTTCCAAACTGGCCCCAAGAGAAGATGGACCATTCAGAGTACTGGAGATGATCAACAACAACGCCTACCGGATCGAGCTTCCAGGTGAGTTCAATGTGTCTAACACATTCAACGTAACTGATTTAGCTCCTTTCCTTGCAGATGAACCAGTTTTGAGGTCAAAACCTACTGAAAGGGGAGGAGATGATGAGGGCATCAGATCGTATGGCCGGCCAAAAGATCAATCTGGCCGACCGGAGTGCTTGCCCGAGACAGCCGGGCCATTTGGCGCGCCTGCTGGCCGAAGCGGTACCGCCGGGCCTACGACCAGCCGGGCCGGACCGAACAATCTTTCAAGTAGAGAGGCTCACACCTCTGGCCCAACTGGCGGCAACTTGAATGACACCGCCGGCCCAATTGGTGACGCCGCCAGCTCTGGGATCAACTTCGCCGGCTCCGATGACAATACGGTCAGCACCTCACACAGTCCAGCCGGTACAGCCGATCCAGCCGATTGCACCACAATTTCATCCTCTACACAAAGAGACTCGGACCAGATAAGCTACCAGATTCAAGACATGCATCTACATTGATGAGGACATCAGGTCGTACATCCAGCCAGGAGACCAGACTGGCCGACCAGGAAGCTTGCCCGAGACAGCAGGACCATCTGGCGCGCCTGCCGGACCAGACAGTGCCGCCAGACCCTCGACCTATAGGACCAGACCGGTCAACATTGCCGGCGGAGAGGCCCAAGCTTTCGGCACAATTGGTGGGGACGTGAATGACAGTGCCGGTCCCTCTGATGACACCGCCGACTCCGGGATCAACTTGGCTGGTCCTGAAGTCATTCCGGCCAGTACCACGCACAATCCAGCCGGTACAGCCGAGTACACGCGCATTTCCACTTCTACACAAGAGGACTCAGACCAAATGAGCTACCAGCTCCAGGACATGCACTTAGAGGAAGTATCTACACCAGTGGTACCTCCAGGAGCAATGACAAGAAGCAGATCAAGAGCACTCTTCCACAAATTCAGCTTATGGGTCGACAAGCTCCTAGAGGAAGAGCAGCTAAGGAAAATGGGCCAGAAGAGCAAATTAGAGTCCAAAGGCTTCTCAACAACACAAGGAACATCAGAGACTTGGGCTATAGTGGCAAGAGAGGTCAGGGCCCAAAGATATTTAACCCTACTCCAAGTCGAAGACTAGGAGCAAGGCGCGTGCATGCCACAAGGTCGGCCACCTTCCATTTCTTGGTCGATAGGTAAGAATGGTAAGTTTTCAAATTCTATACTTGCCGTTTTCTGTTTTGCAGGGTAGAATTTAGAATGTTTACATTTTGAATCAAAGACAATTTAGGTAGAAGTCCTTTTTCGGTTATTCACTTTTGTAATTTTTCCATTTGTGCACTTTTGTAAGTTTTCCATTTTTCTTTGAGTCGACCCTAGAAGGTCAAGCTGTCGAGCATATTAATAAGGCTCCTTCCAGCATTGTAGTTCGACAACCTTTTTGATATTAATAAAGATCGAATTTTCTTTCAACAAGTTATTCTCTCAAGAGACTTGTGCGCTTAGAACCTAGTTGAGACCAGCCCTCCTAGCTCTAAGTTTGTGATTTATCACGAGGTTCATCACCCCTCGTGTGGTTCACTTCACCCTTCCATCTTTTACCAACCAGAAAACCCCCATCCAGAAGTTTAAGGTTGAGTTTCTCACCTAATCTTCTACAAACAGCCCACGCGCATACATCCTTGAATCAAGGCTTGTATCATTTTGGTATCAGAGCTTAAAGCTCCTAAACCAGGTTGTTTCTATCCTTTTGCTTGTCTTGTTTTTAGTTCTTGCATTAATTTAAGTCGCATTCAAGAAAAATCAAAAAAACAACATCAAACTCCAAACCGAGTGCATCTACCCTCCTACGTGTATCACTAGGGTTTAGGTTCACTTTTGCATTGTCAATCACGTTTTCCTTTTTGTTTAATTCCTATTTCCATTAATTTTAAGTTAAATTAAAAAGAAAAAGAAAAGAAAAGAAAAAGGAAATAAAAGAGAATAGGAAAATACCCAAGATATTTCGAATTGGACAGCTAGCACAAGTTGTCTAGGAAGTTTCCTTTTTCTCTTGTAGTCGAATTTCCTTTCCTTAGGATTTTTCCTTTTTGCATTTTTTTTCAAACCCCTTATAAAAAGAAAACCCTCCTAATAATTTAGGAGAACCCTAATTGTCTTCTTTCTTTGTAGCACACCATGGGAGAAGAGAATAGAGACGCAGCCGAAGCCATGATGGCCATGTTCACCACACTCCAAACACAACTCGCATCCATAGGCGAGAGGTTGGACCGCGTGGAAAGACCAGTAAGATTCCAGGCCATAAGGCACGTGAGAGCTGAGTAAGACCGTCCTGAGGGTCCTGAGTACCTTAGGACACGGCACGAACAGGAGGAACCCCAGCCAGAAGGAGATGAGGACACGCAACCAGAGGCAGAAGATGATGGCTTTGAGCCATATGGTCTTCACCAGAGACCAAGAATGGCTCCTAGACGTCATGAGGATGGAGATGAACACACCTACAACCGGGTAATTCATCCTGATGTTAAACTAACTCCTCCAAGTTTTGCAGGAAAAGTAGACCCCGAGGCTTACCTAGGTTGGGAGAAGCGAATGGATCATATCTTCGATCACTTCAACCAACCAGGACATAGGAGAGTCTCAATGGCAGTAGCACAACTCACGGACAATGCCCTCATCTGGTGGGATCGTGAGGTATCTGACAGAAGGAGGAAGAGAATGAGACCCGTAGACTCATGGGTCGACATGAAAGACCTCATGCGACAAAGGTTTGTTCCACCTTACTTTCATAGAGATTTGCAACGTCGTTTTCGTACTCTTAGGCAGGGTACCAGATCAGTAGAGGAGTACTATGAAGAGTTCGAGAAGTTAAGGAACAGATTGGAGCTCAATGATGATGAAGAAGCATTGATGGCACAATTCTTTGATGGACTTCAAGAAAGGATCTGCTGCAAGGTGGAAAGGCAAATCTACAACGACTTCAAAGACTTGTTCCACCTATCTGTGCAAGCTGAGTAGCACATCAAACGTAAGAGCCAAGACATCCGCAGAAAGCCTAAGACACCTTGGGCACCAAGCAACATGCCTAAGACCGTAGACAAAGGCAAAAGCGTAGAGATCGAGTCAAGGTTCAAGAGCAAGCCTCCTGAACCCACCCGTGACCAGAGAGAGCCTGGTAAGTCTTCTAACCCTCAAAGATCACGTGACATAACTTGTTTCAAGTGCAGGGGATGTGGACACATCTCAAGGGAGTGCCCAAACAACTGAGTCATGCTGATTACGGAGGCAGGAGAATATGAGTCCCAAGATGAAGAGGACTATGAACCAGAAGGAGAATATGGTGACATTGAGTACCCTGATGTGGGGGAAGTGCTGGTCACTAGACGTATCCTCAGTGCAATGGTGGATCCTTCAGAGACCATCCAAAGGGAGAACATCTTCCACAGCCGTTGCACCATCAAGGGCAAGGTATGTAACCTCATCATAGATGGTGGTTCTTGCAATAACGTTGCTAGTGCATATATGGTTGATAAGCTAGGTCTAGAGAGGACACGGCATCCTTGACCCTCTAGACTGAGATGGCTCGATGACAAAGTGGAGCTCAAGATTCATGAGCAAGTCACTGTGCCATTCAATGTGGGCAAGTATCAAGACCAAGTCGTGTGCGACGTGGTGCCCATGCAAGCTGGCCATCTTCTACTAGGAAGACCATGGCAGTTTGACAAAGAGACCAGGCATGATGGCAGAACCAATCTCTACACCTTCGTGCATGACAAGAGAAAGGTCAGCCTAGCTCCTCTTACACCTGCCCAAGTACATGAGCTGCAACTCCAAATGAGTAAGGAAAAGAAACTTATCAAATCTAATTTTCTTATTCAACCAAGCCATGTCCGGAGAGCTTTAGCCTCGAAGGATTTAATGTTACTAATGGTTTTCAAGGAAGTGTTGAGTATAGAACAGGGACAGGTAGAGCTACCTCTTGAAGTAGCAACTCTCCTCAACAAATTCCAGGATGTATTTCCAGAGGAGATACCAGCAGGCTTACCTCCTTTACGTGGCATAGAACACCAGATTGATCTAGTGCCCGGAGCAGCCCTGCCCAACCGGCCAGCCTACCAGATGAGTCCAGAGGAGTCCAAGGAGCTTGAGAAGCAAGTCAAGGAGCTCCTTGAGAAGGGATATGTTCGAGAGCCTCAGTCCATGTGTTGTACCAGTGCTACTAGTGCCCAAGAAGGATGGGACTTGGCGCATGTGCGTGGACTGCCGAGCAATCAACAACATCACAGTCAAGTATAGGCATCCAATACCACGACTGGATGACATGCTAGATGAGCTGAGTGGAGCCACGGTCTTCTCCAAGATAGACCTCAAAAGTGGATACCACCAGGTAAGAATGAAGGAAGGTGATGAGTGGAAGACTGCTTTTAAGACAAAGCAAGGGCTCTATGAGTGGACAGTCATGCCATTTGGCTTGACTAATGCCCCAAGCACCTTCATGCGCCTTATGAACCAAGTTCTTAGGGCGTACATCAGTAAGTTCGTAGTAGTTTACTTTGATGACATTTTGGTTTATAGTAAGTGCCTACGGGAACACCTCACACATCTTGAGATGGTACTTAAAACCCTTCGACAAGAAGAGCTTTATGCCAATCTCAAGAAGTGCACCTTTTGTACTGATAAGCTTGTCTTTTTAGGTTTTGTTGTGAGTTCACAGGGCCTACAGGTTGATGAAGAGAAGATTCGAGCCATACAAGAATGGCCAACACCAGGAAACATCAGCCAGGTAAGCAGCTTCCACGGACTGGCCAGCTCCTATAGGAGATTCGTGCCCAACTTCAGCAGTATTGCCTCACCATTGACGGCAGTAGTGAAGAAGAACATGGGATTCAGCTGGGGAGAAGCTCAGGAGAAGGCATTCCAGGCCTTGAAGGACAGCCTTACACATGCACCAGTGTTAGTCCTTCTCGACTTCAACAAGACGTTTGAAGTGGAGTGTGATGCCTCTGGAATAGGCATAGGAGCAGTGCTAACCCAAGGAGGGAGACCAGTGGCATACTTCAGTGAGAAGCTAGGTGGTGCCTCACTGAACTACCCCACTTATGACAAGGAGCTCTATGCCCTTGTCCGAGCATTGGAGACTTGGCAGCATTACTTGCTGTCCAAGGAGTTTGTGATCCACACAGATCATGAGACTCCCAAACACCTCAGAGGGCAAACCAATCTCAAGAGGAGACATGCCAGGTGGATGGAGTTCATAGAGACCTTCCCGTATGTCATCAAGTACAAGAACGGCAAAGACAATGTGGTAGCCGATGCACTATCAAGGAGGTTTGCCTTGATATCAACCATGGAGGCAAAGGTCCTAGGATTCGAGCACATCAAGGACCTATACAAGGATGATCCTGACTTTGCTGAGAGCTACAAGGAGTGTGGCACAGGGGAGTCATGGCAAATTCTACATCCATGAGGGATTCTTGTTCCGAGAAAGAAGGCTGTGCATACCACAAGGATCATTAAGGGAGCTTATCATCCGAGAAGCTCATGGAGGAGGGCTCATGGGCCACTTTGGTGTCGACAAGACTCTAGTAGTGGTCAAGGAGCACTTCTACTGACCACACATCAAGAGGACAGTAGAAGCTTATTGTGCAAGATGCATCACTTGCAAGAAGGCAAAGTCCCGAGTGCAACCTCACAGGTTGTATCTCCCACTGCCCATACCCACACATCCATGGGTGGACATCTCCATGGACTTTGTTCTAGGTCTGCCCAAGATCAACCACAAAGATGCAATCTTTGTAGTGGTGGACAGATTCTCCAAGATGGCACACTTCATTCCATGTGCCAATGTCAATGATGCCACACAAACAGCTGAGCTGTTCTTTAGGGAGATAGTACGGCTTCATGGAGTGCCAAGGACCATCGTATCAGACAGGGACACCAAGTTCCTCAGCCATTTCTGGAGGACCCTTTGGAGAAAGCTAGGCACAAAGCTACTCTTCTCTACCACCTGCCATCCTCAAACCGATGGCCAAACTGAAGTTGTCAACAGGACACTCTCAACTCTTCTCAGGACTACACTAGGGAAGAACCTAAAGACTTGGGTGGAGTGCCTGCCATTCATAGAGTTCGCTTACAACCGAGCCGTGCACTCAGCAACCAAGAAGACACCATTTGAAGTAGTATACGGCTTCAACCCTCTCACCCCATTGGAGCAAACACCACTACCACCAGCTGAGATGACCAACCTCAACGGAGCATCCAAGGCAGAATTCATAAGGAGATTACACCAGAAGGTAGCAGAAAACTTGGAGAAGAGGACCGGACAGTACGTGACTCATGCCAACAAGGGAAGAAAGGAGGTGATCTTTCAACCAGGCGATTGGGTGTGGCTACACCTACGGCAGGAGAGGTTCCCAAACCTAAGGAGTTCCAAGCTAGCACCAAGAGGAGATGGACCATTCACAGTGCTCGAGAGGATCAACAACAACGCCTACCGGATCGAGCTTCCAGGTGAGTTTAATGTGTCCAATACGTTTAATGTTACTGACTTGGCCCCTTTCCATGCGGATGAACCAGTTTTGAGGACAAAACCTACTGAAGAGGGAGGGAATGATGAGGACATCAGGTCGTACATCCAGCCAGGAGACCAGACTGGCCGACCAGGAAGCTTGCCCGAGACAGCAGGACCATCTGGCACGTCTGCCGGACCAGGCAGTACCACCGGACCCTCGACCTATAGGACCACACCGGTCAGCATTGCCGGCGGAGATGCCCAAGCTTCCGGCACACTTGGTGGTGACGTGGATGACACCGCCGGTCCCTCTGGTGATGCCGCCAACACCGGGATCAACTTGGCCGGTCCTGAAGGCTTTCCGGCCAGTATCGCGCACAATCCAGCTGGTACGGCCGATCCAGCCGAGTACATGCGCATTTCCACTTCCACACAAGAGGACTCGGACCAAATGAGCTGCCAGCTTCAGGACATGCATCTAGAGGAAGTATCCACACCAGTAGTGCCACCAGGACAATGACAAGAAGCAGATCAAGGGCACTCTTCCACAAATTTAGCTTATGGGTGGACAAGCTCCTAGAGGAAGATCAGCTAAGGACAATGGGCCAAAAGAGTAAAATAGAGTCCAAAGGCTTCTCAACAACACAAGGAACATCAGAGACTTGGGCTTTAGTGGCAAGAGAGGTCAGGGCCCAAAGATTTTTAATCCTACTCCAAGTCGAAGACTAGGAGCAAGGCGCGTGCATGCCACAAGGACGGCCACCTTCCATTTCTTGGCCGTGAGGTAAGTTAAGGTAAGTTTCAATTCGAATATATGCCTCTTTCTGTTTTGCAGGGTTGGATCTAGATGCTTTACATTTTTGAGTCAAGAACATTTTAGGAATAGGTCCTTTTTCGGTTATGCACTTTTGTATCTTTTCCTTTTGTGCACTTTTGTAAACTTTCCTTTTCTTTGTTTGAGTCAGCCCTGGAAGGTCAAGCTGTCGAGCATTTTAATAAGGCTCCTTCCGGCATTGTAGTTCGAAAACCTTTTTGATATTAATAAAGATAGAACTTTTTCCCCAACAAGTTTTCTCTCAAGAATCTTGTGCGCTTAGAATCTAGTTGAGACCAGCCCTCCTAGCTCTAAGTTTGTGATTTATCACGAAGTTCATCACCCCTCGTGTGGTTCACTTCACCTTTCCATCGAATACCAACCCAAAAACTCCTATCCAAGAAGTCTAAGGTCGAGTTTCTCAGCTAAACTTCTCCAAACAGCCCACGCGCATACATCCTTGAATCAAGGCTTGTATCACCCAGCCAGATGGAGATGAGGACACACAACCTCATAACTATCACCATAGACCGAGAGGACCTCCACGGCAACCAGAGGCAGAAGATGATGGTTTTAGCCATATGGTCTTCACTAGAGACCAAGAATGCCTCCTAGACATCATGAGGATGGAGATGAACACGCCTATAACCGGGTAACTCATCCTGATGTTAAGCTAACTCCTCCAAGTTTTGCAGGAAAAGTAGACCCCGAGGGTTACGTAGATTGGGATAGAAGAATGGATCATATCTTTGATCTAACAACCAACCAGGACCTAGGAGAGTCTCAATGGCAGTACCACAACTTACGGACAATGCCCTCATCTGGTGGGATCGTGAGGTATCTGACAGAAGGAGGAAGAGAATGAGGCCCATAGACTCATGGGTCGACATGAAAGACCTCATGCGACAAAGGTTTGTTCCACCTTACTTTCATAGAGACTTGCAACGTCGTTTTCGTACTCTTAAGCAGGGTACTAGATCAGTAGAAGAGTACTATGAAGAGTTCGAGAAGCTAAGGAACAGGCTGGAGTTCAATGATGATGAAGAAGCATTGATGGCACAATTCTTGGATGGACTCCAAGAAAGAATCAGCCGCAAGGTGGAAAGGCAAATCTACAATGACTTCAAAGACTTGTTCCACCTATCTGTCCAAGCTGAGCAGCACATCAAACGTAAGAGCCAAGACATCCGCAGCAAGCCTAAGACACCTTGGGCATCAAGCAACATGCCCAAGCCCGTAGACAAAGGCAAGAGCATAGAGATCGAGTCAAGGTTCAAGAGCAAGCCTCCTAAGGCAACCCGTGACCAAAGAGAGCCTAGTAAGTCTTCTAACCCTCAAAGATCACGTGACATCACTTGTTTCAAGTGTAGGGGTCGTGGACACATCTCAAGGGAGTGCCCAAACAACCGAGTCATGCTGATTACGGAGGCTGGAGAATATGAGTCCCAAGATGAAGAGAACTATGAACCAGAAGAGGAATATGGTGACATTGAGTATCCTGATGTGGGGGAAGTGCTGGTCAATAGACGCATCCTCAGTGCAATGGTGGATCCTTCAGAGACAATCCAAAGGGAGAACATCTTCCACAGCCGTTGCACCATCAAGGGCAAGGTATGTAACCTTATCATAGATGGTGGTTCTTGCACTAACGTTGCTAGTGCATATATGGTTGATAAGCTAGGTCTAGAGAAGACAAGGCATCCTCGACCATATAGACTGAGATGGCTGGATGACAAAGTGGAACTCAAGATCCATGAGCAAGTCACTGTGCCATTCAGTGTGGGCAAGTACCAAGACCAAGTCGTGTGCGACGTCGTGCCCATGCAAGCTGACCATCTTCTGCTAGGAAGACCAAGGCAGTTTGACAAAGAGACCAAGCATGATGGCCGAACCAATCTCTACACTTTTGTGCATGACAAAAGAAAGGTCAGCTTGGCTCCTCTTACACCTGCCCAGGTACACGAGCTACAACTCCAAATGAGTAAGGAAAAGAAACTTATCAAGTCTAATTTTCTTATTCAACCAAGCCATGTCCGGAGAGCTTTAGCCTCAAAGGATTTAATGTTACTAATGGTCTTCAAAGAAATTTTGAGTATAGAACAGGAACAGATAGAGCTACCTCCTGAAGTAGCAACTCTCCTCAAAAGTTCCAGGATGTGTTTCTAGAGGAGATACCAGGAGGCTTGCCTCCTTTACGTGGCATAGAACACCAGATCGATCTAGTGCCCGGAGCAGCCCTGCCCAACCAGCCAGCCTACCGGATGAGCCCAGAGGAGTCCAAGGAGCTTGAGAAGCAAGTCAAGGAGCTCCTGGAGAAAGGCTATGTTAGAGAGAGCCTTAGTCCATGTGCCGTACCAGTGCTACTAGTGCCCGAGAAGGATGGGACTTGGCGGATGTACATGGACTGCTGAGCAATCAACAACATCACTGTCAAGTACCGGCATCCAATACCTTGGCTGGATAACATGCTAGATGAGCTGAGTGGAGCCACGGTCTTCTCCAAGATAGACCTCAAAAGTGGATACCACCAGGTAAGGATGAAGGAAGGTAATGAGTGGAACACTGCTTTCAAGACAAAGCAAGGGCTCTACGAGTGGACCGTCATGCCATTCGGTTTGACTAATGCCCCAAGCACCTTCATGCGCCTTATGAACCAAGTTCTTAGGGCGTACATCAGTAAGTTTGTAGTAGTTTACTTTGATGATATACTAGTTTATAGTAAGTGCCTAAGGGAACACCTCACACATCTTGAGATGGTACTTAAAACCCTTTGACAAGAAGAACTTTATGCCAATCTCAAGAACTGCCTCTTTTGTACTGATAAACTTGTCTTTTTAGGTTTTGTTATAAGTTCACAGGACCTACAGGTTGATGAAGAGAAGATTCGAGCCATACAAGAATGGCCCACACCAGGAAACATCAGCCAGGTAAGGAGCTTCCACGGACTGGCCAGCTTCTATAGGAGATTCGTGCCCAACTTGAGCAGTATTGCCTCACCATTGACGGCAGTAGTGAAGACGAACGTGTTGGATTCAGCTGGGGAGAAACTCAGGAGAAGGCATTCCAGGCCTTGAAGGATAGCCTTACACATGCACCAGTGCTAGTCCTGCCCGACTTCAACAAGACGTTTGAAGTGGAGTGTGATGCCTCTGCAATAGGCATAGGAGCAATGCTAACCCAAGGAGGAAGACCAGTGGCATACTTCAGTGAGAAGCTACGTGGTGCCTCACTGAACTACCCCACTTATGACAAGGAGCTCTATGCCCTTGTCCGAGCATTGGAGACTTGGCAGCATTACTTGTTGTCCAAGGAGTTTGTGATCCACAAGGAGTTTGTGATCCACACTGATCATGAGACTCTCAAACACCTCAGAGGGCAAACCAATCTCAAGAGAAGACATGCCAGGTGGATGGAGTTCATAGAGACCTTCCCGTACGTCATCAAGTACAAGATAATGTGGTAGCCGATGCACTATCAAGGAGGTTTGCCTTGATATCCACCATGGAGGCAAAGGTCCTAGGGTTCGAGCACATCAAGGACCTATACAAGGATGATCCTGACTTTGCTGAGAGCTACAAGGAGTGTGGCACAGAGATTCATGGCAAGATTTACATCCATGAGGGATTCTTGTTCCAAGAGAGAAGGCTGTGCATACCACAAGGATCATTAAGGGAGCTTATCTTCCAAGAAGCTCATGGAGGAGGACTCATGGGCCACTTTGGTGTCGACAAGACTCTAGCAGTGGTCAAGGAGCACTTCTACTGGCCACACATCAAGAGGACAGTAGAAGTACTTCATCCCGTGTGCCAATGTCAATGATGCCACACAAACAGCTGAGCTGTTCTTCAGGGAGATAGTACGGCTTCATGGAGTGCCAAGGACCATCGTATCAGACAGGGACACCAAGTTCCTCAGCCATTTCTGGAGGACCCTTTGGAGGAACCTAGGCACGAAGCTACTCTTCTCTACCACCTGCTATCCTCAAACCGATGGCCAAACTGAAGTTGTCAACGAAACACTATCAACTCTTCTCAGGACTACACTAGGGAAGAACCTAAAGGCTTGGGTGGAGTGCCTTCTATTCATAGACTTCGCTTACAACCGAGCCGTGCACTCAGCAACCAAGAAGACACCATTTGAAGTAGTATATGGCTTCAACCCTCTCACCCCATTGGAGCAAACGCCACTACCACCAGCTTAGATGACCAACCTCAACGGAGCATCCAAGGCGGAGTTCATAAGGAGGTTACACCAGAAGGTAGCAGAAAACTTGGAGAAGAGGACCGGACAGTACGTGACTCATGCCAACAAGGGAAGAAAGGAGGTGATCTTTCAACCAGGCGATTGGGTGTGGCTACACCTACAGCAGGAGAGGTTTCCAAACCTAAGGAGTTCCAAGCTAGCACCAAGAGGAGATGGACCATTCAGAGTGCTTTAGAGGATCAACAAAAACGCCTACCGGATCGAGCTCCCAGGTGAGTTTAATCTGTCCAATACGTTCAACGTTACTGACTTAGTCCCTTTCCATGCAGATGAACCAGTTTTGAGGACAAAACCTACTGAAGAGGGAGGGGATGATGAGGACATCAGGTTGCACATCCAGCCAGGAGACCAGACTGGCCGACCAGGAAGCTTGCCCGAGACAGCCGGGCCATCTGGCACGTCTGCCGGACCAAGTAGTACCGCCGGGCCTTCGACCAATGGACCAGCATTGCCGGCGGAGAGGCCCAAGCTTCCGGCACACTTGGTGGCGACGTGGATGACACCGCCGGTCCCCTTGGTGATGCCACCGACTCCGGGATCAACTTGGTCGGTCATGAAGGCATTCCGGCCAGTACCTCGCACAATCCAGCCGGTACAGCCGATCCAGCCAAGTACACGCGCATTTCCACTTCTACACAAGAAGACTCGTACCAGATGAGCTACCAGCTCCAAGACATGCATCTAGAGGAAGTCTCTACACCAGTGGTACCTCAAGGAGCAAGGACAAGAAGCAGATCAAGGGCACTCTTCCACAAATTTAGCTTATGGATCGACAAGCTCCTAGAGGAAGATCGACTAAGGACAATGGGCCAGAAGTGCAAGGAAGAGTCCAAAGGCTTCTCAACAACACAAGGAACATCAGAGACTTGGGCTTTAGTGGCAAGAGAGGTCAGGGCCCAAAGATTCTTAACCCTACTCCAAGTCAAAGACTAGGAGCAAGGCGCGTGCATGCCACAAGGACGGCCACCTTCCTTTTCTTGGCCGTGAGGTAAGTTAAGGTAAGTTTCAATTCGAATATATGCCTCTTTTTGTTTTGCAGGGTAGGATCTAGATTATTTACATTTTTGAGTCAAGAACATTTTAGGAATAGGTCCTTTTTCGGTTATACACTTTTGTATCTTTTCCATTTGTGCACTTTTGTAAACTTTCCTTTTATTTATTTGAGTCGACCCTAGAAGGTCAAGCTGTCGAGCATATTAATAAGGCTCCTTCCAACATTGTAGGTCGACAACCTTTTTGATATTAATAAAGATAGAACTTTTTCCCCAACAAGTTTTCTCTCAAGAATCTTGTGCGCTTAGAATCTAGTTGAGACCAGGCCTCCTAGCTCTAAGTTTGTGATTTATCACGAGAAGACTCTTCTTTGCACTTCTGGCCCATTTTCCTTAATCGATCTTACTCTAAGAGCTTGTCGACCCATAAGCTGAACTTGTGGATGAGTGTTCTTGATCTGCTCCTTGTCATTGCTCCTGGTGGCACTACTGGTGTAGAGACTTCCTCTAGATGCATGTCCTGAAGCCGGTAGCTTATCTAGTTCGAGTCTCCTTGTGTAGAAATTGAAATGCTCGTGTACTCGGCTGGATCGGCTGTACCGGCTGGACTGTACGAGGTACTAGCCGGAAGGCCTTCTGGACCGGCCAAGTTGATCCCGGAGTCGGCGGCGTCACCAATGGGACCGGCGGTGTCATCCACATCGCCACCAATTGTGCCAGAGCTTTGGGCCTCTCCGCCGGCAATGTTGATCGGTCTGGTCCTGTTGGTCGAGGGTCCGGTGGTACCGTTTGGGCCGACAGACGTACCAAATGGCCTGGCTGTCTCGGGCAAGCTTCCTGGTCGGCCAGTCTAGTTTCCTGGCCGGACATACGACCTGATGTCCTCATCACTAGATCTCTCCCAACTGCGCTTGGTGGACCGCTTGCACAGAGGAGATTTCTTCGAGACATCGGGTGTTTCCGACTACTATGGTGTCTTGGCGATCAAGGCAGGTGATGATGGATCGGAGGAGCAACTCGATGCTTCCAAGCTCTACGGAAGGTGGTGATGGCTCAGACTGCGAGGTTTGGCCTTGCTCCAGGGGTTGAGGGGGAGGTGTTTCTTCCATTTTGCAGCGAAGTACGTGACTTTTGCTTGTATCGTCCCCACAAACGGTGCCAATTTTTGGATCTCATATTCTTGGACAAGAACGTATAAGATCAACTTTTAACGTTATCAGAATCTAAAACGGGGAACAGAAAGGAAACGAGTAGATAATGAAAAGTTTGGGAGACTTTATTGCTGAGATCGGTTACAACTGTTTGTGTTTTTATGGTAAGTCCAAGCTATTAAATCTATCCCTCACTTAATTATGGTGCGAGCTTCTCCTTTTATACTCGCAGTTCGCCTAATATTCAGCGTAGTAATCATTACTTGCCATAAATGCTTATAAATGTCATTTAATGCTGCCATTGGAGAAGCTCGCTGTCGTCCTCGATAGTTGGTGAGATCGGACGTGTGTTTGAACTGTCTGGCGGCTCCTCGATAAGAGTGTACCCACTCTTTTGATATCGGGCCTTCGACGTGATGGCCCGAATCTGTATTGGGCCAAGTTTGGGCTGTTTGGAGGGCGTAGTCCACCTCCAACAGAAAATTCATACTTGGACCTTTTCCTTTTTCGAAAGTTTCAATCCTTGTGAAACTTGCATGATTATTTGAGACAATTACTCCTTGAAACTGAACTTAATTAGAATCTAATCTTCTCAATTTACGGGTTTGAGATACTTAATCATAGTATTTAACTGAAAATTCGAGTTATCTTGCCCAATTTTGCCACTCTTTTGTTTAACTCGGATGGTGATGAAGTCTCCAAAACAACTATTTGACGGAGTAGAACACATGGTAGACACGATCAACCGGTGGGTCGGAAGACATGGTTTAAACCATTGGTCAATCTGAAAACATGGAACAGAGCAACAACACTTTACCAAGAATTCAAGAGCACCCTATTACCTTATGGTGTTATGACAAGAAATAGATCAACACACTCTATCATAAATTCAGTTTGTTCGTAGAAAAGTTCAAAAACCAAAACGGTCGAAACAATTTTTCCACAGGCCTAATAGTCGCCAAAGAATTCTAATGGACCAACATCATATAAGCCACATTTGAAGTTCAGCCTCTATTTTCAAATAAAGTCAATGCCAATTATTTTTTAACATAGTTGAAATTCAAAAATGAAGGTCAACTTGAGAGCTACTATGAATAGAAGATAGTCACCATTACCATAAAAGGCACGCATGACCAAGGCGGAGCCAAAATTTTCAGTTTTCATAAGCGAAAGTAAAAAGGTAAATCTTTTAGAGTAATTACTTCAAATATCCTAAATTTTAGTCGATATTATTATTTTACCATCCAAAAAACACGTTTTACTACACTACCCTATATTGTGTGAAAAAATTCGTTTTTACCCTTTTAATTAAAAAACATAAATAAAATAAAATTTGATTTTTAATTAATTAAAATTTGAAATTAATTTTTAATTAGGTAATTTTAGTTGGGGGGAAAATATTAGAAACTGATTCGATGGTTTCCAATATCTTCCCCATTACGACACTTCTTCTCTCTCTCTTCTCTCTCTCTTCTCTCTCTCTTCTCTCGTCGACGATTATCTCTTGTCGTGTTTTCTCTTCTCTCGCCGTCGATTTACTTTCCGTTGTTCTCTCGTCCTCTCGCCGTCTTCCTCTCTCCGTTGTGCCGTGTTTCCTCTTGCATTTCATGGTAAGTTTCTCTCGTCTCATCTCGGGTTTTTTTTTCGTCATCTAATTTTTTCAGTTTTGTCTTCTTTTTTCTTCTCCGTTGTCGCCTCCTCATCATCTTAACTCGTTGTTATGTGACGTGACTCCCCGTTATTCACCGTGACTCGTCGTGACTCTCTCAAGGTAATATTTTCGTTTAGGGTCTTTCCATTTTCGTGGTTTTGTTTCGTTTTCCGATTTCGCATGCCATTTCGTCTTCCACCGTAACCCGCAAAATCGGGTTGCAAAATCATGTGCGAAGTCGTGTGCGAAATGGTGTGCAAAATCGGAAAACTCAGTCATTGTTTGTGTTTTTGTCAGATTTTTAGTATGTTTTACTGAAATATCGTATAAAAATTTTCGAAATGTATGACAGATTTATCAGATAGTTTTCGCAGATTTATGATATACAATGGCAGATCTATGATTTTTATATTCAAATATTTATGTTAATATAGTGGCAGACTTATTAATTTTATTGCATTCCACGGCAGAGTTAGGTCATATATGACTGACTTATTGTCATTTAGTGGCAGAGTATATTATGTTTATATATGAGAATTTGGTAGACTCATACTTAAATTGCAGCGAACTTGTTAAATATATATGGCAGATTTAAGTCGAGAAGAACACAGATTTATGACTTACTTATTGTCATTCCCCAGCAGATTTAGGGTTTTCTATCTTTACGTATTCTGTTTTCGCGGATTTGATTCGTTTTCCAATTTCGCATGTCTTTCTCTCTTCCATCGTAACCCGCAAAATCGTCTTGCAAAATTGAGTTCGAAATCATGTGCGAAATTCTTTCCACACTCGTTGTTTGTGTTTTTGTCAGATTTTTAGTGCAATCCTTTCTAGTGCGTTTTTACTAAAAAAAAATTTTTAGAAAAGTATAACAGATTTATCAGGCAGTTTACGCAGATTTATGATTTTCAATGGCAGATATATGATTATATTATGACACTTATAAATTGTATTGCTGAACGTGGCAGATTTAGTTGGAGGAAATTTTACACTTATGGTTGACTTATAGTTAGTTGATTGCAGACATATACTATGTTTAGATAAAATATCTATGGCAGATTTAGGTCAAACACACATTAGCGACTGACTTATAGATAAAATATGCATGGTAGAATGCCGATGTCTAGCAGACTTATGGTCAAATAGGCAGACTTATATTCCCAAGATTTCTAGATACGGCTAACTTATAACTACATAGCGACAGACTTGTACTTAACAAACAATTTGAATTTTATTGCTTTTCAGAATTTTGAAGATTTCTGAAGAAAAAAATTATCCCCGAAGACTCTATGAAGAAGAGAAAGCCCCTATTCAAAACAAAAGCATGAACCACAACTGCTTATTGGGTAATCTTGCTTTGGTTAGGGAAGCAATAGGAACCGATGTGTGGAATGCGTTGAGGGAGTCAGCTGTTGGAGTTATTGTCAAGTTGGTTGACAGTAACTATGTCTGCTCTGGTAAGACTGTTCATTATTTTCTAACGTGTCAGTTGGCAGTGAAGAAGTACCATGAGATATGGTCGTTGGTTGGTGGCCAACCTATAAGGTTTTCCTTACACGAGTTTGCAGAGATCACTGGCTTAAACAGTGATCCTGTCCCGAAAGAAGAATTGAACATTGAGTATAGAGAATTCTAGAAGTTAATAGACGTTGGTGAAGGGGATGGTCCGACTTACGATGAATTAGTTTTAGCATTGCGAAGATGTAGAACTTGGAGTTTTGAACAGAGAAGAATGTTGGGATGGTTGTTTGTTCTTTCTGTTGAAATATATGGTTTGCACCATAATTCTAGAATTCCGCTTGAAGCTGCCAAGCGGGTTGTTGATGTCGAAGCTTTTGAAAGTTACCCTTGGGGTCGTATCGGTTCATAGAGTTGGTAGACTCTATCAAGGGTGTCACATATGGCAACAATTCTTACACTATTCATGGTTGTGTTCATGTGCTGCTTATTTGGATTTACGAGTCAATAGCGGCATTTGGCGAGCGTTTTGGCAACAAGATAGAAGGCGCTGAGGTATCCTTGCTGGCATGGGGCGGATCAAGACCAAGAACAAGCTTCGAGGCTGTGATCCAGAAGGAAGTAGAGACGTATGGAGAGGTACATTTTTTTTAGATAAAAGTAACTTATTTTATTATGGGCAGATTTAGTTGAGGAGATCTCATAATTACAGCTGACTTATGATCACTTAGTGACAGACATATGATCAATTAGTGACAGACTTATGATCACTTAGTGACAAACTTAATTATTAAGTTCATGACAATAAATAGGTATAACTTATGCTCATTTGATGGCATACTTAGGTATTAAATTCATGAGATTAAAATGTCGTTGTGGTAGATTTAGGTTAATTTATTTAGCTGATCTTCGAATTTATGTATACTATGCAGACTTATAGTCAATATATCACTGACTTATGGTAATTAATAAGTTGACTGCTAATGTTGATCACTTAATTTCAGGTTTGAGCTAGAAACCTCATACTGAAGTCTGAAGAGGGGATTTTCCCCGAGTGGGATGACGATGTGATCGATGAAGAGCTCCATAATCTGGTCGATGAATTGATGAACAACCGCTCAATACCATCAAATTGGGATGCTGTGAATAAGCATAAGAAGCGGAGGCATCGTAACAACGACTAGGCTAAGGATTTGGTTTTAGAGGATAAAACCAAAAATGCAAAGGAGAAGAAAACAACCACAATGGTTAGTTTCTTTTTTCAATCAATTTGAGAAGTTGGATTCAATATTTTGCTAACTATATTTATATATCAAATTATAGGTTTGTACAGAAGGAAGAGATGAGGGGCAGGCAAAGGGAAAATCCTTTGATGTCGATGTTGGGGTTTCTGGTTTAATTCTTTTAGTCGAAAAACTTTATGAAAAATTTGACACCATGGAGAAGAACATTGGTGAAAAAATATTTGAGAGTGTTAACTCTCTTGAGAATAGGTTAGGTACGAAGATTGGTACCCTAAAAAGTGAGCTTAAAGATCTCAAAGGTCTTATTCAAACCGCTCCTCCTCCGAAGGAAAAATCACACTCAAACGCCGAAGCTGAAGATGAGGGGAATAGCAAAGCCCCGATATGTGCTTGAATAAATGCGATGGCAGACTTAGTTATATGAGAAATCCTTGAATAAATGCGATGGCAGACTTAGATATACGAGAAAAATAAATTTTGCCACTTTTATCATCGTGTGGCAGACGTTTGGTTATGAATTTGTGACAAACATTTTTGAACTTTGCAAAATGGCAGACATATTGATTAATTATGATGGACTTATTTAAATTTGGTGGCTGACATATTGCTATATTAGGACAAACATATAGTGTAGTTAAATAATATGGCAGACTTAATGTTGAATAAATAAAAACATTTGTTCTTATTTTTGTGACACGATTGGCAGGTGAAAGAGAAGATCACCTCACAAGATGACTTCCATGTGCGTTATGTTGTTAAAGCTCCCAAAACAAAAACTCCAGAAGGGAAAAATCGCAAGATTCCAGAGAATATTGATACTGGGAAATCAAAGTTCACAGGAGTTACGTACGACAGGAGGAACACTCGAAGGTCAGCCAAGATGATTGGCACACCATTTGCTCCTCAATTGTGTGATGACTCTGATGATTGTGATGTGACGAAGGAAGTGAGAGAGGAGGAACTCAGAATGTGTTCTACGTCAAGTGGAAAATCCCAATCCACTGGCAAAAACAAACTGAAGGTAGTAGGTGATGTCTTAGATGCACTCGCTGCTAAATTGCGAGGCGAGAACATTTGTACACGTCCGAAACGAGTTCCCCAATTGAGTCATACTCAAGTATCTCCATTTGTCGGGAATTCGACAATGAAGAGAGTTATTCAAAAAGAAAAACTTTCTAAGGCTGCATACGATCCATTTGAGCCTATTGATTCAAAAAAACTTAACGCTTTGCAGCAATTCATTCGTGAACAGGAGTAAGTAGACAACCATATTTTTAGTTTTAGGGCAGATATACTTATTTAGTATAGCATAGTTAATAATATATGATGGCTGACATATGATATTTATAGTGTTAGATTATGACACATATATCATAAGAGTAGTGTTAGTGTTATTTAATGGCAGATATAAGAGTATATTACGACAAATATAGTTATATACTATAGCAGAGTTAATGATATAAGATAGTATATATATGATAATGTATTGTTATATTATGGCAGATATATCATAGGTATTATATTATTTAATGGCAGAGATAATACTATAATAGGGCAGATATAGTTTTTTAGTATAGTAGAGTTAATAATATATAATGGCAGATATATGATATATTATATTATGGCAGATATATGATAGATGTAGTGTTTATATTATGGCAGATATATGATAGATGTAGTGTTTATATTATGGCAGATATGTGATAGATGTAGTGTTATATTATGGCAGATATATGATATATGTAGTGTTATATTATGACAGATATATGATAGATGTAGTGTTATATTATGGCAGATATATATTAGCAAACTTGTTCTAATGTTATTACAAATTTTAGGGAGCAACCTATCTCGACAGTCGATTCAGAAGTCAAGTTTTACAAGATTATAATTACTCCGCGGAAGGAATAGAGTAGCGGTACTTACGGGTGGCTTGCTTACAGAGGTATTCAATATATTCAAGAACTCTTTATTTCAAGAAATTGTGCTTGCTATGCTAAACAAACGGTTAAACTCTCTTTCGCAGCATCTTTTAGCTTGCATGACTATGCTTCGCAGAAGACAAATGCGGAATCCATCACCGTTCAAATCTGATCGAATTGCTTTTTTGGACCAATGGTTTGTGGGTAGTTGGGTTCATGACTATTTCCAGTTCGAAATAGACCCACGGAATTTTCTGTTCCGATCAGCATATTCGCATGTCTTCAATGGCCAAACTCCTTATGACAGCCAAACAAACAAGAAGTGGTTTATAGATGTAGATCACTTGTTTTTTTTCCAGAACGTTAAAGTATCGCACTGGATAGCTATTCACGTCAACCTGATTAAAGAGAAGGTATTCGTCTATGATTCCATATTGTACATGACGACTGACAAGGAAATCGTAGAAGCACCAAACAGTTTGCGTGCCATCGATAGAAAAATGTGCTGCAAAACCAGAACCCAGGCGATTGTGGTGTGTTTGCGTTCAAGTACATTGAATGCCTAGCGACTGCAACATTCAAGCCATACGGGAGAAACTAGGAGCTGATTTATTTAACGAGGTACCGATTTCGACATGCGATCTTTCTGATCCACTACCTTAAGGTGAATACGATGATAGGGTACCACTAATGTCCAGTACCACCTAGGCAGACTTATGGCGTTTTGGCAGACATTTTGACTTAATTCCCACATTGCGACAGACTTGTTATCCCAATTTCTAACATGTGGCAGACTATTTAAGCTCGATTACGTAGCAAACTTATGTTTTATTATCTATTTCTCTGCAGACTTATGTATTTTACGAAAAAGTTATTAATTCTCATTTGGTATTATGGCAGACTTATGATATGATTTTATCAACTCAAGCCATGCAAGAAAAAGTAGGAGAACATCCAAAAATGTCTGAATGATGATATATCCAAAAACGAAGATCAAGCAGACTTTTAACTACAGCATGGCAGATTTTTCACTTTCGTAACTGAATGTGGCGGAGTTATCTCTGTTTGTTCCAGATTTATGAACTAAGTATTTAAAATTTTTTACAAATTAGCAGTACAACTTTTACAATTATTTCCAACCTGTTTACAATGCGAACAAGTATACTCCTTTCTACGACGTTTTTTGTCCATTGAAATTTCTAAAGTGGACTTCATTCGCCCAATCTTTGGTCTACCAGTTTTTTGACGAACCAGAGGTGGCAAACACACTTGAGCGAGAACTTCTTCAGGTGCAGGCAAAGTTGCATCAATAGGCATAACTGAGCCACTGTAAGCATTAATCAAATATTCCTTATAGTAGTACAGATAACAAAGCGAAATTGGTTTTACTTTCCTTAAGTCTGCCGCTGTAATTGCATACACACATGGTAATTTCTCATGCTCAAACCTACGACATGTACATTTTTTGTCAAGCAAATTGACAACCTTCAAAGAATAATCGTTGGTGACTTGAATGTGGTGGGCATCGACTGCTTGCACCATTAGCATTTTAGCATGAATTACCCGAGCCTGAAATAGAAGAAATAAGTAATTTATGTGACAAATTCATTACGTAAAGAACTAAAATCAGAAACTTACAGCCAATAATTTTTCAACACCACGAGTAAGCATTGTATTCATTGCATTTGCATCATTCCTCCGAGAAGAAAACCATCTAGTCATCATTGATCAAATTTCTTCTAATAAACGTACGATCGGCAAACTTCGAGCAGATGATAAAACCTTATTAATTGACTCTGCGATATTGGTAGTTGTGATGTTGTATCTATCTCCAGAGAAATGGACTCTAGACCACATGCGTATATCTGCATGTTGTAGGTAACTATGTAGAGCGGGGTTAAGCGCTCCAATCTCAGCAAAAATAGTTTCAAATTATTGAAGTCAAAAACAATTAGCCGCTTTCTTTACCAATTTGAAAGCAGCTACACCTTTATAACGGACAATAAAATTCTTATACAGATGATACGTGCAAATTCCGCGACTCGCCTTCAGATAGATCTTACCTATTGCTTTTCCGATTGACTTGTGATGATCTAAAATAATTGTAAGTTTCTCATCGTCAGGAATCACAAAATTAAGATGCTGAAAAAATCATTCCCAAGATGCATCATTTTCAGTATCAACAATTGCAAAAGCAATTGGAAATATCTGAAAATTCTCATCTTGAGATGACGCTGTGAGAAGCGTCCCTTTGTATTTACCTTGCAAGAAAGTGCCATCAACAACCACAACTTTTCTCATAAAAGGAAATCCAGTAAGTGTAGCACCAAATGATAGAAATAGGTATTTGAACCTTTGATCATTATCAACTTCAAGCCAGGTGTAAGTTCTTGGGTTTGCTCTTTTAATCATGTACAGATACGTAGGCAATTTGTAGAGCCCTAACCCGAATCTTCACTTATCCGAGTTAGACTCTACGGAATTTACTTAGAATTTTTCGCGTTTGAGGTTCGGTTAGATCATTCTAACATGAGCAAGGGTTGAGTTAAACAGAAACTTCATTTCATTAATCGAAACTAGTACAATTGAAAGTTTGCCAATAAGCTATTACAATTTACTAGTCGATTCTACCCAACCCTACCATCCTTTCCTCCTTGCCTTGTCCCGCGGCCAGAATCACACATCTCGACCAACACCATGGTTAGTCTCAGAACCTGCATCCAAAAATGGAGGCATAAGCAACAAAATTGCTTAGTGAGAGCGGTCATCCCGTCTCACCAGGCCAGGAATCAGGAATCGATCCGCACATCGGATCTCAGTCTAAGTACTGATCACAGAAGTACTTCCAGACCACAGCATCATCACGTGCAGTACACTCACGCCTATCGACCAGTCCTCTCGCAATCAGCAAGCCTTGGCGAGCAACATAGCCCCAAGCGCCTTGCCCGATCTATAGACTGTCGAGTCGGGTGAGTCGAACTCACGGACAGCAACAGAACAATCGTGTCACCCACACGATCAACCATCTCGTGCAGTACACCCACACCTATCGACCAGTCCTCTCGCAATCGGCAAGCCTTGGCGAGCAACATAGCCCCAAGCGCCTTGCCCGATCTACAGACTATCGAGTCGGGTGAGTCGAACTCACGGACAGCAGTAGAACGATCGTAACACACATACGATCAACCATACCACAGAACGATCATGACAAGCACATGATCAACCAGACAATAGACAATCAATCTTAGCAAAGAACGATCCTAACTTAGGCCACAGTCACGCACTCACCTTAGATTTCTCGGAAATCCAATGATCTAACACCTCTTGTGCTGAAATTCCCGAACAGCTCGACAGAGCTCGACAACTGCTCGAACAGACTCGACCACGGCTCGTACAGACTCGACCACGACTCGGCACTTCCTTCCCACTCAGAGTTTTTCTCACCAATTCTCTCTATTTCTGAGTTCTCTCGCACGAAAGAGACAAATGGGAAGGTGCGGGTTCTATTTATAGAACTCTCGCATAACTGCCCAAGTAACCGTTCCCGCATCGACCAAACACTCAGACCGGGTAACCGTTCCCACACATATGGGCGAGTAACTATTCCCGCATCTCGACCAATGTTCGGATCGGGTAACCGTTCCCGCGCACCCGTGCGAGTAACCGTTCCCGCGTACTCGACCAAACGTCTGATCCAGGTAACCGTTCCCGTGCCTTGGGCGAGTAACCATTCCCGCACCTCGCCCAAGCGCTCAGACTGGATAACCGTTCCCGCGTATCCATCCGATAACCGTCCCCGTGAACTGGCCCTCTCGACCAAGTCATTGGCTCCCGACCAATGTTGTCCGAATCCGACCAGGTCCCGAGATACTCGGACCAACCTGTCCGAATCCGACCATGTCCCGAGATACTCGGACCAACCTGTCCGAATCCGACCATATCCCGGATGACTCGGACCAACACTGTCCGAACTCCAACCAGGTCTCGAATGACTCGGACCATCTGTCCAACTTCCGACCAAGTCCCAGAAATCTCGGACCACTTTTCTGAATTCCGACCAAGTCCCGAAATACTCGGACGTCCTGTCCAAATACTGACCAAGTCCCGAAATACTCGGACCACTTGTCCGAATTCCGACCAAGTCCCGATAAATCCGGCCAGTCATCCTGAGTCTCGCCCAAGCTCCGAGAATTCCGATTGCCCACGATTTACCAAACTCGGTGGCTATGGCCAGCCTAGCTCGACCAAACACACCCGGATTCACCCAATCCTTAAGTCCCAGCCTTTCTACCCGAATGCGGGTGTTACACAATTCCTCATATCCTTTTTCCAAAGTTCCAGTAACCAACTCTCTCGCACAGCGTAACTTCCTATGAGCCTTCCAGTAGTCAATCTGTACAAATCAGAGGAAATCACTCCATCAGCGTAAAAGTAAGTCTGCCATAAATATAACATTGATAAATTAAGTCAACTACATCAACGTAAAAGTAAGTCTGTCATGATTATAACATTGATAAATTAAGTCAACCACATCAATGTAGTAATAAGTCAGTGTAAAAGTAAAACTTCGTTGTAACTAAATCAACGTAGTAATAAGTCTGCAATAATGAAATCTAATCAAAGTAATTATAAGTTTGCCATATTGGTATTGTATCTACGCAGTAATGAATTAAAACTCGGTTGTAACTATATCAAAGTAATCATAAGTCTGCCATAATGGTATTGTATGTACGCAGTACTGAATGAAAACTACGATGTGCCTAAATCAAAATAATAATAAGTCTGTCATAACAGTATTGTATCTACGCATAAATGAAGTAAAACTCTGCCATAAATCTATGGAAAATCAGTGATCAGAGAACAATAAATCCGCCATATACAACCGATAGTCTGCCTCAAAAAATTTTAGTACCTCTATACCAAATCTCTTGTTAAGAGCTACTGCTACGTGAGTGGGCTTAACTGTGGGACCAACACCGCCAAGATAATCCTTGTATAACAAACCAAGTACTTCTGATGTAGCTTGGCGAGAACGTCCTGATCGTTCTGTTACCGAACAAGTATGGTCTGCAACATATTTATGGATGTAAAACTCTCCTTCACTGTCTATTGTAGAAGCTCTTACTCTCCACGAGCATCTCTTTATCAAATATCTAACAGTCAATATCGTCGGTTCAGAACAGTCGACAACAAAATCAAAGCGATTCAAAATAGAAAGAATTTTCAATCGTGTTTCTAACACCTCTTTTGTTGGATATCGTTTTCTAAGTCGTATGTTAAGAGACTCCAACTCCATCTTAACAAAATCATGATTGACAAGCATTTCTTTCTCTGCCAAAACTGTCAACATACTTCTTTTTTTGATCGGTAAAGTTGGTGAAGTCTCATCTTCACTTGGAGGCTTTCTGATGAGGACATCAGGTCGCACATCCAGCCAGGAGACCAGAATGGCCGACCAGGAAGCTTGCCCGAGACAGCAGGACCATCAGGCACGTCTGCCAGAGCAGACAGTACCGCCGGACCCTCGACCTATAGGACCAGACCGGTCAGCATCGCCGGCGGAGAGGCCCAAGCTTTCGGCACACTTGGTGGGGACGTGGATGACACCGCCGGTCCCTCTGGTGATGCCGCCGACTCCGGGATCAACTTGGCAGGTCCTGAAGGCATCCCGGCTAGTACCGCGCACAATCCAGCCGGTACAGCCGATCCAGCCGAGTACACGCGCATTTCCACTTCCACACTAGAGGACTCGGACCAAATGAGCTACCAGCTCCAGGACGTGCACCTAGAAGAAGTATCTACACCAGTGGTACTTCAAGGAGCAATGACAAGAAGCAGATCAAGAGCACTCTTCCACAAATTCAGCTTATGGGTCGACAAGCTCCTAGAGGAAGATCAGCTAAGGACAATGGGCTAGAAGAGCAAAGTAGAGTCCAAAGGCTTCTCAACAACACAAGGAACATCAGAGACTTGGGCTTTAGTGGCAAGAGAGGTCAAGGCCCAAAGATTTTTAACCCTACTCCAAGTCGAAGACTAGGAGAAAGGCGCGTGCATGCCACAAGGACGGCCACCTTCCATTTCTTGGCCGTGAGGTAAGTTAAGGTAAGTTTCAATTCGAATATATGCCTCTTTCTGTTTTGCAGGGTAGGATCTAGATGCTTTACATTTTTGAGTCAAGAACATTTTAGGAATAGGTCCTTTTTTGGTTATACACTTTTGTATCTTTTTCCTTTTGTGCACTTTTGTAAACTTTCCTTTTCTTTGTTTGAGTCGACCCTAGAAGGTCAAGCTGTCGAGCATATTAATAAGGCTCCTTCCAGCATTGTAGTTCGACAACCTTTTTGCTAATTAATAAAGATCGAATTTTCTTTACAAGTTATTCTCTCAAAGAAGCTTGTGCGCTTAGAACCTAGTTGAGACCAGCCCTCCTAGCTCTAAGTTTGTGATTTATCACGAGGTTCATCACCCCTCGTGTGGTTCACTTCACCCTTCCATCTTTTACCAACCAGAAGACCCCCATCCGGAAGCCTAAGGTTGAGTTTCTCACCTAATCTTCTCCAAACAGCCCACGCGCATCCAAGCCTTGAATCGAGGCTTGTATCATTTTGGTATCAGAGCTTAAAGCTCCGGAGAGCTTTAGCCATGTCCGGAGAGCTTTAGCCTCGAAGGATTTAATGTTACTAATGGTCTTCAAAGAAGTTTTGAGTGTAGAACAGGGATAGGTAGAGCTACCTCCTGAAGTAGCAACTCTCCTCAACAAATTCCAGGATGTATTTCCAGAGGAGATACCAGCAGGCTTGCCTCCTTTACGTGGCATAGAACACCAGATTGATCTAGTGCCCGGAGCAGCCCTGCCCAACCGGCCAGCCTACCGGATGAGTCCAGAGGAGTCCAAGGAGCTTGAGAAGCAAGTCAAGGAGCTCCTGGAGAAAGGCTATGTTCGAGAGAGCCTCAGTCCATGTGCCGTACCAGTGCTACTAGTGCCCAAGAAGGATGGGACTTGGCGCATGTGCGTGGACTACCGAGCAATCAACAACATCACAGTCAAGTACAGGCATCCAATACCACGACTGGATGACATGCTAGATGAGCTGAGTGGAGCCACGGTCTTCTCCAAGATAGACCTCAAAAGTGGATACCACCAGGTAAGAATGAAGGAAGGTGATGAGTGGAAGACTGCTTTTAAGACAAAGCAAGGGCTCTACGAGTGGACAGTCATGCCATTCGGCTTGACTAATGCCCCAAGCACCTTCATGCGCCTTATGAACCAAGTTCTTAGGGCGTACATCAGTAAGTTTGTGGTAGTTTACTTTGATGATATACTAGTTTATAGTAAGTGCCTACGGGAACACCTCACACATCTTGAGATGGTACTTAAAACCCTTCGACAAGAAGAGCTTTATGCTAATCTCAAGAAGTGCACCTTTTGTACTGATAAACTTGTCTTTTTAGGTTTTGTTGTAAGTTCACAGGGCCTACAGGTAGATGAAGAGAAGATTCGAGCCATACAAGAATGGCCAACACCAGGAAACATCAGCCAGGTAAGCAGCTTCCACGGACTGGCCAGCTCCTATAGGAGATTCGTGCCCACCTTCAGCAGTATTGCCTCACCATTGACGGCAGTAGTGAAGAAGAACATGGGATTCAGCTGGGGAGAAGCTCAGGAGAAGGCATTCCAGGCCTTGAAGGACAGCCTTACACATGCACCAGTGTTAGTCCTTCTCGACTTCAACAAGACGTTTGAAGTGGAGTGTGATGCCTCTGGAATAGGCATGAAGCACTGCTAACCCAAGGAGGGAGACCAGTGGCATACTTCAGTGAGAAGCTAGGTGGTGTCTCACTGAACTACCCCACTTATGACAAGGAGCTCTATGCCCTTGTCCGAGCATTAGAGACTTGGCAGCATTACTTGCTGTCCAAGGAGTTTGTGATCCACACTGATCACGAGACTCTCAAACACCTCAGAGGGCAAACCAATCTCAAGAGGAGACATGCCAGGTGGATGGAGTTCATAGAGACCTTCCCGTACGTCATCAAGTATAAGAAGGGCAAAGACAATGTGGTAGCCGATGCACTATCAAGGAGGTTTGCCTTGATATCAACCATGGAGGCAAAGGTCATAGGATTCGAGCACATCAAGGACCTATACAAGGATGATCCTGACTTTGCTGAGAGCTACAAGGAGTGTGGCACAGGGAGTCATGGCAAGTTCTACATCCATGAGGGATTCTTGTTCCGAGAAAGAAGGCTGTGCATACCACAAGGATCATTAAGGGAGCTTATCATCCGAGAAGCTCATGGAGGAGGGCTCATGGGCCACTTTGGTGTCGACAAGACTCTAGTAGTGGTCAAGGAGCACTTCTACTGACCACACATCAAGAGGACAGTAGAAGCTTATTGTGCAAGATGCATCACTTGCAAGAAGGCAAAGTCCCGAGTGCAACCTCACAGGTTGTATCTCCCACTGCCCATACCCACACATCCATGGGTGGACATCTCCATGGACTTTGTTCTAGGTCTGCCCAAGATCAACCACAAAGATGAAATCTTTGTAGTGGTGGACAGATTCTCCAAGATGGCACACTTCATTCCATGTGCCAATGTCAATGATGCCACACAAACAGCTGAGCTGTTCTTCAGGGAGATAGTACGGCTTCATGGAGTGCCAAGGACAATCGTATCAGACATGGACACCAAGTTCCTCAGCCATTTCTGGAGGACCCTTTGGAGAAAGCTAGGCACGAAGCTACTCTTCTCTACCACCTGCCATCCTCAAACCGATGGCCAAACTGAAGTTGTCAACAGGACACTATCAACTCTTCTCAGAACTACACTAGGAAAGAACCTAAAGACTTGGGTGGAGTGCCTGCCATTCATAGAGTTCGCTTACAACCGAGCCGTGCACTCAGCAACCAAGAAGACACCATTTGAAGTAGTATACGGCTTCAACCCTCTCACCCCATTGGAGCAAACACCACTACCACCAGCTGAGATGACCAACCTCAACGGAGCATCCAAGGCAGAATTCATAAGGAGATTACACCAGAAGGTAGCAGAAAACTTGGAGAAGAGGACCGGACAGTACGTGACTCATGCCAACAAGGGAAGAAAGGAGGTGATCTTTCAACCAGGCGATTGGGTGTGGCTACACCTACGGCAGGAGAGGTTCCCAAACCTAAGGATTTCCAAGCTAGCACCAAGAGAAGATGGACCATTCAGAGTGCTCGAGAGGATCAACAACAATGCCTACCGGATCGAGCTACCAGGTGAGTTTAATGTGTCCAATACGTTCAATGTTACTGACTTAGCCCCTTTCCATGCAGATGAACCAGTTTTGAGGACAAAACCTACTGAAGAGGGAGGAAATGATGAGGACATCAGGTCGTACTTCCAGCAAGGAGACCAGACTGGCCGACCAGGAAGCTTGCCTGAGATAGCAGGACCATCAGGCACGTCTGCCGGAGCAGACAGTACCGCCGGACCCTCGACCTATAGGACCAGACCGGTCAGCATCGCCGGCGGAGAGGCCCAAGATTCCGGCACACTTGGTGGAGACGTGGATGACACCGCCGGTCCCTCTGGTGATGCAGCCGACTCCAGGATCAACTTGGCCGGTCCTGAAGGCATCCCGGCCAGTACCACGCACAATCCAGCCGGTACAGCTGATCCAGCTGAGTACACGCACATTTCCACTTCCACACTAGAGGACTCAGACCAAATGAGCTACCAGCTCCAGGACATGCACCTAGAAGAAATATCTACACCAGTGGTACCTCAAGGAGCAATGACAAGAAGCAGATCAAGAGCATTCTTCCACAAATTCAGCTTATGGGTCGACAAGCTCCTAGAGGAAGATCAGCTAAGGACAATGGGCTAGAAGAGCAAAGTAGAGTCCAAAGGCTTCTCAACAACACAAGGAACATCAGAGACTTGGGCTTTAGTGGCAAGAGAGGTCAAGGCCCAAAGATTTTTAACCCTACTCCAAGTCGAAGACTAGGAGCAAGGCGCGTGCATGCCACAAGGACGGCCACCTTCCATTTCTTGGCCGTGAGGTAAGTTAAGGTAAGTTTCAATTCGAATATATGCCTCTTTCTGTTTTGCAGGGTAGGATCTAGATGCTTTACATTTTTGAGTCAAGAACATTTTAGGAATAGGTCCTTTTTTGGTTATACACTTTTGTATCTTTTTCCTTTTGTGCACTTTTGTAAACTTTCCTTTTCTTTGTTTGAGTCGACCCTAGAAGGTCAAGCTGTCGAGCATATTAATAAGGCTCCTTCCAGCATTGTAGTTCGACAACCTTTTTGCTAATTAATAAAGATCGAATTTTCTTTACAAGTTATTCTCTCAAAGAAGCTTGTGCGCTTAGAACCTAGTTGAGACCAGCCCTCCTAGCTCTAAGTTTGTGATTTATCACGAGGTTCATCACCCCTCGTGTGGTTCACTTCACCCTTCCATCTTTTACCAACCAGAAAACCCCCATCCAGAAGCCTAAGGTTGAGTTTCTCACCTAATCTTCTACAAACAGCCCACGCGCATACATCCTTGAATCAAGGCTTGTATCACTTTCCGTAAGCACTAAAATCTTCATCATCCGAGCTCGCACCATCGGAATCATCACAATAATCAAACCTACACTCATTCTCACCATCTTCGTTCTCGAAGTTCATGAAATCGGGTTGCGAATCCACCTAATGCTCTATCGAGTGTTTCTCTCCATTTATGTCTTCACGGTACTGAACGTCATCTCCAAAACCTTGCCAATCCCATTCCATTCACGAACTTTTTTTCTCGTTAACGACAATACAAAGCCGTAGCGGATCAGATTTCGATTGTGATAAAAATGCATGAAACTGTCGAGAATTTTTAACAATTACTGGAGGTGTATCGTGAGGTAGTCTTTGGAGCTTTTTTTCGAAAACATGTAGCTCAATTCTAGCTCACAAAATCTCTTATCGAACTCAAAATCTTCGTAAATCATATCAATGAATTCACTATACCTCGTAGCTTCACTCGCATGTAAAAGTCGACATCCTTTCTCGTTATCGGCGACAAAGACCCACTTATTTTTTTCCATCTTCCATCGACCACAAACAAGGATAATCTCTTCCATGACTTCTTTGTTAACTTCTTTGTTAACTCCCAAAAAATTTGTGTACAAATACCGCAAAATTTGGGTCTGAAAAAAGCTTTCTCGTGACAATGGAGGTGAACAGCGGCAACCCTAATTTAGGTTAGAGACGCTGGGGTTTTCACGTAATATTCGATTTTGGAGGGACCTATTCTGAAATTACGAAGCAATGTTATGAAAACCTGCCATAAAACTAGTTACATAAATCTGCCACTTAAACTCTACCGGGTTCGTTAGGGTATTCTAGTAAACTTTTGCCAGAATCATTTTTTTACGAAACTCTGCGGTTTAAGTCAATAAATCTGCAATTTTCCATAAGTCCGCCGAGTCATGTACAAAAGTCTGTCATATCGTCATGGTATTTTAGTCATTTAATCTAAATTTCATCAGATAATAAGTCAGTGGTAAAAAGGAAATTATTACATAAATCTGTCGCCATTATGGAGCCATAATTCTGCCAATTTTTCATAAATCAGCCGATATTTTCAGTAATTTGCTGTAATTGTTTATAAATCTGCCAGATTTTACAAAAGTCTGCCGTTATCCATAAATCTGCCACATCGGCATGGATAATAGTCTTCTGAACCATAAGTCAGCAGGAAAACTCTGCCGATGCCAATGCCAGCCACAGTAAATCAGCCATGGGTATAATAACTGCCATAAAAATATGGGCAGATTTATTTGACAGATTTTCATAATACTATAGCTGAAATAATAAAATATTATTATTTTTGCTGATGTGAAAATTCGAAAATAATGGCATAATTGTAATTACGCTTTTCCTATCAAAGGCGATTAAGTACAGTTTCGGTACGGAAAGTATTCTAGTAATTAAAAAACTTTGTAGGGTAGAATAGTAAATACGCACATTTCTTAGGATAGATTAGTAAATCTCCCAATCTCCCAATCTTTTATTTACATTTATTCTAACATTAGATATATTTTTTTCTAGTTTTCAATTTTTATATTTTACATTTAAAGCATTATACAATTTTCTTTTTTTTCTCCTAATTTTAAGTTTTTAATTTATCATGAATCTTTTCACCCTCATGTGTTCACTTCAACCCACTATCTTTAAACTCTCCTTAAACGGCCCAAGAAGCCATCGAGAAAAAACTAACACTTCGCGTACCGGTCCAAAAGGTGCTTGTTTCCAAATTTGAATCAGATTGCCATATTCCTTTTTAAAATGGTTCCACACCCCAAAATGAAGACTCTTGTTGGAAATTATAAAAAGTAATCATTTTTATTTCCTAGTGTAGTGAACAAAAAGGAAAGAGAGGAGTATTTGAGTTAGGATTATAAAATTTTCATAGGAATCTAAATTGAAAAAATGAAGATAGATTGGGCAGTTGTTTTAACTGTAAAGGCTTGTGGTTTTGGGTGTGAGAAAAGATCGAGAAAATTTAAACGTTTATTTTAATTGGAAAGTAGATGTAAAATCTTTAGGATGAATAGATCAATGGAAAGAAGTCTTGTATGCATCAATTGTTTCTTGTTTTCACTAGCTTTTGAATGATCATTTGCTTTTGATTCGATTTTTGAGAAGCCACAAACACTTAAACCACATTTACAATTTATCCAAGCTTTTTCTACCAAACCAATTGGATGAAACTTATGACCCCGTTAGAAAATTGCATTTGAAATTATAATAATGTAAAAAGAGTTTTCTTGGATTGATTGCAATGTTCACATGGTTTTGGGAATTAGAGTAGGAAAAAGAATTGCATTGTTAAATTATGGATCCAACTAGTTTATCTTAGTATTTAAGCAATCTTTAGGCGTTCTAAACTAGACTTTTATCTTTTGTCACTTTTAAATCTAAAACACATTTATACTTGTTCATGGGATCTTAGGCTCATCTTTGCCAACCTCTGAAGATTTCTTAATTACCCTTACCTTGGGATCTTAGGCTCATCTTAGAGTGGTTATAGGTTGATTAATGATGTTTATGACTAGTGTTTTTATGTTTCTCAATGTTTAGGATGTGTTTAATGCCGAATTTCAGTTAGCTACTCAAACTTATATCTTAATATATTTTATACTCTAAATTTGTTTGATTTAAGTGTTGTTAGTTTGGTCGCCGCATGCAGCTACGGTTGCATTCAATTCTACGGTTGCGGGTGTGGCAGATGTTATTCGTTTGTTTGCTGGCGGTTGCAGTTGATCACAGATTTTTAGTCGCACCGCTGTTTTAATAAGCAGTCAAAAAATTACGACGTAATACGTAGCGTCTGACTGGTATGTCTACCGTAGATACATATAATAGCTAAACGAACAACAATTTATCGCTACCGCAGCCGTATGTTCGTGCGGCTAAAAAATGAACATGAAAATGTTAAGGAGAATCTTAAAGCATGTTTTTCACACATAGACAATGAAAAGTGTTGATTATAACAAATTGGCAACTCTTAAAGATTATTAATTACTTGAGTGCAATTGAAATTTTTTGACTAATTAAGTGATTAAATGCATTGATGTCATAACAATGAATTAGGTCTTTTGAGTGATCTTTGTAAGATTGAGCCTGATTGAGCATGGTGTTAGCAGCTGATAACCATCTTTTAGTCAATTGACTTTGCCCACAATCCATATGCATGTACTCTGATTGAATTTCATTTTATCTATTTTTTGTTTATTTCATAGTCTTGATTTACATTTCAATAAGTAGTGTCTAGATTAACCACTTAAAAATAGATTGTTTAGCTTGTCAAGTTTCGTGAATTTTAATTAAGTTGTTTCCATCTTTCTTGTGGTTCGATAACTTTAATACAACTTTGATTGTCTTGTTTGAGAATGAATTAAGTATTAAAGTTTTATCCTTACCACTGAAACCGCTACATGTGATACAAAGTTAACACCTCAGATAAACATGTAGACCAAATTAGGGAACAAAGCAAAAAAATTAGGTGAGAACATTTGAATAGAGACTCACTTTTTACTCTTTACTAAATTTCTTCAAGCTTTGATCACTTTTTTACTCTTTACGAAATTTCTTCAATCACTTTTTTCACTTTTTCACTTTTTCACTTTTTCACTATTTTTTGTACATTTTTTACCTTGTTTTTATCATATTTTCTAAATTTTAACAAGTTTATTAGTTTTATAGGAGACATATCTCAACAACAAAGAAAATTCTTATCATATATATCTGAAAAATTCATATTAGAAATTATATATAATTAATATGAGTATACTTTGATAAAAAAAAATTATAAATATCTTATGATATTTTATTAAACTAACTATGAAAAATGTCTAAGTCTTCCAATTTTATACTGGTCATATTTGTATGTCTATCATAGGAAATTTCGATTAAGGTATTGTTATTAAAAATTGTACATTGTTATTCGTTTATTTGCGGTAGTTTTTTACGATCAGTCGCAACAATTAAACGATTTGTTCTATATTACAATTTTTTATTAATGATTAAAACATCGTTATAATTAAAATCTTACGACCAATAATATTAATCGATAATAAATAAATAAATAATATTTACTACAGTCGCAACTATAATTTTAATAATAATTATATCTGAAAACGTCGGCGGTAATGAAATGAACATGATCATTTACTATTGTGATTGAGTATATGATTTGAGAACCTACAAATTATCATAATATGCCAGCTGAATTTCACCGAATGTACGAACCAACAAAAATATATCTGCAACAAATATTTAAACCAAGTGTATTTAGTAGTTGAGATTCGTTATTCACTGGGCATCCTTTTTTAACAGATTGTATATATTAGATTAAAAAATTTAGAGATTAAAAACAATGTCTATATGAATAACATCATATAAGTTTTATTTATTATATGAAAACAAATTTTGTAAATTATATAATATTATTTATTAGTAAATATAAATTTTATATATATAGTTTTAATTTTTATTTAAATTTATTTTTATATTAATTTTTGTATATATAAATTAAAAATAAAATAATTATATTTTATAAAATTAATAGTATTTTTTTTTTATTTTAATAAAATATATTGATTTTCTAACCAAATTAATGATAATAACATATATTATAATTATTTTAATAACTTAAATTTATTTATATATTTAATTGAAATTCATTATGTTAATGACACATCATCATAACAATTATGTTAATAACACATCAAATTAAAGTTATTTTCTTAAAATATTTATCAAATAATATATTAGAGATATTAGAATAATTGTCTATTAAATATATATTGAGTAGTATCATAAAATAGCATCATTTTAAGTCTATCTTCCAAATTTAGTACACTAAAATTAAAATTTTAAAAATAGCATAAATTATTATGAAAAAATAATTACTTACCTTAAATAAAACTATATATAAAATTAAAACATAGTGTTTAAATTCATTTTTTCCAATTTAGAATTTAAAATTTTCATTAGAAATAAGTTTTTAATTATTTAAATATTAAATTTTTGTTATTTTTGGAAATTTAAATGAATAATATTATATTTAGAACAAAAACTTAAAATAATATTATTTTAAGTTTTTGTTCTAAATATAACATTACTCATTTAAATTTCCAAAAATAAAAATTAACCATATCATTTTAACCAATTACCCATATATATAGTTAATTAAAAAATTAATTATCTATATCATAAAATAAATATTTTGAAAAATCCAAATATGAGTATAAAGTAGCTATCTATGTTTTATATAGATCATGTATATAGAAATGTTAATCTATTTTGTATTATCTACAAAAGAGTAGTTAACTACAATATAACGCAATTGTCTGAAAATTTGATCCAATCTTATATATTTGCTTATATTCTTCTGTAATTATATAAAAATAGCAAAAATATATTAGAAATAAGTTAGGTAAAAAAGAAATGTGATGAGTGTTGGTTAAGTAAAATTGGCAACTCTTTGAGAAATATGTTGGATAAAGTAGAAATCAAGTTTACTCTATTATCCGTTGGATAATAACATTACCTAGAATTGAAACATTGATAGAATTGCGGAAGGTGAAATGAAAAAAAAAATATTATTTCTCTTTTTATAAAATTAATGTTATGGTTAAAAAAAAAGATATTCAAGTTTTTTTCATTCCTAATTTTGAAATTTTATGTTATTTTCCAATTAACTATAAATAAAATTTTCAAATGTGAGAATAGGATTCGGGTTTCGACAGTCTACTAGAACAGGCAATACAGTGGTACACAGTTTAGATTCCTAAAATGGCAAAAGAGTTCGTCATCTTCTATTAAAATACAGAATTCCATTTTTATATTATTTACACCATTTTTTAAAAACTAAACAATTTCCATTATGCTGAAACAGAGTAAATCCTCAATTTACAGAGAAACATAATTATATAATTTTAACTACAAGTATTCTAACACCAGATTGAACCTATTACCTATTTATAATTTTACCAATTGTACTTTTATTTGCTGATTATAAATTTGTGAAACGTTAATATGCCAATAAATCTTTTCCGTTTCGAAATTAATGGGATGCTACGTCAACTATAATACCAACAAAAAATAGTCTACGTCAATATGAAAACCATTAACTTATAAAAATATTTTTTTTCAAAAACAAAATCCAATTTTCTAAGAGTAATACTATCAAATACAATTTTGTTCTAAATAAACATTATAAAATTAAAATTCCACAATTAACACAAATACTTATATAAAAATATTTATTTATTTTAAATAAATTATACATAAACTTAAAATATTATATTTAGATTCTTTTTTCTAATTTTAATTTTATTTTTTTCTATTAAAATGAAGTTTTAATGTATATTAATTTTAAATTTGTGATATTATTAAAAATGTAAACTAATTATGCTATTTCTGAAACAAAAATTTAAAAGTTAATCCATTGCCCATTTTCTAAAACATAGTATTTTTTAAGTTTTTTTTCCAAAAATAGTATTATTAGTTTAAATTTCTAATAATAAGATAAATTTATAACTAAAATACATTAAATTTTATTTTAATAAAAAGGTTAAATCCTAAATTAGAAAAAAAAATTTAATATTTTAAAATTATGTATAATTTATTCAAATTAAATAAATATTTGACATTATTTATACTATTTTGAAATTTAATTTTATATTGTTACATTTGAAACAGAAAATTTTAAATATATTATTTTAAAATATTATTCTTTTCTAAATTGTATTCCAAATGATAAGTTCATCATTTTTTGTATTCCGACTATTAATCATATTTCTAAACTGGAATTAATAAACACTTTTTTCTGCCACCCAGTTATAAATTTATAAGCAAATCTATTTACCCAAAAAAAAAAAGGAAATGCCTATAAAGTAAATAAAATTTTTGAAAAGAACACCGAAGAAGATGACATTGCCGTTTCTTATCTTCCAAGTTGCAATCACAAACTTCCATACAAAAATAGTGATAAAAGAGAGAGACCACACTGAAAAATCAAGTGGGTATTGAATCTGTGTGTTTTGCAGAAATTGCCCTTTCGTAGTCTTCAATCTTTTAGATATGTGGCGAGAGAGACACATGCAGACAATGCCAAAACAGTGTCCAATCAAATCTTCACGTATGTGTATAGATAATATGTTTTTTTTCCTCTACTTTTATAAGCAGAATAAAACAAATTACTTGTAACTTTTTCAAACGTTCTTATTCAAGTTTGCTTTTCACAAACTTATGAGCTTTTTAAATTACTCTCAAATTATTTATAAATTACACCAATAATTGATATTATATATATGTTTGCCATAAAAATTGGAAGAAAAGAAAAATTAGCAAAGTAAATAATAGGAAAATTATATTTACTTAATTAGAAAATATTTTTTAGCTTAAAATGAAAAATATTAAGATAATAAATAATCATATCGGTTTAAATAATAAACTCAATAACAAAAAATCAATTTTTTTAGTCGATTCTACTTTTAAAATCATGCCACATCACTGTATTTTTCCTTTATTATGTTTTGTTCTGTTGTGTATAATAAAAAAAAATTCTCATTTCATTTGAATTATTCCTTTAAATTCATAATATCAATTAATTAAGTTTCATAATATTACAAAAAACAGATTTTCCCACATCTAACATGATTAACGTTTTAAAAAAACAGGTATGAATTTTTTAAGATGATAAATAATGCTTTAATTGAACAATATGTTGTACCATATAACATGCATAGAATAAATGTCATTATATATTATGTCATAATATTTATTTACTAAAAGAAATTATAATTTGTTTTTTTAATTTGTGTTCTTGTAGAATTCAAAATAAAAATCAGAAATATTCAAAAATGTATCTAAGAGACAACACAAGAGTCAATATAATATATGGAATGATTTAGTTATATATGAAACACAAAAGAATATGTTTGTATTACTTTAGAAAATAGAATACTATGATACTGTAAATAGCATAGTACATAATAACATTTTATAGTATGATAACTGTTCATTAGTATAACTATTCACCATGTTAAGAAATTATGGTTACAATGATTGTCCATTTCTGAAAAATTCATGTCCATATTATATATAAATTTGAAACATATCATATGTAAAACAAATATCTAAAATTAAAAATTTATACTATTTTTTCTTGAAAAGATTGAAAGCAAATAAAATGAGAAGGAAAAAAATTGAAGTCAAATAAAGATAAAAGGAAAAAGTAAAATAAAAAAAAAGAAACAAAACGTAGATAGCATAAAAGTGTATGAATTAAAATAATAATTAATACATAATATACAAACAATATTATGACCAATAACTTTTTTTGTTACTTAGTGTATTTTGTTGTCAATGGTCATTCATGCTAATTTTCTATTAACTATTTGGTACATGTTTTTTTCTTTCAAACAATATGTCTCACTTACTTCTTTCACCGTTGTCGTTGAACCTTTTCCAGAAACATCAGAGTCAACCAAAATGACGAAGAAAATCTCACAAGACTTTCCTTTATATTTTTGTCAAATTAGTTTGGGTTTATTTCAGTCAATCTATACAAATTTATACGACTTACTCTACTTTTATCCATATTTTTGGGGGCTTTTTGTTACATAAATCGTTTTTTTCTTTTCGTAAACTACACAAATTATATTAATTATTATAATTACACAAATTTCATTAACGATTGTATATTAAATCGATATTAAATTTGATTTTAATTCAAAAATATAATTTTAATTTATATTAATTTTGATGTTAAAACCATATTTTTGAATTAAAATAAGGTTTAACAGTGGTTTAACGTGTAAATTTTAACGAAATTTGTAATTGTAATAATTTATGTAATTTGTATATTTTATGGAAGAAAAAATATAATTTATGTAGCTAAAAATCTAAAAAGTATGAGTAGTTTAGGTATAAAAAATCTGTTTAGTCGCATAATTTCGTTTAATTACTAAAAATGAATCCGACTAGTTTAGGTATAAAAAATACAATATTTTTGCGGTTCTTAAAAAAATTATTAAGTGATCAAGTAACAGGATCAAACTTAGAACGAATCTTATATCTAACCATCTATATGAAATAATCAATGATTCTCCTTTAAATAAAGCTTGAAATCCACTGAAACAATTATTTATATAGATCCAAAAAAGAAAAAATATGAGATGAATCGCCTGATAAAATGAAAATATAACAAAAAAAAGTTTAGAAAATGTCTCGGATGAAAAATATGAAGATATCTTCTTCCTAAAACAAAAATAACTTTAATAAACTACTCATTTGTTTAGGTGTTTGGAGTCTCTTGGGTATTCTCTTGGCTTAGTAAGAAAGTTTTTTTGTTTCTAAACACATATGTGAAATGAGTATTAATAGTTTAATAAATCATGTAAGTCGTTTAAAGTTCAATTTGGGGCAAACATACCATTTACAAAGGATGTAATATTGGGGCCATGAAGTTCCGGGATCCATGGATGCGGATTGAGGTTGTGGTTGTGAGAATGTGTGGGCACGAGAATGCAGGACATGTCTTGTAGTTGTTTCTTTTTGTTAGTTTATTCCGTTCTTATTATCATCAATTAATATTTTAAAATAACACATTTTTATATTTTTATTTTAAATTTAGCATTCTAAACTTAAAATTTTAAAAATAATATAAAATATTTTTTTGAAAATATATATTTACTTATAAATAAATTACAAATATAATTAAAATATTATATTTGAATTTTTTTTTCTAATTTATGATTTAATTTTTCTTTATTAAAAAGAAATTTTAATATATTTTAATATTAAATTTCTGCTAATTTTAGAAATTTAAACTAATGATATTATATTTGGGACAAATTTTTTAAAAAAGATTAATTTGTCAATTGCCCTAATATATATGATATAACTTTTGATTTCAAAATACATTCACATGAAAACTAACTAATTTTCCTATCTGGACACCCAAAATGAGGTTAATTCATCGGAATGAAGCCTTTAGTCATTGGAAAACTTCTAACATTTAAAATCTAACCAATAGTCTAATTGGTTTAGCTTGAACTCTTTTGTCCATTTAACTTGAAAAAAAAAATACTTAACACTACAAAAACACAAAACACCTAAAACATTTTAAAAACTTATTAGAATAACAGCTACATAGAAATATAGAATATATCAATTCAAACTTAAATATTTGTTTGTTCGAACTATTTTGTTTGTTTAAAACACCAAAACCCAAGTTTAGAAAATAAATATGAATATCACTGAAAATTCACATATCCTTTAATATAATGTTTTAAATTCTCATCCAGCATTTCATATTAACCAAACATAGTAAAATTTGCAAAAATGACAAAGAACAATATCGTAATTAGGTATATAGCAAAAGACTATTTATAATACTGTGCAAATTTTGTTAATACGACAATGTCTCTAGTACTACACTACTGATAACTGATATCCCTATTATTTGTATCAGTTATCATTTTCCGTCTAATCGCCATCGGTTACCAACAGAGAGAACTTGCAGAGAGAGAAATCTCTTTATTATTCTTTTACTGCATCGATTGTTTACCCGCGATAGTTCTTTTATTCTCTCCAACCACCACCTGCACTTCACGCTAAAATCGACGTCGGAGAAATCGCCGGAAACGATGATGATCGGAAATGGTCACAAAATTGAGGTATGCATATTTTTCTTAAATTAGGATTGTAGATGTAGTACTCTCCGTTTGAATCTAGGGGTTTTGAATTAATCTCCGCCGTCTTCGAACTTCAAAATCTGTTTAGAAATTATTGTTTTGCCTTTAGAAATATTTCGATCTTCGTCATTTTATTGTTTTTTGAATGCGGTCTTGCATAAGTTAGCGATTTAACCTAGGTTTTCAATCTTCGATTTTGAATTTAGCAATATTGTTGTCCTATTATTTATTCATTTTATTCCATTATTTTATCTTTATAATAATTGGATTTCAAATTCTTTCAACCACATGGTAGTTGCATGCCCCAATTACGAATTACTCTTATTTACGTTATTTTTTATTTCTATTCAGATATGTTGTCAAAATTTAGTTAGGTAATTTCATTATTAAACTGATTAGGCCATGTTTATTTTCCATTAATCGGTTATATCGTGTTTTTTGATGTTTTCAATTACGATCAGTAAGAATATTTCAGGGTCTGGCCAGCTTCTACCAGAAATTTTTACCCAACTTCGGCAGCATTGCATCACTATTTACGGTAGTTGTGAAGAACAATGTGGGGTTTAACTGGGGAGAAGTTTAAGAGAAGGTATTCTAGGCCTTGAAAGACAGCCTCATTCACGCACCAATGCTGGTTCTGTCCGATTTCAACAAAATGTTTGAGGTGGAGTGTGATACCTTTGGAATACGAATAGGTGCGGTGCTAACCCAAAAAGGAAGACTAGTGGCATACTTCAGTGAAAAATTAGGTGGGGTCTCACTGAACTACTCCACTTATGATAATGCGTTCTATGCCCTAATCCGAGCTTTGGAGACTTGACAACACTAGTTTTTGTCTAACGATTTTGTGATTCACACTGATCATGAGACTATCAAATATTTTAGAGGAATAAATTTTTAATTATTTATTATTAAGTTTGTATTATTTTAAAAATTTAAATGACTAGTGCTATATTTATAACAAAAACTTGAAATAGTGTTATTTTAATCAATTGTCATAGTTTATTTGAATTAAATAGCTATTTTTATACTATTTTAGAAATTTTATTTTTAATATGATAAATTCGGAAAATAAACTTAAAATATGCTATTTTAGGGTATTACACTAAATTATATTAATAAATATTATAGAATCCAATATATTAAAATTTATATATTTCACAGCAATTCTCAACCAAAAATTTATAGTGTTTATTTCCCATTATCGTGTTTTTTTGTTCTGCGCTACAATTCTCAACCAAAAATTTTGTATAACAAGTTATCTTGGTTCAAGAACGTACCTGCCCGAATATGCTGTTAAATTAGTATGTACATATATTTTTTTATTTAACACATCTAACTTGTTCTGTGTTAGACTATACATTAATATATTCCGATATGATGTTAATTTTTAAATTTCTTTGATTAGACCACCATTGTCTGATTTTCAACAATTTCTGTTGTTTGATACATAAGTTTGAAAGTTTTCCAATATTAATTTGAAGTGTGATGTGAGAACACCAATTAGATGCGTTTTTTGTATAACAAGTTATTTTGATTCATGGATTCACCAGTCCCAGTATGCTGTTAAATTAGTACGTTAAGATATATTTTTTAACATGTGTAACGTATTTTGTTACACTCTACATTAAATTCCGGTAAAATATTAAATTACTAATTTAAAATCTATATCTGTCTAGACCACCATTGTCAAGTTTGTAGCAGTTTATGTATCTTTTACACATGTTTGGAAATTTTCTCATTTTAATTTTCTATGTGGTGTGGTGTTAGAACACCAATCAAATCCTATCCTCTAGATTGTTCTCTATTGGAGAAAAGCTAGAAGGCAAAAAAGTTAATGTATATCATACGTTTTGGAAAATGAAAAAAAATTTTAATACACTCGATGAAGATGAATGCGAAAAAATTAAAAGTTCACCATTTCAAAAATTTAGACTCATTCGACAAATCTGTTTATTCTGGGAAATTAGACTATTTTATGCATACAATGCAACTCCAAATTAAAAAAAAAAACATGAGATGTGGTTTTTGTCAAAAAATCTATTAGGTACTCACTGTGAGAGTTTGCTACTCACTGGACTACCTCGTGCCCAGTATCCAATAAAGGAGAAGATGTCTGACAAGAGGAACATGGGTGGTTATACACACCTGTACTAGTACTCGCTTTTTTCCAACACTAAAAGTATTACCATCGAACGTGTTACGTCTATCTTGAGGAAAACAAATGTTGACGATAAGGAAATAAGGATGAAGCTTGCCTATCTTACTATTGTTTCTCGTGTACTTGTTCTCATATCCCACATACCCAATCAATGACGTGCCAACAGTTACTTACAGCGGGTGACTAACATTCAAAATTGTGCCCTTATATAATAGAGATAAAATTTTCGAAAAAGGTACGGGTTTGACATCCATAATATCAAACATTCAAAATTGTGCCCTGACATTTTATTAGTGCGATCATAAACAAAAGTCAGATACCGCCACTCGATGCTACATATCAATCAACCTATATTGGTTCTTTGTAAATTGCACGATTGTGCCCGCTCCCACCACACCTACTGCATATGGTCTTCTTCTTACGGCCGAATTCCTACACAATCTACAATTGATGTTAAAGAATAACTATTAAATTCACATGTAAAATAAATGATATATTCTTAACCATCATTTTTCCGCGTGAGAGAATCCTTTTTTTCTTTGGGCGTCGAGGGGGTTGTCTAGTGTATGGTGGGTGTAGGCAATATTCTGACGTATCACACTCCATGCTTTGCATTGAGCCAAAGTCCGCTGTTGAATAAATGCTCTCTTTTTATGCACTTTTCCAATATTTTGTCGTATACTCAACTACTAGTAGGCTGACTACTTCAAGTTTGGCATCCACAACTGCACAAACTACATGGCTGCAAGGGATCAATAGCTTCTGAAACTCAAAACACGTGCAAATCTTCCTCTCGAGATTCACAATGTAAATTTCACCTTCCTGTCACATATTTCGTACTCATCTTTTTTGATCCCACGATAACCAAACCCTGCTGACTCATCTTTTAACACTATCTTGTGGATCTTTAGTGTCATTGTTGTGGCATTTGATGTTGCTTAGCATCGGAAAGCGAACCAAGCTGTCATTGTCGTCCTTATTTAATCTAATAATGGAATAATTAGCAATTCCCTTTCACATTTAAATACCGAGTTTAGCGATTCTACGATATAACTTGTCATGATATTGTACCGGAATCCATCAAAATGCGAGTGTGCCTAATGCTCGAACCCTATTTGGTATAAGTACTCTATGCAGGTTGGGTTGATCTTTTTTATTTCATTGAAATATATGTAAAATTATGACATTTGATAAGCCATTGTCGCCTTCGACACTAGGTAACAGAGATTTTTAGTTTTAAATGTCTGCTTTTATGTTTTGTTGGAGATGAATTATGCATGCACAATGTCGACAATTCGGATACACCTTATTTCATATTTTCATATGGTCAACTAAATTTTGAATTATATATGATTCAACAGATTTACATAATAACTATAACAGTATAGGTACAAACTCAATGTACAACATTAGCTTTCACAATGTCGACTATATAGATGAATGCTGGTCCGAGAAAAAAAAACAATTTTTCACTATTTGGAACGATGTCACATAACTTTTCAAAAAACCTCTCCCACGCATGGTCATTTTCACTATCCACAATATCGAATGCTAATGGAAAAATGTGATAGTTTCCATCCCATAAGCTTGTTGTTAACAAACATCCGGCATATTTCTCCTTCAAATGGGTCCCGCCAATAATGATTATCTTTCGCATAAATCCAAAACCCTTCAAACTTGCCCCCATCGCAATGAACAAATATTTGAAACAACTTCCAATTATTTTATCATAAAGAGACTCCATCGATACAGTGGAATATGGGTTCGCTATTAGTAGCTGCTGGAGGTATCATGGCAACAATTTGTATGATGAGTTTAGTGTATCGGTATCCATATCTATTGCTATTTCTCTTGACCTCCAAGCCTTCTAGTACAAGATACGCACATCATGCTCATCCACATTAATTCTTGAACATCAGTTGGCCGTGGACCAGTTCCGTGTTCTCTGTATATGCGCTTCACTATTTTCCTGATAAATGCAGTTTTTGCTTGTCTTTGGTACCTACCTCGCTCATCGACACTACATGCATGGTCTGTCTAGACACGTCTAATTTTTTACCTGCGTAAGAACAATAGTTTATTCCTTGTGAATTACCTATATTCATATCAACTAATTCAACCTACAAATCTGTCTCAATCATTTTCGTGGAGTATACACTGCCAAATGCATCTTGAATGCGTTTCAGTCTTTAAAAACTATTTCAACATGCAAGTCGTCTGGGTCATGTACACCTAGTCCTGTGAAACATTTAGCCATCACTTGTTATATAACCACATCGAACATAATAATAGTTATAATGATGCTACAATCAGTGTTACAAACTAGCTTACGATCCCAATCCTTGTCGCAACATCAGTTGTCATCGGCAAATGAAACTTGCATTGTTGGAGATGGTATTTTATTATTCCTCCTACCAATTGCTAGACCAAGAAAAGGCTCACTTGGACCATTTTCTTCCACCAACTTACCCTTCCCCTTGTCAGCCAAACCTGTTGTAACATAATCTCTTGAATGAGCCACATCCTCTTGATGTGTTCCATTCGTTACGTCATGATGTAAATTAGATGTTATATAGACAATATAAAATGTATCCCTTACTTTCAGAATTAGACGCTAATCCATAGGTTACAGGATGTTTACTTATCTTCTTCCTCACTGGAATTTAGAGGCAATGGTGGTCGTATATCATGTGTCACTATCTCCTCCTGATCATCTCTACGTAAAAACATATCCAAGTTTTCGCCAATTGTTGCATAAGTCTCGCCAATCAGTACGTTCCTAGAAGATCCTACCGACTGGATGTCTCCCTCATTCTGCTCGTCTCCTATACCAGTTGTCAACCTATCTGCCATACTCCTACTCGTGTCTTGGAAGAATGCCAGTTCATCCTCAGTCAATATTTTTTCGAGAACATATAGACTCATGGGGATTAGGCTATTACGGGCTAGCACTCCTACCAAAATGTGCTAAATATTAAATATTAGTTGTTAAATAGAGATATGTTACATTACCACGATACCCGGCATTTTTTGTATATATCTCCATATTATCAATGTCAAGAAAGTTTTGTGTACCTCCAACATTGTAATTATCATCTCTATATGATTTATATATTTAGATTATTTCTGCACCAATCGCCAAAATAATTGCTAGCTGAAAATGGTTTAATCTTATAGCCATGTATAATTCAGCATCGCTATCCGTTTCAATGTTAATCGGAGACATACGCTTGTTTTATTCTGTCATCATCCACTCTAGCATTTGGTAGGTTAAAGTAATGGATACCTTCTCTTCCACAAGACAACACATTTTCACCCTCTCTACGAGGTTATTGTATGTAGTATTTTTGGGCACAACTACAACCTCCATCTCATTAATTATGTGTTTTTTAAATTTTTATATTCCATCATCTTATCTTTCCCAATATATACGTTGCAACTTCACAAGCAAAACCATTTTTAACAATATTCCTACACGGTTAACATGGTTTGTTAGTCTCTACATTTCACGTTACACATCAATAAATGACTATGGAATTACTATGATGAAGCTAAAAACCTTTGTTCGACTAAATGCCAGCTCGTGAAATTCTACATGAAGTAAATGTAATTTTCAGTCAAGTTTAAGTTCTTCCTATGATTCATGTAAATACTACATTTCTACAAACAAAAAGGTTAATCATGCTTCATACGACATATTAATGGTGACTCACCTTTCTTCAAACGTCGATATTCGTGTGTGGATGTGTTATAGAATTTAATTGTTTTACAGTTAATAGAGGAAAGCTTTCTTCAATGTTTAAGAATGGAGATTTTTTTCACCAACACCTACCCTTCCTTATATGGAGTTTAAATTTTATTGTAACATGTATACCTATAGGTGACATCCCAACCTTATGTTAAGATTCATAGCATTTAATGTATGTCATCTTTTTTTATAAGATCTAACGGTCCAGTTGGTGTCTCAGTGTTCGCAGGTGAACAATACAGATACAGCAGACATCATATCCAGTCATGATCATATATTGTGTCAGTCGCTGTCGGATTACGTGTGGGGGGTAGTTTCATCAATTTATAGCAAAAGTAAACAATACAAATAGATTATCAACAATTTGTTGTCATTTTCAAATTTTGAGCTTTCTCTTTGCTATTTACCTAATTTCCCTTTAACCAAAACATTGTTAGATCATGTGCAATACAATGTCACCATGAGGTTTACACACCTCATTTATACTCTAGACCACATTAAACTCTATATTTTTTGAAACTTGGTGAACTTCTTATCATGTAATTTGCACCATCAAATGACTTTGGTATATAATGGTTGTAATTGTAGTGCACATAAAGTGTATGAGATTCCATGAGAAAATAGATAACTCATGAATTACATAATTTCCTAAACTCATGAAGGTGTTTGAGATTCCATGGTGCGCATGTGTATCTCGTGCTAGTATATCTTTTCAAAAATTTTGTGTTATAATGCGAAAAACCGGATATAAAAACCGTGATACAAAAATGATTTACACATCGATAACGATTGAAATCCAATTTAGGAAAATCGAATTCGTGGATGCGAGATTTGATCTCTTTCCTTAATTTATTAAATCTCCCATAATGTGGCGGTTTAACAAAAATATGAATCCCATGATATAACCACGATAAAACTATAATCTTAACACCCGATTAGAGTGGGTGCAGTTTTTAGGGGTTTGACTCGGTTTTGGGTTAAAAACTTAACGAAAAATTTGGCCCAAAAAACCTTATTGAGCTTACAGTCCTTCACCAAGATCCAAGATCCAAGACCCAAAACCTATGACCCAAGCCCGAGCCCAAGCCCAATTCCAAGCACGACCTGGCCCGACAGCGGCAGCGGCGCGCGTGGGTTGGTATCTTTTCTCTCCAACATTTTTAAGCCTCTTCAAGATCTCCCCCCTTTATATACTAAGGGATTTCTCTCCAAGCTTCGAATGTGGGACTTTTTACCATACTCAATAACTTAGCTAACAGACTTATGGCTTTTTCATAAGACCAATTACCCATTTTTCATTCACATTTCAACAATTTTTTAATCAATATTTGGGACATGTTACCCAAATTGAACATGTAACTTTGTTCTAAAAAATTGTTCCAACAATCTCCACGTGAATAAAATGACTCTAAACATATCTAGACTTGACTCTACTGACTAGACGTATTCTAAATACTATACAGAAGGACTTTCGAGAGTAGAAACGAAAATGCACTGTATTTGAGCTGCTAGCATTTTTCAGCTTTGAACCACTCATTGTTAATATCTGTCGGTTTTATTCGATTAGGAAGTAAACATGATATCTTGAACCATCCGGGCTTTGATATAAACCGAGATAACATGTATAACATAGCTTCATTTCTCGTAGAACTATGTTCTCTATTGTGTCCATTTTGGTTTTGGATTTGCCTGGTTAATCATGAGTGAACTTGGAGAATATTGTTTTTCTTCAGTCTTCTAGAAACGACTCCATTTCACACTCAAAAGGTTATTTGTCATTAGCTTTGTTTTACGGAGCATCTTTTAATACTCCACTTATATGTCAAAGTTATGGTCTCAAATAATTAAAAGCAACACTTATCTTATAAAATTATAGGTAACAACACTGTTTATCATCCTAGGAACTGGGTAGATACGTAAGTCTCACAGTGCTCTTTCAAATTCCATTTTACTTAGTTGTCCCTTTGAACTTACATATTTGGATCTCTAGTCACGTAGATGGGGTTTCCCTCAAACTTTCTCTTAAATCATAGGCTTTAAACTCATTGCTCTTGATGATTGTACAACTTGATCTAGAGCTAAACCTTTAGTAAATGGAGTTGTTAGGTTGTCAGTCAATTTGATGTAATCTAGCGTGATTACACCACTTGAGATCAAATACCTAATGGTTTTATGTTATCTTCATATATGATGAGATTTACCATTTTATAGAATGTTCAATGCCCGAGCTAAAGCCGACTATCACAATGTATATGTATTGTTAGCACTAGCTTTCCCACATCAGGATATCTTCCAAAAAATAACAAAGCCATTCTACTTCTTCTGCAGCTTTGTCTAAAGCTATAAACTCATATTCCATGGTTGATCTAGCTAATAGAGTTTGTTTGAAAAATTTCCAAGAGATAGCTGCACCGCCAAGTGTAAAAACGTATCCACTTGTGGATTTCAAGTTTTTGGAGTCGGATATCGAGTTTTCATCACTGTATCCTTCTAAAACTCATGGTTCTCTACCATAGTTCAATCCATAATCCTTACTATAACCTAGGTAGTTTAATATTCTAGTTCTAGCTTTACAATGATTATTTCATGGATTACTGGTGTAGCAACTTAGTACATTTACTGAGTGCGTCAAATCGGGGCTAGTACTTTTTTTTTAATTACATCAAACTTCTGATCACTTGTGCATACTACAGCTGTGACACCGATTCACCCGAGTTTTTTGTAAGTGAAGTTGAGAGGTAACAACAGTTTTTGCACTTCCATTTGAATAGTTTTGAAACCGCTCAAATATCTTTTCAACATAATGAGTTTGGAATATGATGATTCCTTCAGATTGTCTAATGATCTTGATTCCTAGAATATATCTGCTAATCTCATATCTTTCATGTCAAACTTCCCACTAAAAAGATTCTTAATTTGATTGATCATGCCTTTATTTCTATCAATAATAATCATATCATCCACGTACAAACATAACAAAATATATCCATTTGGAGTATTTTTGATGTAGATACACTTATCACATTCATTATGCTGAAACCATTTGACATTCTTACATTTTCAAATTTTCATGCCATTTTTTAAGAACTTGTTTGAGTCCATACAATGTTTTTACAAGTCTACACAATTTGTGTTTTTGACCAAGGGTAACAAACCCTTCGAAATGTTTCATATAAAACTTTTCTTCTAAGTCAGTATTTAGAAAAGCAGTTTTTATATCCATTTGATGGATTTCTAAGTTCCTTAGTATTTTGATGCTTATCAAGATTCTTATTGAAGTTATTCTCGTTACTGAGAATAGGTGTCAAAGAAATCCATACCTTTTTTTGTCGGAACCCTTCCACCACAAGTTTAGACTTGTACTTTTATATTGAGCCATCAGTTTTAAGTTTTTTTTTTTAAATCCATTTACACCCTAATGTTTTAGAGCCTAGTGGTAGATCAGTTATCTCTCATGTATGGTTTTGCATAATGGAATCGATCTCACTATTGACAACTTCCTTCCACATATTATGGGGTAACCTAGATACCTACAACATTGCATTCATTATTTCTTTCAGAGTTAGTTTTTTTTTTCGCAACTCCGTTAGATTCTGGTGAGTACAGAGTTGTCGTTTGATGGATAATGTCATTTTCTTGATAAAATGCATTAAATGGTCCATAATTTCCCCTCCTCTACCACTTCTAACTATTTTAATAATTTTCTTAAGTTGATTTTCAAATTAGAGCTTATACTATTTGAATTTTGCAGGATTTCATCTTTACAACAAATATACGTAATAATATTTTTTATCATTATCTATGAAAGTTAGAAAATAATTTTTAGCACCACTAGTTTGTATTCAAATCATACAAATCAGTATGTATTAATGCCAGAGTTTCAAAAAATCGTTCAACATGAGGTAATGGAATTTTTGTGAGTTTTGCTTGAACGCATATCTCACATTTGTCTTTACTTATTTTACATTTTGAGATCAGGTTCCAATTATTCAATCTTTGCATCATTTTATAATTTACATTTCCTAACCGTTCATGCCAAAAACTAAAAGACTCAACCAAATAAGCAACTAATTTTTTATTCATTATTTTTGAGAATTATCATTACACACATTTTGATCAGTCCTCATTTGACATACCCATTTTCCAAATACACCCTATTTTTCCTAAAAACCAACTTGTTGGACTCAATGTTGATGGCGAACCCATGCTTGCTCATCAATGTCCCGAATGTCAGGTTCTTCCTCATGTCTAACATGTGCTTTAAGTTGGTGACAATGACCTCGTGTCTAGATGTCATTTTCAGCATCACTTTGCCGTGACCTTCAATCTTGGAAAACGCCGTTTTCCCATCATCAACTGCTCCTTGGTTTTGTTCTTTTGACAAATACTGAACATGTCCCGATCAATGCTGATGTGAGTGGTTGCTCCAGTATCATTGAACAATTCCTTAGGGTTTTCCTCGACCATGTTGGCCTCAGTGACCACTGCACATAGGTCAGCTTCGGTCAGGTTGGCTTGACCTTTTCCTTGCCTTACTGAGACATTCCGAGGACTTGTGCCCTTTCTTACGATAATGATGACAGTTCCTAGAGGACGTGTGCCCTCACTGTACAAAGTAATAATTGGTCACCAGGCGGCTTTGAATGTAGCCTTGACACAAGTGGTCTCCATGGTTCCACGACTGAACGCTATCGAGAGCTCATGGATCAGTATTCTCTAGAGGTAAAATTGGCTTAACCTCAGTGAGATATTTCTCCAATTTCAGAGTGCTCGGAAAGAAATGCATCTTTTGCTGACATGTCTTGAAATTAGACCCCTCCAATTTTTCTGACATAAGTCATGTGCTTACAGCGCTAGGAACTAACGAGACATCAGATTCGGATGAACCAAGTGGTAAACCACTACTAATTTGGGGTGTCAACTCACTAGTTTTAATCCCATCATTGACACCTCCATTTTTGGTATCAACAGCCGTGGGGGTAGTTTCGTTAGCCAATTTTCAGACAAATCTGTTCAAATATAAAGAAAACATAATCAATATGGATAACACACGAATGAGATAGCGATATAATTGATTTTTAAAATTGTTAAAATTGCCTTCTACGGAAATTTGTTTTAAAGCGTTTCCAAAATTCGCACAAAATTTATACGGATATCACAAAATATTTTTTTGATATTCCAAGAAATTAAGAAAAAATATTTTGATTTTTTCTTCGTAGAAACCCTAGGCATTTCTATAAATATATATATATATATATATATATATATATATATAATATTGATATAAACCCTGATAGGCGCTTCTAGAATTATAGTTTTTTAATGTTTCGTGAAACTCATCGTAAGGCCTTTGCGGAAGCCATTTAATAAAACATATACATCATTTATTTTTGAAACTTTCTGCGGAATCGTTATAACACGTTCACAAAAACCGTTTCAGATCAAACACAAAAAACTAATTCAAAATGTTTTTAAATCATTTTAGATCGATCGAAAAAGTTTGTAATGTTTGAAAAACTGTTATGGATCGATTAGAATCTTTTGAAACAGTTTTTAGATCGATGAAAATCACTTTGAAACACTTGAAAATCATTTGAAAATCGATCGTAATTCTCAATCCGTTTCAAGCGATAAGGAGAAAGCGGATTTAATGAATTAACATTGTTAGAAGCAAAAAATCGGATATGAAAACCATAATGCAAAAACGATTTACGGATCGAAAACAATTAAAATCCGATTGAGGAAAAGTTGACTTCGTGGAGGCAAGATTTGATCTTTTTTCTTAATTCATTAAATATCCCGCAGTGTGGCGTTTAATCGAGATTATGAATCCTATTAAATCATGATGATACTATAATCGTAACATTCGATTATAATCTACGAACAAAAACCTTTGTTATACTCTCGAGATTTACGATTTGAAAACAACAGAAATAAGACGAGAGGATTGTCGAAATGTTTTTTTAGAAAAAATGTGTGAGAAGATGGAGAGACCAAGAAGGGTTAATGAAGCACCAAAGCTCGTATTTATAGCCTAAGGGAAGCGGTTTTTCGCTAACCCTAAACAAGTGGGCTGCTTAGAGAGGAGGAAAAAGTGGGTGCCGTTTCTAGGGTTTTGACTCAATTTTGGATTAAAATTTTAACCAAAAAGAACTTTATTAATCCTACGATCCTTCACCAAGATCTAAGATCCGAGACTTGAGACCTGAGATCCGAGACTTGAGACCTGAGATCCGAGCCCGATAACCTTATTGGGTTTTTTTCTCTCCAACACTTTTAAACCTCTACAAGAGCTCACCCCTCTATATATACGAAAAGATTTCATCCTAAGTTTCCAGTTTGGGAAAAAATATAATATTCCATTTCTCATTCACATTTTAACAGTTTTTGCAATCAATATGTAGATCATGTTACCTGCAACTTTGTTCTAAAAAATTGTTCCAACATTTTGTACTCTTGAAATAAAATTTATTAAAAAGTCGATAAACATGTCCTTTCTTTTGATATATTCCTCCAAATGAACTATTAATATCGTAGATTCTTTTAGGTGAGGACGTCATCGTCATTAGTTCTTAGCAGTCAAAACCACCTAAATATTTTGTTTGGTAGATTAAGCATTGCATGACCCACATGAGTATTTCCAATTCTGAGTGGAGTGGTGATAAGCTTATGCACACATTTCTCGTCTCCATGCATTTTATTACCCCCTCGTTGTTGTAACATATCCATCCTATGTCCTAGAGTTTGTCCTTCCAAAATTCATCTAAATAATCTATGTAACCTATGAAAGTTAGGTGATTTATATTATTGTTTCCATCTTCATTTGCATTCAGTATTGTGTTATCCCAAAGTTTTACCTTGTTACCAACAGATTGCTTGCTTAAGTGCATCCTTATCTAGATTTGTAAAATATTTTTCATTCATTCCCTTCCACGTAAACCATGTTATCCATGAAAAAATTGTGTATTGATGATCCTGAGGCAGCTTCTAACATAAATAATCTAAGTTTGTGAAGACTGATGGAGTCGGAAAAACCTCTAGTGTTGTTGGTACACCGTACATATGATAAAGCTCGTGTTTGTAACGCATGAGGAACTAAACAAACACATGTTAATTGTGTCTTTTTTTCACTCCATATCGCAAGTAGCAGGTTTTTCCCTCATTCTCCTCTTGTATTTATATTAGTTGAATCCGATAAATAATTTGTTACCACTTGCGAAATGAAATGTGTAACACTCGTCGCGTTTATTTAATCGAGACAACAACTTACCGATTATAAAATATAAAATTTTATTTATTAAAACACTAACATAAAATACAATAATTTTTTGTGAAATATGCTAACAGGAAAAATAGGGGTTAGTAACAAGTTATTCAATGAGACGCTCACGCCTTTCTACATATCATAAATTAACATTCATATAAACTAATAATGAAATTATATTTAATCTTGAAATAAACATTTATAGTAAATGATGAAATAAACAATAAAACACAATATCATATCGCATGGACTATAGCTCACCAGACACAGACACTTTTGTTGTAGACCAACACACCACTAACGCAGCTTCATTTCTTATGTTAGGAAAATCAAGATCTACAGCTCACGAGATACGAAAACTTTTGTTGTACACCAACATACCACTAACACAGCTTCATTCCCTACGTTAGGAAAATCAAGATCTACAGCTCATGAGACACGAGCATTTTTGTTGTAGCCCAACACACTAACGCAACATCATTGCCTACGTCAAGAAATTCAAGATCTCCAGCTTACAAGACACGAGCACTTTTGATGTAGACCAACACACCACTAACTCAGCCTCATTGCCTACGTCAAGAAAATCAAGATCTACAGCTCAAGAGACACGAGCACTTCTGTTGTAGACCAACACACCACTAATGCAGTCTCATTGTCCACGTTAGAAAAATCACTATCCACAGCTCACTAGACACAAGCAATTTTGTTGTAGATTAACACACCTTTATCGCAGCCTCATTGCTTATGTTAGAAAAATCATGATCTGAAGCTCACCATACACGAACATTTTGTTGTAGACCAACAACCACTAACGCACCCTCATTGCCTACGTAAAGAAAATCAAGATCTCTAGCTTACAAGACACGAGCACTTTTGATGTAGACCAACACACCACTAACTCAGCCTCAATGCCTACGTCAGGAAAATCAAGATCTACAGCTCAAGAGACACGAGCACTTCTGTTGTAGACCAACACACCACTAATGTAGTCTCATTGTCCACGTTAGAAAAATCACTATCCACAACTCACTAGACACAAGCATTTTTGTTGTAGATTAGCACATCTTTATCGCAGCCTCATTGCTTATGTTAGAAAAATCATGATCTGAAGCTCACCATACACGAACATTTTGTTGTAGACCAACAACCACTAACGCACCCTCATTGCCTACGTCTAGAAAATCACTATCCACAAACTAGACACAAGCATTTTTGTTGTAGATTAGCACATCTCGCAGCCTCATGCGAAAATCATGATCTGAAGCTCACCATACACGAACATTTTGTTGTAGACCAACACACCACTAACTCACGCCTACACCCTCATTGAAAATCAAGATCTACAGCTAAAGACACGAGCACTTTGTTGTAGACCAACACACCACTAACTCAGCCTCAATGCCTACGTCAGGAAAATCAAGATCTACAGCTCAAGAGACACGAGCACTTCAGCTCACCACAAACGGGCACTTTTGCTATAGATTAGTACATCACTAATGCATCTTCATTGCCTACGTTAGAAAAATCTCGATCTACAACTCACCAGACACGGACACTTTAGTTGTAAACCAACACACCACCAACACAACCTTGCCACGTACATTGCCACGTACATTGGGACAATTTAACAAAAAAATTTAATGTAAAATTAATCAAGTATTAAGTTACCATGGTACTATTAACATAATAAATTTCTAATTGCAAATAATTTTCTCAATTGCAAGCAATTATTAACCACGATTATCTATTTCTAGAACAAGTATAATTACAAATTTTTTTGATGCATTTGTACTTAAAATCCACATATTACCCCTCACCTTAGCCACTGGTTTTAAAATACTACCAATTATGTATTCTCGGGCAGATTTGTTGTCTCCATTTTGACAACGTACTTTTGTATGTTATTCATCCTCAAATTGATTTTTCTTCAATTGAAAATTAGATCTATGTTGTCCAAATTTCATATTGATCCGAATCCATTTGGGTCTCATTTTCCTGCTTTCATCCAAGCTTGTCGCATATATATGCATTCAAGTTTCAGATGGTTTGGATCAGTCCTGCTTAGTAGTTTCTTCTTTCTACCAGAAGTGGTCTAATGTGCCTTCTACCTTCTTCTAAGTGGCTAGGTTTATTCGGAGAATGTGAACCCTTGGTTTATTCGGAGAAAGACCATTATACCATTAATGAACAATTTTTGTACCTTCAACATTGGGCCTTACGTCTTTACTATTAAGCCACGAAAACAAACTCATAATATTCCATTATTCTTTTAAAATAAGTCTTATTTATTCCGTCAGATCTTCTTTAGATGAATGCTAAAATTTCCAAGACGTTGCTTTTTTTGAAAGTTAAGTTTTTAGAAGACCCAAAATTTGGGATGTTACAATTCTCCCCCAATTGAAATGAATTCGTCTTCGAATTCGTGGAAATGCTTCTCCCCCACCTGATTTTGGACCAGACTGTAATGATTCATTCTCCTAGTGTTTCCATTCGTACAAAACGATTTATCCCACATACCAATTTGAAGAATTCTTGGAGTGTCCTCCTGCTCGGCATTATGTATGATTTTCTTGCATGACTTGTTTAAAAATGAATCCATGCCCTTCATAAGAATCACTTGGTACCACCCAATGTTCTTTTTGGGTTTATTTTGTAATCGTTTTAAATTTAATTCCAACTACAATTTTAAAGGTTCAATCTCCGCATCTTACAGCTTAAAATTGAGTATAATACCATCTCAAACATAAGTATGGTGGAGTTGATGCATGTCCATATGAACACATGTGAAGTCAAGTATCATAGTTGTTAACTCTGACACTACAAAAAATCTACCAAAATGTCACTGTATTTTGCGACTACGTCTGTGTTCGCAAATTTTGCGACTATACTTGCAATGGTTTTATGACCAATTTGCGACTACGATGAAGTAGTCGCAACGTGGTTGCAAAAGTGTGACTAAAACGTGTAGTCGTATATTGGTCGCAATACGCAACCATTATGCGACTGAAATACGACTAATTGGCAACTGATGGTGGCAGTCGCTACTTTGCGACCAATTAGCGACTACATGTGGAAGAACCACATGTTAGTCACATATTGGTTGCTAAATATGCGACCAATTTGCGACTACATTTGGAGTGACTTTTCAGTCACAAAGTGGTGGCAAAGTGATAACATAAAAAACATGTGGGAAAATTGGCCGTTGCATACCCGAAGTTTACTCGAATGTTCGATTTATACCCAATTATTGGAGCAGTGCAAACTCATACCTGAAATTAAGTAAAATTCAAATTCCATACCCAAAGAATTACTATTGTGCAAATTTATACATGAGCCATAACAGGGTTAAGTTTCCGTTAACGGATGCTGATGTGGCTACCACGTAATGCCGACGTAGCGGGGGAAGTGGGACATCGCAGGTCAATCTCAAAACGACGTCGTTTTGAGAAGTATCAAAACGAGGAAAATCGGCCGTTTCATAACCAAAGTTTACTCAGATGTTCGATTTAGACCTAATTGTTAGAGCAGTGCAAAATCATACCTGAAATTAAGTAAAATTCAAATTCCATACCCAAAGAACTAATATTATGCAAATTTATACATGAGACATAACAGGGTTAGATTTCCGTTAACGAATGTTGATGTGGTTGCCATGTATTGCCAATTGTTTTGCACTGCTCCAACAATTGGATCTAAAACGAACATCCTAGTAAACTTCGGATATGAAACGGGCAATTTTCCTCGTCTTAATACTTTTTAAAATGACGTCATTTTGAGATTGACCTACGATGTCCCACTTCCCCCGCCACATCGGCATTACATCAGCTCATTTTGGCAGCCACATCAGCATCCGTTAACGAAAATCTAACCCCGTTATAGTTCATGTATAAATTTGCACAATAGTAGTTTTTTGGATATGGAATTTGAATTTTATTTAGTTTCAGGTATGAGTTTGCACTACTCCAAAAATTGGATCTAAATCAAACATCCGAGTAAACTTCGGGTATGAAACAACCGATTTTCCAAAACATGTGCATGGTAGGTATACCAAATTTTAAGAGACTACACTGTTGTGGTGGCAAAGTAGTGGAAAAATAGTGGCAAAATCTTGTATATATATGCCTCATCCCATTCTCTCATTTGTAGAATCGAAAGGAAAAAAAACTTCAAACATGTGGGGAAATTATAATAATTCAAGAGAGTGGATGTACAAAAGTATTAATAATCAAACAAGAAATATATCAACGGAATTTGTACAAGGCATGGAGCAGTTCATGAATTTTTCAAGTAGTCAACCAATAGCTCAAAGTAGCGGAGGTAAGTTTTTCTGTCCTTGTATTAATTTCAAAAACGATAAATTTATTCCGAGACGGAAAATATGGAGTCATCTATATAGTCGAGGATTTATGCCAAATTATTATATTTGGTATAAACATGGAGAAGAGCTGATTGTTCAATTAGGGACGAGTAGTCGGGATGATGTCCATAAAAATCAGGGAGGTACGTGTGGTACTAGTGAAGAAACAATTGGTATATCCGGTAATAGATATGTTGAAATGGTGACGGATGCACTTCGTGAGACTACGACTGATCAGTACTATAATCAGAACGAGAAAGAATATAATAATGTAGAAGAACCTAATGTAGAAGCACAAAATTTTTACAACATGTTAGAAGATGCGAAAAATCCATTGTATGATTGTTTTCATGAAGGGCACTCACAATTATCTTTAGCTGCTCGGTTCATGAGCATTAAGTCTGATTTTAATCTACCAGAAAAATGTATGGATTCTTGGGGGGCTGTTTACAGAATATTTACCCGAGGAGAATCAGGCAACGAGTTCATATTATGAAACCAAAAAATTGATACGAAATTTAGCGCTCCCGTTTTATACAATTGACATGTGTGTTCACAATTTATGATCTTTTGGAAAGAAGATGAAAAATGAGAAAAAATGCAAATTTTGTGATTCCCCCCGATATGAGCCAAGCGAGAGCAGGACGAGAATAATTTTCAGTCGTATGTGGTATTTACCTATAGACGACAGATTTAAGAGAATGTATCAAAGCGAGAAAACCGCAGAGGCAATGAGGTGGCACGCAGAGCATGAAACAGAAGATGGAGAAATGAGTCATCTATCTAATGTTGCGGAGTGGAAAAATTTTCAATATCTACATCCTAGATTTATTGCTGAATTTCAAAACGTTTATCTTGTATTATGTACTGATGGGTTCAATCCATTTGGGATGTCTCATAATCATTTATTATGGCCGGTGATTATCACTCTATATAACTTGCCACCGGATATGTGTATAAAGAAAGAGTACTTGTTTCTAACAATTATGAATTCGGGGCCCAATCATCCATGCGTTAGTATGGATATATTCCTCCGATCTTTGATTGATGAGTTGAAATAATTGTGGTCTACGAGAGTTGATGCATATGATGTATTGTTGAATCAAAATTTCAATCTAAAAATCATGATATTGTGGACGATAAGCGATTTTCCCGCTTATGGAATGATGGACAACGCATGGTAGACTGTATTGTCTAGTTCGTATGGATGATACGAAGGCATTTCAATTACCAAATGGTAGAAAGACGTGTTGGTTTGATTGTCACAGAAGGTTTCTTCCTAAGGGTCACCCGTTACGGAAAAATAAAACAATTTTTTTAAAGGAGAAGCACGCTTTGAATGACTATCCTCCATAATCATTGACAGGCGAACAAGTGTTATACGAGCGAATCAAAACTGTCAATCCTCTAAGAACATATGACTACGGAGGAAATGGTCATGAAAGTAAAGAAGAAGGTTATGCAGCTGGCATAATTGGCACAAAGAAATCATATTTTGGGAGTTGCCGTACTGGACAGAACTTAGCTTTCGACATAATCTTGATGTGATGCATATAGAGAAGAATTTATTTGATAACATCATTAATACTGTTATGAATGTGAAGGAGAAATCAAAAGATACAGTTAAATCAAGGTTGGATATTGCGAAGTTTTTCTCTCGAAAAGAGTTGCACATGGATAGTCGGGGTAATGCTCCATTCCCTATATTTCGATTGACATAAAAAGCCAAATAACGTTTATTGGAATGTATCAAAAATAATGTCAAATTTCCGGACGGCTACGTGGCAGATTTAATAAATTGTGTGGATATGGATGGACTGAAGTTCTCGGGCATGTAAAGCCATGACTACCATGTTTTTATGGAACGGTTTCTCCTTTTTATATTTGTACAACTTTTACCACGAAACTTTCATCTAGCATTATCATGTATATACTAATAAACATATTTTATATTATAAGTACGTAAATTAATAATAATTGCATGTACTAATTAATACTAGATGGTAATATAGGGATTGGAGGATTTTTCCGAGATCTATACTCCAGCTCATTACAAAAAAGCCGTGTCCGAATTCTGAAGGAAAACATAGTCATAATTTTGTGCAATTTGGAGAAAATCTTTCCACTTGTATTTTTCGACGTCATGCAGTACCTACCTATACATCTACCATATGAAGCTGAACTGGATGGACCTATGCAATATAGGTGGATGTATCCATTTAAAAAGTTTTTTTTAAAAGCAAGGCGAAGAACAAACGATATGTTGTAGGGTCGATTGTTGAATCATATGTGAATGATGAGATATCTTACTTCTCGGAGCATTACTTTGCTGCCCACATACGCATGAAAAACAGGTACCATAAATTCTTTTGTTTCTTACTTAATTATTTTATTATGAAGGGTAAATAATTAAATTTTTGTGCTGAATATATTGTGTAATATATATATATATATATAAGTTTACAAGATTCGATAAAGGTGACGTCCCTGTATATCCGGATCCCGGAGTGTCGAATATATTTACTCACATGGGTCGTCCAAGTGGTAAATATAAAGAAATATGGGTCGTCCAAGTGGTAAATGTAAAGAAATATGGCTCTACGAAAAAGAATACAAATATGCACATGCATATGTTTTACGTAATTGTGAATATTTTCGATCACTAGAGAGGTAAATACTATGAACAAAATTGCATTTATTACATTATAATTTCATTGTAATCAAGCAATATATATTAGTTGTTCATATTTAATTTTGTAGCATGTTTGAATATCACATTCGTTGTACGTATCCATATCTTTCGGAAGATGACATTTCATCGAAAATAGAAGAACAGTTCCACATATGGGTTTGAGATTATGTATGTTTAATTAATTGACATGTATATTATATTAGATTTTTTAATTTTGAAATACTAACTTTTTATATATATATGATCATAGGTCAATGCATGCACTTCCACAGATCCACGCGTCTTTCCGATATAGGCTCAAGAATTAGTTCAAGGGACGATGAATAAATCGTCAACTTGGCCGATCTATTTTACAAGAGGTTATATGTTTCACATAAAGAAACATGGACATAGGAGAAAGACATGTAACTACGGCATTCGTGTCAAAAGAGACAATTACTCAGATGCATCTGATGAAGCTGATTTCTATGGATTTTAACAGATATCATTCAACTTGAGTATGTCGACCTACTAAATTTGAAGATCATGTTTTTTAAATGTGACTGGTACGATCCTACGCTTTCGGAAGGAACTCGGAAGTCGGAAAATAGCATCGTTGATGTCTTATAATCTGGGAAATACTACAAATACGAACTATTTATACTATGTACGTACGTAAATAATTAACTATAAATATATGTAAATTTATATGCATTATGTACGTAAAATTTGATAAATTAATTTTGTTATATATATATATATATATATAAGTAATTTACATTTCATTAATTATGATGTACGAGCCTCTCAAGTAGATCAAGTTTGTTATATTCTCTATCCGCACACCAAATCATTATCAAAACAAACATGGCTCAGTGTTATGAAAGTTAATCCTAAATTTAACATTTTGGAGAAATACAAAAACAAAGACGAGATTAGCCTGTTGCAACAAGAAAATGAAGAACAGGTAATGGTTTTTCAAGAGATAGAAGTAGATCGTTTGGTCGATAGAGTTATTCATACCAAATAAATTGATTTCGATGTCGGAGATGCCGAACTTGAAGATGAATTTTAGTGTAATATTTCATCTTCAGATGATAAAGAAGACGAAAAGATGTAATTAATATATTTGATGTTTTATGTATTTTTGACATTTGATCCTTTTATAATTCAATGTATTCACAAAAACTATATAATTTATGTTTTATGACACTAATTGTGACTGTTTGCCACCACATTGCCACTACATTGGGAATGTGGTGGCAAATTGGTCACAAATATTACAAATGGTCGCAAATCAGTCGCATATTTGCGACTGATTTGCCACCATAGGATCAAAATTTCTACCGTACTCGCAAATTGGTCATAAAATAGCGACCACTTTGCGACTACATAGGGTAAATTCACATTTTCCCTTTGTTTTTTTGTCATTTACAACTTTTTTTTGCATTTCTAGGTAAGTACTAACCATTCTAAGTGACCAAATATACACAAAATCATATTTGTGTTCATATAAATTTTGGAAACATTTGAAATGTATATAAAAGGTATAACGTTAAGGAAATGTGTTAAAAGTTTTAGGTAAATGATATGTAAATTTGGTAAATTTGGTAAATGTTGTTGTTTACTTAGTAATTGAAGTTTGTACAATTCATAATCAAGTTATCAATCTTATATAATTCAATTTATTCAACAAAATCATAAAAGTTATGGTTTGGAGTATTACTTGTGACTACTTTACCACCACATTGCCACTAGATTGGGAATGTGGCGGCAAATTGGTCACAAATATTACAGGTGCTCGCAAATCAGTTGCAAATATATATTGCGACTGATTTACGACCGATTTGCGACCACAAGATCAAAATTTGAAATGTAGTCGCAAATTGGTCGTAAAATAACGACCACTTTGCGATTACATAGGGTAAATTCACATTTTCCCTAAGTATTTTGCACATTTACAACTTATTTTTGCATTTTTAGCTAAGCACTAACCATTCTAAATGGTCAAATATACACAAAATCATATTTGTGTTCATTTAAATTTTAGAAACATTTGAAGTGTATATAAGAGGTATAAGATTAAGGAAATGTGTTAAGTGTTATAAGTAAATGATTTGTAAATTTGGTAAATTTTGTAAATGTTATTGTTTATTTTGTAATTAAAGTTTGTACAACTCATAATCAAGTTATCAATCTTATATAATTCAATTTATTCAACAAAATTATAAAAATTAGGGTTTGTGGTATTAATTGTGACTACTTTGCCACCACATTGTCAGTGCATTTGAAAAGTGGTGGCAAATTGGTTACAAATATCAGATGTGGTCAGAAATTAGTCATAAAATTGTGACTGATTTGCGACCACTGCTGAAAATAACATATTATCATAAATAAAATAAAATGTGATCGCAAATCAGTCGCAAGAAGTGTGACTAATTAGCTACCACATATTAATTTATCGAATTAGCTATCATGGCCTTCTCGAATCCATCACTTGCCGCTTGTAGAGCAGCAACCCGCCTTCCTCCCCAATACACATTCACTCCGCACTCGGTTCCTGAAACTGATCCAGCCCCACTGTTTCAGGAATCCGAGGATCATGAGGAGGAAGATGTTTCGCCATCCGAAACGGAAACAGAATCCCGGGGCAGGACCAGTACTTGACTGTATTGTTTCCTGTACCTGCACCGAACACAACATGGTAAGTTTTTAATTATATTTTTATATTTATTTATATAAATTATAAATATTTAATAAATAATTTAAATGTACAATTAAATATTGGTAATTAATTAGGTTTGACCATGATAAAGGTGAAATAACCCATCAAATTTCAAAAATTTTGAAAAATAAATTTGATGATCCTACTAGAGTTGGACGGTCGTAGCTACTGAACGGCAGGAAAAATATTTAATCGAATTTGTAGCAAGTAAATTTTTTTTTAAAATTTTTTATTTCATAAAATTTCAATTTATTAATACTAATAATATATTATTAAATTCAAAGCAATTGTACACCTGAGATCCTATGATCACCCCGGTGGTACGAAAGTAGTTTGATTCCATTTGTGTAAGATACATAAAAGGAATGGTGAGCACGGTTCATACAACCATCAAACGTCCCAGGTGAATTTCTCCAAGTATGTACAAAATAATGACATACTAGTGGGAAACAAAAACGTCAAACGAGAGGAGTAACAAATCCTTTAATAACCGCAACTTCGCTCGTGACGATTTTGGTCCATAAAAGCATTTGTCGGGCCAAAACTCCTACATCCAGATTCAACATAAAGTGGTAACTACTTTAAAATATTTAAATTTAAATATAAATTTAATTGCTATTTAATAATAATTTATTTCAAAATATGTTTAGGAAATTAATTTGGGACGAGTTGTCTCAATTGGTGAGGTTTTTATAAAGACTCACACTCGGGCGGATGATTCGTATGTGGATTTGAAAGTTAAAAAAATATGTGAAGCATACGAACGCAACATCCAACAAAAGATGGCGATTGTGGAGGTCGATGCAATAGAAACTTATGACGTTATTTCCCGATGAATTGAGCATACCCCAGAAGAGAAGAATGAGATCTTCATTCAGATAACAAATTTTTTTTTTATATAAATTTTTTTATGTACATTAAGTTGTATATATTTATTTTAATTGTTTTTTTTGTAGTCTTGTAATTTTATTCTAATTGTTTTTGTATTCTTCCGTTGCGGATGACCGAGACCATCTTTATGGACTTGGTATCCTAAACCGCGTGCACGGGTCGGGTAGGCGTAGTGGCTTGTAATACACTACCGCCGACTACGTTGCGCTTCAGGAGCAACTATTAGCCGCACAACACCGAATCAAAGAACAAAACGAAATCAACGTGCGTAATGAAGAACGAAATGCGCAAATTCTGGAAGCGAATCGGAAGATGTTGGAAATGCAAAAAGAAAATCAAAAGACGATTACCAACTTGGAGATGCTCGTCGGCTATTTCCAACGGACGGATCTCGCATTCGCCTCTTTTATGCGGGATAACGATGGTCCAGGTGAACCGTCGACCCCTCCACCAACATTTTCGTCATCGGATTTTTAATTTCCGCCGCCGCAGAATTAGATTTTTTTTTTGTAAATTAAATTTTAATAAATAAGATTTATATTTTTAATTCTTTTTATTTTATAAAATAATTAATTAATACAATGTATTTATTATTTAATTATAATAATATTTATAATTACAAAATAATTTATTTATAATTACAAAATAATTTATTTAAACAAAATATTTTAAATCTAATATTAAAAAATATATACATTATTAATTAATTAATAATATTTATAATAATTAATTTTTTTAAAAATAATACTTAATTAAAATATTAAAACTAAAAATCTTATTTAAAAAAAAAATTTTAATTTTATTTTCAAAATATTTTAATTAATTATTATTTTTTTAAAAATCTAATTCGGTTGTAATCACAAATCAATTCCAAATTAGTCTCACTTTTTTGTGAACAATTTGCGACTACATCTATTTTTTTTTTCAAAAAATTTATATAAAGTCGCAAATATTTGCGACTAATTTGCGATTACAAATAAATTTTTTAAAAAATTCATCCTTAATCGCAAATCAATCGCAATTATTTGTAACTGATTTGCCTATTGAATATATAACGTAATCGCAAATCAGTCGCATACTCTTGTGACTGATTTGAGACCACGTCTTGCACTATGGTCGCAAATCAGTCACAAACTGTTGTGACTAATTTGCGACTACGGCTTTTGCAACCAAATATGTAGTTGCCAAGTAGTGGTAAAATTTGTTACTAAAATCCACTCGCAAAGTAGTCGCAAATACAATAACCAATTTTTGTTCGTAAATCAGTTGTAAATTTTACCACTATTACAGTGGTCGTAAATCAGTCGATAAAATACGACTGATTTGCGACTAAATAATTTTGCAAAAAAGATTTTGCGACTACCTTCTGTGGTCGCAAAGTCCTTGTTTTCTTGTAGTGTAAGAGTTTATACGAACAATTATCTTTTGACTTGTTCTAAAGCATATACATCATTTCTTTTTGGTATCCTCCAATAATTATCTCATTACATATTATGGCTAATAAATAACTAACATACCAGTATACATCCTTGTTTACCAACAAGTTGAGGAGACAATAGTTAAGTTCTTTATAGCTTCCTCGGCTTAGATAATTCAATCGCCCTTGGAATAGCTCTCAAGCTTTCATTTAGAATTTTCCACATCTAATTAGAACTTTTTAATATTTCTTGTGTAGTTGTGTCATGGTGGCGACATCTTTCGCAAAAAGATACATTCTAACCTTTACACCATAATAGAGAAAGCTTACAACCATGACCTTTATGGCTTCACCAAACCTATGGGTTACAACCCACTTCTATTGCGCTCACTCTAATTGCATAGCTGATTTCGATAATAGTTATCCAACTTGCCAATATGTCATAGTGTTTTCCTAACACTCTTTTTACGGTCTCCATTCCTATTAGAGTTTATGTTTCCATGCTTTTTCCTTAGAGATACTTTCTCAAAATCTCCAAAAAATAATTTTTATTATTAGATAGATCTCTAAATATGAATAATGACAACTCATGATCTTTTAGAAAACAGTTTTCCCTAAATGATGTCCTTTTCACCATTATTACTAAGATATTAACTTTCATGGTACTTTAACGAATTCCCTTATTCACTGTATTCAAAAATTCGTGGTTCACCATCCCCATTGAATTCCTTGTTTATCGTCCTTAAAAAACACTTCACCACTTCCCTCAACGAGTTTTTTTACTTCCATGGTTTTTCTTTTACTATTCATCCACAATGAAGATGTTTATTTTCCTTATAAAGAAGTATACTTCTAACACCCTCTTTTTCAAAGGATGTCCATTGCCCACGAGTAATCAGATCCATATATGAGTTCTTTAGTTTATGGTAAACAATTCGTTCATGTTTTCCAACCACACTACATGATAGCAACACATGAAGATGTCTTTGTAGTTGTTAACTCGTGAGCCAACTCCAACTTATAAGTCACTTCATCCACTATTTTCATGATTCGGCAAGGTCTTCTAAACCGTAACATGAACTCTTTCAACTCTCACTTTATAACATTCTATTGGTACTAACGCTTTATTTCTCATTACAAGTTCAGCACTGTAAGATGAATTACCAAATGCCAAATCTCGTCCTAAAGATGTTTGATATTGCTTATGCATATTTAATTCTTATACAAATATGTCTTATGATCCATGATGTGGTGTCCCTTGTCACTACTTCCCTCTGAGATCACCATTTATATGCTCTTCATATGTAAGAAAAAATGTGGCTAGTGTGCTTGCTAAAAGATCTCGTCTTTCGGGCTTTTCCTCTGTAGAACACACACCCAATAGGAACATTCCATTGTTCCCTAAGTGATATTTTATTATTCGTTTGCCACATCTCTCCACACCGATACACCCTCAAACATATTAAACCACATACCTTTCATGGTACCCTTGCAATACTTCAACAAATCTCACACTTGCTCGGTCCTTAGAGCAGACCTTGTGTAATATACACCCAAGATTTTACACTTGCCTTTGAATACTTAACCACTTTGGCTATAACTCCATGAATTCTCTTTGGTGACATCCCGTCATAACAAAAGACAAGAATCAACCTTGCTTTTAAACCTCATTCTCAACACGTACACTATAAAATTCCGAAGTAATTTTAGCCGAGTGGTGCTTTACAATTTTAAAAACGTTTTACTCTATAACCAAGTTTGAAAATATTTTTTCTTGGGATTGCCTCCCAGGACAGAACCGGTTTGGCATACTTAGACTCTGATACCAAAATTATAACACTCATCGCGCTTATTTAGTCGAGATGGCAAGTTATCGATTATAAAACACAAAACTCTATCTCTTAAAACATCAAACATAAAATCCAATAGTTTTTTGTGAAACATGATAATCTCCACACACTAGAAAAGAGGAAAAATAGGGGTGAGTAACTTGCGCTCACGACTGTCCACAGATCCTAAATTAACTCCCACATCAACTAATAATGAAATTAAACTTAATCTAGAAATAAATATGTATAGACAACGATGAAATAAATAGTAAAACACGATATCACACCGTATGATCTACAACTCACCAGATACGAGTACTTTTGTTGTAGATCAACACACCACTAACGCAGCCTCATTGCCTACATCAAGAAAATCATGATCTACAGCTCACCAAATACGGGCACTTTTGTTGTAGACCAACATATCACTAACACAGCCTCATTGTGTACGTAAAGAAAATCACTATCTACAACTCACCAGATACGAGCACTTTTGCTGTAGATGAACACACCACTAACGCAGCCTCATTGTCTACGTCAGGAAAATCATGATCTACAACTCACCAGACATAAACACTTTTGTTGTAGATGAACACACCACTAACGCAGCCTCATTGTCTACGTCAGGAAAATCATGATCTACAGCTCACCAGACATAAACACTTTTGTCGTAGATCAACACACCACTAACGCAGCCTCATTGTCTACGTCAAGAAAATCACTATTTACAGCTCACCAGACACGGGCACTTTTGTTGTAGATTAGCACACCGCTAACAATGCTTCATTGCCTACGTCAGGAAAATCTCGATCTACAACTCACCAGACACAGGTACTTTTGTTGTAGACCAACACACTACCAACGCAACTTTACCACATACGTTGGGATAATTTAATAATTATTTTTAATGTAAAATTAATCAAGTATTAGGTTACCATGTTACTATTACCATAATAAGTAACTTATTTACCCAAACAATTTTCACAATTACAAACAATTATTAACTACACGATTATCTATTTCTAGAACAAGCTTAATTATGAAATTTGTTAATACATCTGTATTTAAAATCCACTGATCACCCCAACCTTAGCTACTGTTTTAAAAATACTACCAATTCGTTGGGCAGATTCGTTGCCTCCACTTTGACAACGTACTTTTGTATGTTATTCATTCTCGAATTGATTCTCTTTCAACTGAGAGTTAGATTTGTGTGTCCAAATTTTATATTAATCCAAATCCGTTTGGGTCTCTTTTTTCTCTTTTCATCCAAACTGGTCGCATATATGCATTCAATTTCAGATTGTTTGGATCAGTTATGCTTAGTAGTTTTTTCTTTCTACCAGAAGTGGTCTAATATGTCTTCTACCTTCTTCTAAGTGGCTAGGGTGGCTTATCCATCGAGGTGGCTGATCGACGACTGCTATGGCGACACTCCGGTAGGGCTTAGCCACTTATAATCATATGTCCCTTTTCTATTCCGTGGTTCCTTTTTATGTAGAGAAGAAAGAGAACCGTAGGTTTATTCGGAGAAAGATCGTTCTGCTATTAATTTATAATTTTTAGGTGTTTAGCATTGGATCTTCGTTGTCTTGATCACGAAAACAAATTCATAATATTTTATTATTCTTTTAAAATAAATATTATTTATTTCGTCGGATCTTTTTTACACGAATACCAAAATTTTCAAAACATTTTTTCTTTTGCAAGTTAAAGTTTTAGAATACCCAAAATTCGGAATATTATTAAATGTGTCATTTTCCATGGGCATTTTAGTTTTCGTCTGTAGTGAACGGACATCGAGTGCATAGTAAAAAAAGGATTTAGGCCTCCCTGTTTCTCTCTCATTGTAGATGATAACCGAATTCAAATATATTTTCCGTACTTTGAGTAATGCCATCCATAAAATTTTTGTGTATCGATCATACTTATTAGAATGCCTTTCATCCAAGGAATATACTTTGGTTCAATTGTTGCATTTAACAAATCCATTTTCTATTTTCTTGACCTAGAGTCAAAGTAATTGGTGTACCGTTAATAAGGGAAGATAGTTAACATCTTACCATGTTGCTGGTTTTAAGTTTAAAATGCTAAGTTCCCAAAAACTTCTCATTTTCCTCATTTATAACGTTAAAAATTGTTTTAATCAGCTAACATTTGTGATAGACGTTCACTCGTTTTTCTTTTAATTCCTACCAATGTCGAACATTTTCGGATGGAGATTAAGCATCTTCATCTACAAGGAATGAAATTCTGAGAATTTGATGTCAAAAAATGTTTTTGTTTTCTGGAGAATTAGGCCAAGTGGCCAACGTAAACCATAATTTGCTTAACAGCCATAAAAATCGGATAGAATATTTTTATAATTTCTATAATATAGCAATCATGTTTCGTTTGTAAACCACAACTTCCTACATCAGCAGTATATTGTTGTTTGTTTAGCTGCTCTAAGTATATGTGATCAATCGTATCGGTCAAATGATGTGTGGTACGTCACAATTTTTTTGACCGCTGTTTAAAATAGCGTTGCAACTAAAAATATACGATCAACCGAAACCACAACCATCAGCGGAAAACAAACAAACAACATATGTCGCAGTCGCAGTCGTAGCCGCAATGTTAACTATAACCGCAGCCGCCGACACCGACCAAATGAACAAGACTATTATATTGTATCTTTCTCCACTTAAGTGTTTTTCGTGTTTTTACTATTTGTTAATTTTTTTTCCTTCTCATTTATTTCATATTGTTTTCAATAAACATTTAAATTTTGAAATTTAACCAATAATATAGATTTTTGTATATAACAATTTTAAATTTTGCAAAATAAATACATATTCTTAACATGGTGGATAATGTTGCTAATGAATAATTGTTGTAGTACATAAAATGAAATAGAATATCGTTATGTATCATTCTATTTATTATCTTGAAGTATTCTATTTGTAAAACTAGTTAAAAATGTACTCTTTTATGTATTTTTTGTAAAACTGGATCAATTTTTATGTTTAATATATATTGGCGGACGTTGATATTTGAGAAAACTTGTGTTTTCTAATTTAAATTTTACAAAAATACAAATAATATATTTATATTTCTTTTAATAAATAGCATAGTATCACAAATCATATAATGTAGATATAAGATATGAGAGTGTCCATTTCTTCACCACAGAAAACTCTCTTCCAAAAGATATTATTTATTTACTAAATTCTTGATTAAGTTAATCTTTTATGATTCCACTCAATCGATTTTTTGACACACTTCTCGTTTTTTTAAAACATGTTCAAAGTAAATCCTAATCTACCAAGAATGGTGTTGCTTATTCACTCTTTCTTAGAACATTTCTTTTTGATTTGATTCCAAAATAATCACTCAACTAAACTCTTTTATTCACTCTCAACCATACGGCTCAACCACCTTGCTCGCCTCATTCTTTTTCAATAGGTTTTCATAATCTCGTTTTTATATTGAGATTAAGCCTTCAATTCAGAAGATTTCCATCATTCGATTATGAAAATCTTCCTTAAGCCTTTGATGCATTTTTCTCGGCTGAATCACCTTGCTTTATTTGTCCTGATGCAATATTCTCACACTACCAATTTCTTTATTCACCTTGATGCAATCTTCTCTCACTACCAATTTCTTTATTCACCTTGATACAGTCTTCTCGTCTCTTTAGTCTCTCCCTTTTAAACTTGGTGTGATACTCAAGCACTTTTGTATTACATGTATCAAACAACAACAAACGCAGCAAGACAAACCAAAAAATATATACTGAATTTTTCAAGGCATTCTGATTAAGTTAGAATCATTAGCATGTTCATGGACTGACAGTAGATCAAACTAGCCGAATTACAAAACTAATCGCAAGTTGATGAACAACATAGCCGATTAAAAAATTGTCTGACAGAACAAGCCATAAAAGTGAAACGAATGCCTTTGAAAAAACAACACAAACTCCCCCAGCAACTAAACTTCTCTAGCTCCAGGCATTTCTCCCTTTTTATCACCATCATCTCTCCTTGCTTGAGTGTACATAGAAGTTAAAAAACACATAAAAAGAAGATTAGAATAGGTTTACTTACTTGATTGAAGCAACCGCTGAATGATGAGAACAACAGCCTGCAAGACTTGACAGTCAACAAGTGTAAGCAAGGAGGACCCATGGGGAGGCACAGAAACAAAGGACTATCCTGAAGCAAAACCACCAGTGTCAGCCTGCCGAAAAGGACGAACCTTGGGCAGGGATATGGAGAAGGACAATGGATGTTTTCTAAGTAGAATTTTGAAAACCAAACTCGGAAATAGCAAAAAGAATTTGGACATAGGATTGCAAGCCAAATGAAGAATATGATCAAACACACTATGTCCAAAATCAAACAGAATGCAATGCACTTCTTTGAAAATCAGTCTTGCACCATTCGGATTAGGGTGACTAGAGTTCTGAGTGGGTGCCTAGTTGTGACAACATATCTTGTAGAGGATGGCATTGTCTGCTTTGAAGTAAGAGGTTGACAGAGAACTCCAAGTTTGATAGCACCCCCACTAATAAAGATAGCAAGCTCATCATCAGAGAGAGCCGGAGTCCAAATCTCCACAGCCTTGGCAGCAACATCACTAAGCCCAAAAAGACCATTTATTAAGGCTGTTGAGAAATTATATGTCGATCCTTCAACTAAGAAAAAAACACATTCAGGCTCAGTTTTCACCGCTGGAAGATTTACCCCAAACTCCCACAAAATCTCCTTTTCAAATGGCTATAACCCACTAACCGTAGCCTTCAATCCAATAGATCGAATAAACGTTTCAACTTCTTAGGAATTGTCCCAAAACGCACTTCATGTCTTGATGAAATGATGTTGGGAGAATAGTAAATGCCTAGAAGGAGTCGGAGTAGACGGTGGCACTGAAAATTGTTGACGCCTCTGAGATCGGGTACGCTTATGGTTGTCACAAAGCTATTGGGACCGGGTGCATTTACGAAAGGAAGTCGCGGGTGTAAAGGTCGTATATGAACGATAAGAGCACAACAAAATAAAAAAAATTCTTTTTTCTTTGTTTTGTTTGTTTGCTTCCCCTTTTTTTGAATACATGTATCCAAGTAGATCCCAAGTAGCATCACTTGATTTCTCAACACAGGATTGCTAATCTATTCTTTTCATATCAGTGGTCATAGCAGCTATTTGACTTCTTCCTTTACACAATGCATGTGAGTGACTGTATGAGGGGTAGCTATTTTTATCCTAGAGGTTTTGACAAATCGAAATAAACTTAGAGCATCAATGGAATCCCATCCATCATTCCTGTGTCAAATCAAGACAACGCACAAAACGACCAAATTAGATTTCACATATGCCTATGAATTTTATTTGATTGATAAATCTGTTGAAATCCAAAGGTTTGATAAACATGTCTCGCAATTGCAAGTATGTGCTCACATAGTCTATCTCGACGTGATTTTCCTCAACGAGATCACGAATGAAATGATGCATGATATCAATGTGTTTGGTTCGTGAATGTTGTACAGGGTTCTTGGCAATGTTAATAGCAATCTCATTATCACAATGAATCAAGAGTGAGTTACAAAAAATGCCATAGTCAGCAGCCATTTGCTTCCACCATAAAATTTGGGTGCACCAGCTCCTAAGAGCAATATATTCAGCTTCAACAGTCGATAGGGAGATATTATTCTGTTTTTTGTTGTACCACGAGATCAGATTATTGCTGGGAAGAAACAGTTCCCACTAGTGATTCGTCTATCATCCAAACATCCTGTCCAATCAGCGTCACAGTACCCTACTAGATGTTGATTTGTTTCCATAAAGTACAAAAGACCTAGTTTCGTGGTGTCCTTGACATACTTGATTATCCTTTTCACAGCTTGCAGATGAGATAGTTTTGGTTTAGCCTGATATCTAGCACAAATCCCCATACTGATGCACAAATCAGGTTGACTGGCTATAAGATACAGCAAGCTTCCGATCATCCCACCATAAATTTTTAGGATCCACATCTCCTCCTTGTTCATCACGAAACAACTTGGTGTTTACTCCCATGGGTGTCTTAACTGGTTTACTCACTTGAATTTCGAACCTGGTAACCAAATTTTTCACATGCGTGTTTTTGAGAAATGAAGAAGCCATTGTCCATCGGTTTGATATGCAACCCTAGGAACTATTTTAATTCCCCAACCATGCTCATATCAAATTCATCTATCATGGTCTTGAAAAACCCGTCAACCAGCCTTTGATTTGTTACTCCGAACACAATATCATCAACATAGATCTGAATTACCATGAAACCATCCTCACCATCCTGAACGAATAGCATCCTGTCTATATTTCCCCGTTGTTACCCTTGTAGTAGTAAGAACGAGGTCACCCGTTCATACCATGTACGTGGTGCTTGTTTCAATCCATAGAGAGGCTTTTTTAACTTGTATACATGACCAGGACGCTCACTATCCTCAAAGCCCTTGGGTTGTTCAACGTAGACTTCTTCTTAAAGAACTCCATTCAAAAAGGCACTCTTGACATTCATCTGATATAGTCGGAATCTCATCACACATGTCATGCCAATAAGAAATCTAATAGACTCAAGTCTTGTAATTGGTGCAAATATTTCATTGAAATCTACTCCTTCCACTTGAGAGTATTCCTGAGCAACAAGACGAGCCTTGTTCCGCACAACATTGCCATGTTCATCTACCTTGTTTTTAAACACCCACTTGGTACCTACTACTTGACACTGGTATATCGAGGTGTTAGTTCCCAAACATCACTTCGGCTGAATTGTTCAAATTCTTCTTGCATAGCTTGTATCTAGTATTCATCTGTAAGTGCTTATCTGTGATTCTTTAGTTCAATGGCTGACACAAAGCATACAGACCTCACCATTTCCTTAAAATCAATTTGTTTCTTGCGAGTAACACATCCACTTGTGATCTCCTATTACATCTTGTTCTAAATGATTTCTGTGAACTCGAGTCATGACCTCTTGTTCTCTATTTTTTTTTGGCTCTGATCTCGTTTCAGAAACCATACTCTCTTGCTCAGCTGTTTTCTTCTTTGCTGGTCCAAGAGGTCTATCAACAAACTTGAATATCAAACCCTGATGTGTGTATCATTGAACATTATATTGTCGGTTTCCTCAACCATCCTTTCCCGCTTATTGTACGCTTTGTAAGTTGACTAGTTCCTGAGTATCCAAAAAAGATCCCTTCATCACTTTTCAAGTCAAACTTAGCCAGCTGATCTTTCTTGTTTAGAATATAACAATCGCATCCAAAAAAAGCATGAAAGTAGCTTACGGTAGATGGCTTTCCCTTCCAAAGCTCATAGAGAGTCATTTTGGTTCCTTTTTTTACATACACACGATTACTAATGTAAGATATTGTATTGATAGCATCTAGCTATCCAGAAGTGTTTGGCTACTTGACTGCCATGCAGCATCGCACGTGCCGTTTCTTGTAATGTCCGATTTTTTCTTTCTATGACACCATTTTGCTGAGGTGTACTTGGTGCAGAATACTGATAGGCAATGCCTAACTCACCACAAAATTTCTCAAAAACTTCATTCTGATATTCACCCCCATGATCGCTTCTAATCGCCTTGATATTACATTTCTTCTCAGTCATGAGCTGATAAACTAGTATCTTGAAGTTGTTAAATGTCTCTGATTTTTCCATCAAGAATCTTACCCATGTGAATCTCGTAAAATTATCAACTAGCACAAATATGTATCTTTTTCCTGCAATGCTCTCCACTTGAATTGGCCCCATCAGATCCTTGTGTATCAGATTAAGACCTTTCTTTGTTTGGATGTCTCAAATAGCTTTGTGGTGAATTTTTACCTGTTTACCTTTAGCACACAACCCACAAACAAAATCAGATTTCAATTTTAGTTTAGGGATACCTCGAATGATCTGTTGCTCTGTTAGTTTTACCATAGTGTGTACATTCATGTGTCCGAACTTTTGATGCCACAGTTCTACCTCATTAAATTTTGTTGCTATAAAACATTGTTATGTTGGTTTCCACACATAGCAATTGTTCCTTGTCCTGACATCTTAGATTTTTTGATGATATATTTGTCATCTTGGCTCGACACCCTATCTTTGTGAATGTATACCTTCATTACATAGCTGACTGATACGTATGAGGTTGCCCTTCAGCCCATCAACAAGATACACAACCTCTAATTTTGGGGAAGTCTGACATGTGGTTATCCCTTTTCCTTTAATTCTTCCCTTAGCTCCATCTCCAAAAGTGACTTTCTCTGATGCTGATTTTTCAAGTTTTTGAAAGTGTTCCTGATTTTCTGTCATATGCCTAGAGCAACCATTGTCAAAATACCATGCAGAGTGTGCTCTTTGATCATACTTTCTCACCCATCCTTGATTGTATCTCTTCCGATCATACCAAACTCCATTCTAATCAATAAGTCTTCCTACCATTTCTTGAAAACGATAGCAGTAGGCTTTGAAATGTCCAATCTTTCTACAGTAGTAGCATCCAAACCTTTGATATGTTTGCCTTTCTGATAGATATCACCTCTTTGCTGGCACATTATGATCATCTGATATTGATGTGCTTTTTGCAGAACTTAAATTTTCTTTGGTTAGATATTTGTGATATTCTAAACCCCACTTTCCTTGATTCATTCCTCCAACTAAAAGCAGCTTCTCCAGGTCTTGAGTTTCTTTGCTTAACATCTTGATGTTGTTCACTTGACCATCCAGTTTTCCTTCTAGCTCCTCAGGTTTTTCACATGTCATCAAGGAGTGTGAGTTCCAGGTCATCGTCAAAATCTTCCTCTTCATCAACGACTCCTAGGTATGCCAGAAATTTTAGAATTTCACCATTGTCATCATCCTCTTCTTCTGATTCGATCTTATCATCATAGCTCACAAGCGATTTTTCTTTTCCTTCAAACTTTCCAACACACTCTGATCTGATATGCCCAAATCTTTTGCACTCACTGCATCTGACAGTCTCACGTTTTTGTGATGTAGGAAATTCTGCTTTAAAGTATCTTATTCCTTCGCATTCATGACATTTTGCTTTTGATTTCTTAAAGTTCCACTCATACCTAGATTCTCTTCTCCCTTTGGTGCATTAAAGCTTGCACTTCTCTGATTTTTCTCCATTTTTTAAGTACCTTCTAACTATCAAGCTTATCTTTTCTTCAAGATCTTCCGACTGATCTTTTCCTTGATTAGCAATCAATGCTACACTCTTTTCCGTAGATACATTTTTCTTGTTCTGCTCTAATTCATATGCCTACATCATCCATACAACTTGATCAAATCTCATCTGAATGGAATGATACTTCAATTGTTGACTTTTATGTGCTAAAAACCTTTCAAGAAGACGACGAAGAAATTTCTTTACTAGTTTCTTATCCTTATACTTCTTTCCTAGCACAAGAGCCTCATTCGAAATTGTACGGAGTTTACCATTGAAGGATTCAACAGTATCATCATCAGCCATTGTGAGAGTCTCGAATTGTGATGCCAACATATCAACCCGAGTTCTACGAACATTATTGGTTTCTTCATACGATGTTTGGAGTGAATCTCACGCTTTTTTGCCATAGCACATCCTTAAACTCTTTTGAACTGATCTTTACTTAGTAAAGTCCAAATCACGGAAAGATCCTTTGAATTATATTTTGACATGAGTTTCTCATCGTCTGTCCAATCTATTTTTGGTTTCGGAATCACATTTCCATCTTCATTCATGGTATTTAGCTCTATCCATCCTTGTTCAACCACTGTCTAGCCATCTTCATTAATACCCTTGATCAGAGCCTTGATTTGCACTTTCCACCATCCAAAATTCTCTGCATCCAATAGTAGTGGCTTGATTGATCCAAAGTACTGCGAACTCTCCATCTTATTCCCTAGACCTTACGTGGTTTTTACTTAAAGATATATATATATATATATATTTCTTACCAGATGTAGGCTCTGATATTAATTGATAGTATAGAGTTCTTCAGCATAGAAAACTCTTTTCCAAAGATATTCTTTATTTACTAGATTCTTGATTAAGTTAATATTTTACAATTACACTCAATCAATTTTTTGACACACTTCTCTTTTTTAAAACGTGTTCAAAGTAAATCATAGTCTACCGAAGAATATTCTACCCTCACTCATTTTAATCAAACCAAGACAAAACAATTCTTCTTGATTTGACTCACAAACAATCACTCAACTAAACCTTTTTATTCAATCTCAAAGATACGGCTCACCACCTTGCTCGCCTAACTCGTTTTTCGATCAACCCTTAGGTTTTTTCAATCTCGTTTTTATATTGAGATTAAGCCTTCAATTCAAAAAATTTCTTTAAGCACTTGATGCATTTTCCTCTACTACATCACTTTGTCTTATCTATTCTGATGCATTTTTCTCTTACTACCAATTTCCTTATTCATTTTGATACAATTTTCTCGCATCTTCAGTATATCATATCATTCATTATCACTACTATTTATCCTGTTAAAAAAATTATATACATTAAACCACTAATTATGTTAGATGCGAAAAAATATTTTTTAATAGAATATCAAAATTTAATCAATTGATAATATAAAATAACACAAATTTTATATTAAAACATTTTTAGATTTTTTAATAATAAAATATTAAACCTTAAATTAGAAAAAAGAAACTAAATCTAATATTTTAATTATATTTATGATTTATTAATGATAAATATATATTTTTTAAAAATATTTTATGTTACTTTTGGAATTTTAAATTTAACATACTAGATTTGAAACAAAAACTTAAATATTTGTTATTTTAGAGTATTACTATAAAAATAAAAAATATAAAATTAAATAAAATTTTTTTGATACATATAACAAAAAAAGAAAATAATAAAGTAACATGTCGAAAATGTGAATTCCATATATTAAAATATTATAGTTGATATAATTTTTTTTATTAAGTAATATTTTAAACTAATATTTTTTTAAAAAATTATTGCAAATTTAGTATAGTAAAATTAAAATTTTAAAATAGTACAAATTTTTATATAAAACTAATTATTTTTATAAATAAATTATAAATTAAATTAAAATATTGTATTTAAATTTTTATTTGTAATTTAAATTAATAATTTTAATATAAAATGATTTTAAATTATTTTAATATTAATTTTATGTTATTAATGAAAATTCAAACTAATAATACGAAATTTAAACTAAAAAATTCAAATAATATCATTACCTTTCTTTATTTAGATTCTGTTTATTTTCTGATTATTTGACAAATAACCCTTAAAATTTATGAGAGAAAAAAAATACAAACCCGTATTCAGAGATCCGAAACCGGTTTGTGGAGTGATGGACGCATGATTTGACCCATCCTTCCCAATTTTGTCTCTTTCCTACTCTTTTTTGTTTATCTCAAAACAAAAAAAGGAAAAGGAAAATTCTTCGTTTTTTAATCTTATCTTTGTATAGGCTCCTCGAATTTTCCATATAAACATGTCATGTCATGTCTCTCTTTGTCCACCATTTCAATAACAATGTACTATACCATCCTTTTTCTCTAATACATCTTTTCAAATATATTCCGGTTTTTCAAAACAACCGGCGACTAAAGTCAACTTAATTTACAAAACAAATTTATAAATGACAAACAAATATTTACAGAGTAATGTTTTTAAATAATATTTAAAATTTTTATTTTAAATCTAATATTATAAAATTAAAATTATAAAATACCATAAATAATTACATAAAAATACTTATTTATTTTAAAAATAAATAAGTATACATAAATTTAAACATTATATTTGAGTTTTTAAAAATTTTAACATTTATTTTTTCCATTATTAAAAATTTAAGTTAGTAATGTTAATTTTGGAATAAAAATTTTAAAATTTATTATTTTAGGAAAAATATATAATATTAAAAAAGAAAAAAAACTAAAATTAAGCAAACTAAAATTTTTTCACTATTTAAAACATGATGAGAAAAACAAACTGGCAAGCTTATGTTTGTATAAATTTTGTGTTTATAAAATATTGATATGGTTAAAATTAAATTTTATGAAATAAAAAATGACTGATAACTTTTATTAAAAAATTTAAGAAATGTCACTTTTATAATAATATTTTCAAAAATTACTTTTACAATCGTTTTTAAATATCATTTTTATAAATCATTTATAAATATATGTGATCTTTTATTTTATAATTCGCTTTATCACTAAAATTTTTATTATTTTATTATATTTTTAAAAACATTATAAACGGGTTAAATCAAACATTTTAAAAATCTGATTTATAAACATTCACAACTTTTATATCTTTTGTTCTGTCATTAATTAAGATTATTTACCATTAACAATCAAACTATCATATATAACAGCATATTCAATATTAGTATCTTAAAATAACATTTTTCAATATATTCTATAAATCTACTATGTTAAAAATAAATTTTTTAAAATATCACTAATTATTATTATAAAAATAATTATTTAATTCAAAATAAGCTATATATAATTAATTATAATATTTGAGTTCAATTTTTCCAATTTTGATTTTGATTTTTTTATTCAATTTTTTTTTAATTATTAAATTTGTGATATTTTTAAAATATTAAATAATTATTACTATATTTAAAATGAAAATTTAAAATAGTGTTATTTTATATAATTATCCTAAGAATATCTCTTCAATATAATACTAATAATAACGTAATATTTTAATATAATATTAATAATAGATAACATCATAAAATAGAACATTTAAAAAAAAATTTGTTCCAAATCTATTATTTTAAAATTAAAATTTCAAAAATAACACAAATAATTAATAAAAATATTTATTTATTTTAAATAAACTATGCATAAATTAAAATATTATATTTCATTTTTTAATTAACGGTTTAATTTTTTCTATTAACAAGAAATTTTAATGTATTTATTTTTAAATTTGTGGTATTATTATAAATTTAAACTAATGATACTAGTTTTGAAATAAAATTTTTAAAAATATTATTCTAAAAAATTACTCATATTAATATTTTAATATAATTTAATTAATTGATTAAGCTATAATATGTAACTAAACAAATCAAATCAAGAAAAGTATCATGCAAGCTTCTCAATTAAAAAATTCTTCTTTTACTCTTTCTCGTTTGTTTCTCTTTTTTCAAGAAAAGTATCATGCAAGCTTCTCAATTAAAATATGCATTGGAATTACTCTAAATATCAATAGAGGCCGAAGAGTGAGATAAAAGTCTTTTGAACACTAGCAAAAAACCTATAGGTTCATGCATCCTTATCGACAAGAATGGCTCTCGAGACAAACGAATCAAGTCACATCCCATAAGATCTCGTGAGCCATCTCTCTCTCTCTCTCACACACTTAAAAATAGTCCCACAAATTTCATTGTAAATTACGCATGATCCTCCATTCCTCCTTAGGTAACCCATAAACCATTACACGGACAGTTTGAAATACATGCTCGCCTTTCAGCATCGTTGAAGAAGAAAGGCTGATTTATTTTTTCACATAAACATATAGGGTTCATGTAGAGATTTGAAATTTTGTAGGAACGTTATTTCTATAACATGTGTTGTATTTAATAATTGTAAAAAAATTATATTTTATGAATTGATAATATAATAAAAATATCAATACAAATTTTTGAATAATAACAGATTTGTAAAATCAAAACGTTTTTACTTTAATTTTTGAAAACGTTTCGTATAATGACAGTTGTGTGACATTATAAATTCCATGATATACCAAAAATATAATAAATATATTTGAAAATTTGTTGAAAAATTCAACAGGTATCATACCACCGAAATGATTTTCTATGTTTTTTGCTAAAAATCAAAAGTAAACAATTTGAATCCGATAAACAAACAATTATATGCAATTTGAAAGGAATAAAATCACAAAATAAGATTAAATATAAAATTCAGATTCTAGAAAATCTTGAAAATTCTTCAGTTTAATAAAATCATATAAATTGCATAAACAAAAAATATTTTTAATATTTTTAAAATAAAAAATAATACCAATTTAGAACATTAAATCATAAATTTTATCAGTTTAAAGATAATATTTTATAATAAACTGTTTAAAACTATATAAATCGTTGAAATAAATTGATATAAAAATTATCAGAAAAACTAATCCAGTATTTTGTTATAATATCAAAAAGAGAACAGTTTAAAAATACTTTTCACATTTAAACAAATCAGAAAAAAATTTAAAACATATATTCCATATTTAATCAAATAAATAAAAAATTCAAATCTAAATTTATTTAGAACTAAACGGAGAATTATTAGAGTTCTAAATTTATGCTCTTATAATATAAATATTTCACAAAATAATAATTTGTCATTAGTGCCATAAAGATAAACAACAAATTTCAAAATTAAAATTGTAAAAATGCTATTTATACAAAATAGACAAGATAAATAATCGAGAAAATTACATATAAAAATTGATAATGTACAAAAAATATCAATAAATGAATTTGCAAAAATCAGACGGTGTTTTCTTAATTCTGAAAACGATCAATATTGTGAAAGTTGCATGATATTCCGAAATTTATAATACAATTGTATATTTTTTATGATTCGAGCATCCAAAATCATAAGATTTGTCATCCAATATAATTAAACTTATGAAATGTTGTTCATATATATATATATATATATAATATTTATATAATAGGACACTCAAATGGCATTTTTGGTTCCAATTTGTAGAAGTAATGACCAATTAATATGTGGTAATAAAAAGAGAAATAGTTATAGAACTGACAAAATAAATTCTCAAATATTATCAAATAATTTATCATTATTTTGACCAAAATTTAATATTTATGTAGTGGTTCATTGGACAAAAAAAATTTGATACAAAAATAAGTTATTAGAGCAAAATTCTTTATCCGCATTGAGCACAAGTTTATCTTCACTAGTAAAAGTTTTCAAAAAAATATTTAATTTCTTTTTCACACACTTTTGATCTTTTTTTATAACTTAAAAATTAACTTAATTAAATTTTTATCAATAAATTTAAAGACGTATAATAAAAATTTTAGTTTATTCTTTTTAAAATACCTAATCATGTGAAAATATAATTTATGTATATGGCAACATAAATTTGATTATTTATTTTATAAATATTTCATATATGAGTTATATTTAATTACATTTATCATCTAGTTTTAGCTATTTAATTATGGTAAAAGTATTATAATAAATATTTTTGGAGAATTTTATATAATCGATATTTAGTTTCAAAAATGATTTGTATAGTTATTATTAACCGATAAATGTTTTACATGATTATTAAATTTTATAATAATTTGATTTTCTACTAATTGGATTTAGACCAATTTGACCGATTATTGATAATTTAAATGTATACTAATTAGTTTTTATACATTTATTTAATTTTAAAATAATTAGGGTTTAAAAAAATTATTGAAAATTTATACTAATTAAAATTTATTATTTTTAAGAAAATATTGTGTTATAAAGAACGTTATTAAGCATGATAATAATTTACATTTCTTAAAATGAATTATATAAAAACAAAACATAAAATAGAAATTTTTTTGATTAATTATTAGTGTATGATAAATTTTCAATAAATATTTATGCAAAAACCAAATATAAAATAAATATGTATAAATATTAGAAATGGCTAACTCATTTATTAAATATCTCGCATCGGTCAAAATTATTTTTGTATAATTTGACATTCATCCCACACACTTTTGATCTTTTATTTTATAAGTTAAAAATTAATTTAATTAAATTTTTATTAATAAATTTAAATACGTATAATATAAAATTTTAGTTTATTCTTTTAAAAATAACTAAACATGTGAAAATATAATTTATGTATATGGCAACATAAATTTGATTATTTATTTTATAAATATTTCATATATAAGTTTTATTTAATTACATTTATCATCTAGTTTTAGCTATTTAATTATGGTAAGAATATTATAATAAATATTTTCGGAGAATTTTATATAATAGATATTTAGTTTCAAAAATGATTTTATAGTTATTATTGACAGATAAATGATTTACATGATTATTAATTTTTATATTAATTTATTTTCTACTAATTAGGTTTAGACCAATTATTGATACTTTAAATATATACTAATTAGTTTTTATACATTTATTTAATTTTAAACTAATTAGTTTTTTTAAAAATATCTATTAAAAATTTTATACTAACTAAAAATTATTATTTTAAGAAAATATTATGTTATAAAGAACGTTATTAAGCGTGGTAATAATTTATATTTCTTAAAATGAATTATATCAAAAAATTATAAAAACCAAACACAAAATAAAAATGTTTTTATTAATTATTAGTGTATGAAAAGTTTTTCATAAATATTTATGCGAAAGTTAAATATAAAAATAAATATTAGAAATGGATAACTTATTTATTAAATATCTCGCATCGGTCAAAAAAATATTTTTGAATAATTTGACATTCATCCCACAAAGTCACAGTCTTAAAAACATCAATCATAATATGATACCATGCTACTAAATAGTATATCGATATATTAATTTATAAATCTTACTTAAATTATGTACTCTCATCATTTTGAATATAAATTGTTTTAAATTAGATATTTTATTTCTAATTTCAATTTTATTATTAATGAAATTTTATTATAATTTCTAATTATAAATATTATAAAATTTTACATTTCTACTTTCATATTAATATGATGTTAATATTTTTTTAAGTTATTTAAATTTCTTCCTCAAAATTTTTATTTTTATAATTAAATTTTAGTTAAAATTAATTTTATTTATATTATATATATTCATTAATTTCTTTTAAGCATAAAGGAATTAAAAAATAGAATTTGTACTGGTTTGTATATATTCTAAATTAAATTTCATTATTTATTTTATATAAATATTTTTGATATCTATAGAAATTATATTTAATATTTAATTTCAATCACTAAAATAGATATGATATATAAATATTTATTAAAGAAATTTGTTTTACACATTAAATTTAATTAATATTAATTATATTATATTTAGAGCAATAATTATTATAATTTATAGAAACTGAAAATCTTTAAAATTAGATTTTTTTGGTTATATTAACAATCAAAGTAAATATTATAAATAACATATTAAACGATGTTATAGAATGTTATTATTTTTAGTTAGTCATTTTTAAAAATAAATTTAATTTTATTATTAATGATATTTTAATATTTTTTTTACGTATAATATATTGCGAAATTTTTATTCATATTAATATATTTTAAATTTAATTTGATTTTAGAATTTTTATGAACATATTTAATTTTTTTAATAAATTTATTTATAGATACAAAATTAGATTAAACTGTATTTAAATAATATATGTTTTAATTTAATATTTTTAAAATATTTAAACAAGTGAAAAATGTAATTTGTATTATTTTGTGTATAAGATCATTTAAATTTAATTATTTATTTTATAATACATTTAATATATTAATTATATTTATTTTTTAATTTTAGTTACTTATGTATGTTAATGGTATGTATAATATTTGTTATATTTTGTTTTTTTTCATTTTTAAATTGAATTAATATTAAATAATATTATTTTGAATAAAATTTATTATTTATTTATTGAAAACCATTTTCTTAAAAATGATATAATTTCGAAACAATTATATATTTTAATATTTTAATAATAATTAACATTGGATCAATTAATATAAAATTTAAAAACTCTAAAAAACATTTTTATTAAATAAAAACATAAATAATATTTTATGATAAATATAAGACATTAAAATTAAAATTTTAAAATAATACGAATTATTTTATAAAAAAATATATTTTATTTTAAATAAATTTAAAATGTTTTTATTTTCTAATTTAAAATTTGATTTTGCATCTTTTGTTCAAAATATAGCAGAATAAATTACGACCCACATGAAAAAAGCAAGGAAAGAGGTGGAGAAAGCGTGTGAAGAAGCTCAACATTGTTATTCAGTTTATACTACTGGTGGTCGATTTGAGATAGTTGAGAATGGTAATGGTTATTCGGTCAACTTGAATAGGCGTACATGTGCGTTTAGGGAGTGGGATTTGACATGCATTCATTGTCGTCATACTGTTTGTGCAATCCGAGAGAATGCAAGCTCGGCTGAGGATTACATTTCAAAGTATAATTCCACAGAAAAATGGTAAGAAATTTATATAAGAGATTTGAAACCTGTCAATGCCCCTAAATTCCGATTTCATTCAGGTGGAGCTCGCATTAATGCACCATCATATAAACAACCTCCTGGGAGACCTAAAGGTAAAGCAAAGATCAAGGGTGTCAATGAATCACAAAATAAGAAGAATGTTGGCCAGAAAAGGGTTAGCCGGAAAGAAAGAGAAATACATTTGTAGTTTATGTAGTGAGAAGGGACATAACTGAAGAAAGTGTCCTCGTAATGCATTCGTATTTGTATCTTTTTCTGATTACATTGTGGTTTCTAATTTTGTATTAGTTATAACCATATTTTCTTTGTTTTCTTTACAGTCTCTGGAAACTAGAGCAAAGAGAAAGCGGTTTCATAAAAAACCAGAAACGCAAGATCAATAAGATCGGCATGAGGCAGAAGTTCAAGAGGAAGAGAGGACATCAAGAAGAAGATGGAATTAAACATAATGAAGATGTACATGAAGCAACCGCTGAAATGGAAGATCAAGTGGAGCAAGATGTTTCTTCTACTGCATCACAAGACAACCAAAAAAAGAACAAGTAGCCGATTGTTTTGGTTGTTTTTTGTATGATTCCTATATGTAATGTCTTTAGGATGTTTTTAGTAAACATGTACTCTTTTATGTTTGTTTTTAGACATGTTTAGGTTGGTTTTTGGGGACATAAGATTTTGGAGATACATGTTTAGGAAAAAACATGTCTAATAGAAATTGCATCTTTCTTACAACTTCGTATAGTTTTTGGTGTATTACGGTACTTCAGTGGGGTAAACTCCACGGGTTAAAAACTATTTCCGGATCGGGTTTATTTTTTTTAACCTCACCGGATTATTATCGGATTTTATCTCATCGACTAATCAAATGCGTGGTTATGGTGTTAAACATGATCAACATAAGAATTCGTATATGTCATCATGGAAATCATATAGTTCAGGTAGTTTTTGGTGTATTATGCAATCGCAGATGCATGTGATGTAGTATATTTCATGTAGTTCAAATATATTTTTCCTAAATTAAAATTCCACAAATAAGATAAACTAGATTTTGACCCACGCCGTGCGTGGAAAAAATATTCACAGATAATAATTAAATATTTATTTTGTTAATTTGAATCAGATATATATATAATTTGACTCATATTTAAAATAATTTTTTAAAATTTTTTTTAATATTGATTACGAAAATGAAATAAATAATAAAATCGGATTATACAAATATACTAAATTGTATCTATTTTGGATAAAATTATACATATGATAAATATTTAATTAAACTAAACACAGTAGTATTTATATTTTGTTTGACTAATTTTTCAAAATTTATATTTTGTTTTATATTGTATTTACATTTTATGACAAAATACATTGTATGTCGAAATATTAGAGATTTACATATAATATATTGTATAATGTCAATTTTCATAAATATTCTAGTAAATGATGTCTTAAATAATATTTATCTTAAAATGCTCTAATAGTGTGACACATCAGCGTGACACAGTTGTAAATCACACGTTAATATAAGATTATTTTGTTAAAATGATTCTCAATTAATATATTATAGATTTGTAAGTACAAAGTTAATATTTATTTTTGAAGTATGGTAAGTAGTGAATGTGTGTTTTTAAATATTATAAATAGTGAATATGCGGTTTTGGGTTTTTATGGCAAATACATATTGCGGCAATCATCATAAAATATTTGAAATGGTAAGCTATTATTTACGGCAATCATCATAAAATGTTGGAAATGGTAAGTCAGTGAAATGGTAAGTCAGTGAAATGGTAAGTGTTTACGGCAATCATCATAAAATATTAGAAATTTATAAGTCAAAAGTTAATATTTAATTTTGAAATATGGCAAGCAGTGAATGTGCGTTATTAATTATTTTAAATAGTGAATATTCGTTTTTGGGTTTTTATGGCAATCACATATTAGGGCAATCATCGTTAAATATTGAAAATAGTAATTTAGAGTTTATGGCAATCATCATACAATATTGTAAATGGTAAGTTAGTGTTTTAATAAATATTTAAAGAAAATCAATTATGGTATGAATATTATAATATATGATTGTCTTTAATGAAATAGAAGATGGTAATTACATGTAATTTCTTTTGAAATTAATTTTTAAAAATTCTGAGAATAAATATGGTGTTGACACATCAACAATTTTATATTTTTGTGCTTCTTCTTTAATATATAGTAGATGATTATGTGAAAATACTTATTAATATAAATAAATTATATATAAATTTAAAATATTATATTTGAATTTTTTAATTTAAAATTTATTTTTTATTAAAAATAAAATTTTAATATATTTTAATTATAAATTTGTATTATTATTAAAAATTTTAAATAATAATATTATTTGGAACAATAATTAAAAAATATGCTATTTTAAAAAAATTTCCATTGATTTTTTTCATTTAAAAACAAAATTTTAAATTGATTTATTTGAACAAATTTTTAAAAATACTGTTTTAAACATTGTCCAAATATAAAACATCAATTAACAGAGAAAACAATTTTTTCAAAAAAAAATACATGGAATAAACTGTGGAAATTTGACTTTAAGAATTAACCGATGTGAGCAAATACCATGCTCTATGTCTTATCATAAGACTCTTATGCATTAAAACCATTATTCTACAGCCGCCCTCGTAGATCCAATAAACAAGCGCAACAAGACTAAAAATTAAATTGAAAAACAATCATTACGAATAAATTAATACTCAAGAATACAATGGAAGACACTTTGGACAATATATTATATTAGTCAAACCAAATTAATATTAAAAACTTGTAACTGTAGAAAAAGCTAACGAAAACAATTAAACAAAGAATGAGACAAAAAAGCTTGAATAGATTGAAACCCTAATTTAATTTCTGATTCCAAAATCTTACAAAGTAAAGGACTTTTCATATTCATAAGCAGAAACCCTAATTAAATTTCTTGTTACATTCTAATTTAAAAGAAAAACGGCGAGTTTGCGATGGATTGGTCAGTAAGGCGGTGGAGCCCTGGCGGTGGGGGCCCAAATAACATCAGAACCACCCATGTGACAACTGTACATCGGTACCCCACACGACTCTCCTCCACTTCCCGCCATGTGTCCTGACTCTCCACCGCCTCCTGACACCGGCGGAGATTGGCCTTCTCCTTCCCCTGCCCCCGCTGACACCGAGATTCTTACCTCTTCCTCCGCCGGTAAACGGTGATAGGAAGGGTTGTTGAAACTTGCGGCGATGACGTAGACTGTTCCGGCGGAAATTAATGGACCGGCGACAAATCCACCGATGATTTGTCCCTGAGGTCCAGCTAGAGAGACGGTGAAGAAATTGGAAACGGGAGGGGACAAGGAGGTACGAGGAGGAGGAGGGAGGAAAGTGGCGGAAACAGAAAGAAGATCGAATTTTCCGTGGAAAGTGATAGTTGAGCCAGGAGCTGCAGGTGAAGGCTGACGTAAGGTAACGTTAGCGACAGAGCCAGAGCCACTTAAAACGCAAACACCGATAGCTTTTCGACGGCAAAAGCGGTTAATAGCTTCGACGACGTCGTTTCCAGAAGGAACTTCGAGGATGTAAGGACTCATAGGAGGCTCAGTGTCGCGTGTAACAAAAACTGGTGGCTTTGGTTTGTTTTTAGAACCAGGTGGTCTGCCACGTGGACGACGAACAACTTCGATAGAAGAATCATCGACGGTGGTGGGACGGTGGAAGTGTGAGGAAAGAGAATGTTGTTGAGGAAGTTTAGAGAACATTTCGTTACTTTTCTGTTCTCCGTATTCACCTTTCATTTTTTTTTCTTTTTTTTTTGGATTTGTTTATTACAGATTTCAGATTTTGGATTTGGATTTTTGTGTAAATGATAAAGAGAAAAAAAGAAGATGATGAAGAGGCTTAGTATGGCTGTATAAAGAGGAGGATGGAGGAAGACGGATCCTTTTGGAAAAGTGTGGTATGGAGAAATTATAAAAATGGAATAAATATTGTTTTTTTGTGTATATATATAATAAATATATATAAAAAAAAGATGAGCAATAAAGTTAGAATGAGAGGATAGGGAAGAAGGAAGATGAGCTTTGAAAGCAAGGAAAGTAAGCGGCGCCGCTAGTTGGGAATTATAAGCTAAGATATATATATTATTTATATATTTGATTTTGTATTTATGGGTTCACATTCACACAGTTTTTTTTTCAACTGTTTTGTATTGAAAGTTCTATAACAATTCACGCACATGCTATTTTACAAAATTAAGTTTGAAATTATAACGCAATTAAAATTTTATTATAAAGTATTAAATTAATTCTTTAGATAGTAATCATTTATATATAAATTTTCAAGACATCTTTTTGTATTATAATATTATTTTAATTTTTTTGTTTAAATTTCCAAAAATAATATAATTAAAATATTTTAAAACTTTTTAATAAGAAAATTTAAATCTTAAACTAAAAAAAAACTAATCATAAATACTTTAATTTTATAATTTAGTTATATAAATAAGTATTTTTCATAAAATTTTATTTTTTATTATGTTGTTAGATTTGAAAAAAAAAATTAAAAAGATACTAATTATGGTATTATTTTAAAAAAAATATTAACTAATAATAATTTTTTCTGCTTAAACATAAATTTAGTAAGTTAAAAAGGAAAAGGAATTTATATAGTCATGTAGATGGTATGGTATGCCTAGTTTTTATTTTGACATTGTGTTGATTCGAAACACTAGAAGTTAGATTAGGAAATTGATTTGGTTTTAATGCAGATGGAAAAAGATAGGAGACAAGTGGGGAAAAGAGAGAAATGAAAGAGAGAGAGAAGAAAACATCTCCCATATCCCAAATATGGAGTTTGCTAAGAACCAACTGTCTCTATCACATCTCTCTTGCTCGCCTCATTTGTACTCAAAATAATTGTTTTTGTGTTTTTCTCCTTCATGATTAAAACTCTTGAATTTAGTAGTCGTGGACTCTGTTGTTTTATCTAACGCCCAGTAAAAATAAATACACTCATTTCTAAGGATAGTAATAAATTCGGAGCTATATTTTCAAATTAACTCATAACTAATTACACATATACTCAGATCCGGTTCAAATTTATAATTAGGTCATCTTCAATATATCAAATATCCTAATTATATATATATAAATACATATATATATATATATATTTATATTAAAAATATTTATATATTGTTTTGTTTTTTTTAAACTTTACGTAGAAATACCAATATAGTTTTTACGAGATGTTTTTTTTGTTTTTTTTCTGATTTGTCTCTCTTTCTCTCAGTTTGTTAATTTTTGAGTAAGAGGGTTAAGTAAAGAACACGTCAAGTTAACGAGTTCAGGTTCTTAGAAAAAGAATCTTACGTCTTGCCGAATCTTTCCTCGAAAATTTACTAGAAAAGTTTTGTTCAAAACTAATCCTTTGTTTCTTACAAAGTTTCTTATCCCGTCAAAACTCTATCTTAGTGTAACTTATCTCTCGCACACCTCCTCTCATATATTTGTTTTCTTATTTATAAACAGAGCATTACTAAAACATGATTTGACATGCTTCTCTCCTTTGCGTATTCTCCAGATTGTCTTCTGTTTGATCTGACAATTGTACTGTGAAGATGGCAGCCAACATCTTGAAAACCTATTTCGCGGATTGTCTTGTACGAACTTATCATCTGATGTAGAGAGATGTACGATCATCGTAGAGTATTGTCGGAGGAGAAGCCAACTTCTCTTGAACGAGGAACATGTAATGGGCTTCTGTTGTACTAAGCCCAAATCGTTTATGAACCATCAACGGTTCTTACAAAAACTCTTCCTTGATTCAAAAACGATTTACTCTGTTTTTCTTAATGAATTTTCCAATCGGAACTTCCTTCTCTATTTAATCAGAGAATCTAAGGAACTCCATGGCTTCTTGGAATTTCTTTACTAGAACGATCTTGGTAAAAAATGTAAGTCGGATGCTATGTAGTTGAAATCTTTATAACCTGAACAACACCTTCAATGATTTTCTCTCGAATGAAATGAAATGAAATCTCACATTTATGTGTTTGGTTCGGTCATGATGGACTGAATTCTTTGATAGTGCTATTGCATTCTCGGAATCACACATCACTTCAACACATTCCTGATGATATCCCATCTCTTGTACCAAGCCATTAAGCCAAATCACTTCCTTTATGGCATCCGAGAGTGCCATATACTTGACTTTGGTGGTAGAAAGAGCAATCGCCCTTTGTAGACTTGATTTCCAGCTAATGGTATTCCCACCCACAGTAAACACACATCGAGTTACATACCTCCTTCTTTTTGGATCCGTAGCATAGTCGGAGTCACAATATTCTCCGATTTTTAAGTCTTCATCATGTTTTTTGAATGTTAAACATAACCTTTTGGTTTCTTTGATGTATCTAAGCACCCACTTTACAACCAATCAATGTTCTTTAGCGGGATTTGACATGAATCTACTGACTACTCCAATTGCATATGCCAAATCAGGTCTCGAGCCAATCATAAGATACATTATGTTTTCTATGGCATTAAAATAAGGTAATGACCTCATAAACTCCCATTCCCTTTTGATGGTTTCTTCTGTGGTAGAACGAAGATGGAAGTGAGCTCCAAGAGGAGTTGATACTGGTTTGCATTCTTCCATTTCAAAAATCTTCAGAACCTTGTCGATGTACCTTACAATTTTAATGTACCTCTCTTCTGTTTCTTGTTATCTCAATCCCAAAAATTCTTTTTGCTTCTCCTAGATCCTTCATTTTAAATGTTCTGCTCAAAAGTGCTTTGAGTTTTTGAATCTCCAGCTTGCTCGTAAATGCAATTAACATGTCATTAACATAAAAAAGTAAGCAAATGTAATACCATTTGAGAGTTTTCTGTAATACACACAAGAATCATACTTACTTCTCATGCAGCCTGCATTTGTCATGAGTTGATTAAATCTTTGATTCCATGCTCTAGGTGATTGTTTTAACCCATAAAGTGATTTCTTTAGATGGCATACGACCTCTCTGCCTTTTCTTTTTTCGTATCCCTCTAATTATTCCATGATAATATATTCCTTGAGATATTCATGAAGGAATGCTATTTTGACATCCATTTGTTCCAATTCCATGTTGTTATGTACCACCATTGAGAACAATAATCTGATTGACACATGCTTGACTACCGGAGAGAATACTTCTTGATAATCTATGCTTTCCTTCTCGCAGTACCCTTTAACAACTAATCATGCCTTGTATCCAGGGGGATAAGTTTTTTTGATATCTACTTTCTTGGTGAAAATCCACTTGCATCCAATCAATTTCTTTGACATGGGGTTTTTCTATCAGCTCCAAGGTTTGGTTCTCATCTCTTCGTCAATTGCCACGTTACACCTTTCTTTGTCATGGCAGTTTATTGCTTCGAGATATAACTTTGGTTCTGAGGTATCTCCATCTTCAATTGTTGTTAGTGATATCCCACCATACGTACTTCATCGTCATATCTCTATGGTGATCTCGTCTGTCTTCGCAATATGTTTCTTGCCAACTGATATGAATCCATATTGATTTCATCCCTTTCTTCTTATGTTTGAATTCTATCTTCTGTTGGCTTTGAGATAACTTTTGAGACTTGGTTTTCTTTCCAATTGATGGTGTGTTCTCCTCTTTGATTCTCATGATATCTGATTTCAGTAGAATCATTACACTCGATGGTAATCTTGTCTTCATTACTCATAGATCCATCTATCTCCCTTCTATCTATCTCCCTTCCTTCTTTTTCACTTAGATGTTTGTATAGGATTACTTCATGAAAGGTAACATTTCTGGATATAACATACTTTTTATCCTCCAGTAACCATATTTGGAAACCTTTAATGCCTGTAGGATATCCCAGTAAAATTTATTTCTTAGCACGAGGTTTTGATTTACCTTGATCCACATGTACATAGACCATTGATCCAAATCTCTTCAACAAGCTATAGTTAGGAGCATGTCGTGTCCAAACTTCATCTAGTACACCAAACCTGATTGAAGAACTTGGACTTTTGTTGATTAGAACTACTACAGTTGAAGCTGCTTCTGCCTAGTATTGTTTTCCAAGACCTGATTCACTTAACATGCATCTAATTTTGCTCATAATTATTCTATTCATCCTCTTTGCTACTCCATTTTGCTGAAGAGTATATGCTCAAGTTTTATGCATTTTAATCCCTTTCTCTTTACAAAAACTGTCGAAGTCCATGTTGCAGAACTCAAACCTATTGTTTGTTTTGAGGGTCTTTATTCGATTGCCCATTTGATTTTCAATTAGAGCAACCCACTCAATAAACGCCTTGAATGCCTCATCCTTTGTTTTCAGGAAATAAATCCATATTTTTTGAGAAATCATCAATAAAAGTAATGAAATATTGACATTTACCAAGTGAATATAGAACTGATGGAGATTCCCATAAATCCGAGTGTATATACTACAATCTTTTTTTTGTAACATGCATGGCTGATCCAAAGCTCACCTGGTGTGCTTCTCCATGCAAACAATCTTCACATAATGTTGAGCTCTTAATCTTGGTTCCATCCAAATGTCATTTCTTGATTAGAACCTCCATTCCTTTTGTTCTAATGTACTCGAGTCTGCTGTGCCAAAATTTTGTATCATCAAGAGTCTGATTTGTCACATGTGATTCACCTATGAATGTTGAACCTTACAGGTAGTACAATGTGTCTTTTTTCACTCTAGTTAGCATTGTGTTATCTTCCTTAGCAATTCTTAATACACCCTTCTTAGATTCAAACCAACATCCTTTGTCTTCGAAAGTCCCCCCATTGAGATTAAATTCTTAGACATCTTTGGAATGTATCTAACTTGGGTGAGTAGGACCATTGTTCCATCATTTTTTATGATCCTTCTGCTTCCACTTCCTTTCACACTTGACTTTGTGTCATTTCCCATGAAAGCTTTCCCATTTTCATCTTCTAAATAATCCATCAACCAATCTCGTTTGCAAGTTATATAAAATAAGCATCATGCGTTAAGTATCCAGGAGTTTGAATCTCCTTTATAAGTTCTTAATAGCACTTTGGAAGCAACTAAAGCCACGACATTTGTCATTAATGTGGTCATAGTTGATGCTTCTCCTTTTTAGTTATCGAATCTCTTGACTTGTTTCTTTCTTTCCATACGATGCATTGTCTCTTATAGTGGCCATCTTTACCAATAATCTAGCATGTCTTGGTCCTCCACTAGATTTTGATCTCGCCTTTGCCTTGTTTTTCTCTGAGCCTTTTAATTTTTTTATCAACAACTCTTACTTTTTCTTGTATGTAGAAAGAATATGATTTGTCACATGTGATTCACCTATGAATGTTGAACCTTCCAGGTAGTACAATATGTCTTTCTTCACTCCAGTTAGTACTGTGTTATCTTCTTAATACACCCTTCTTAGATTGAAACTGACATCCTTTGTCTTTCAAGGTTTCCATTGAGATTAGACTCTTAAACATCTCGAATGTATCTAACTTGGGTGAGTAGGACCATTGTTCCATCATTGTTTATGATCCTTATGCTTCCACTTCTTTTTACTCTTGACATTATGTCATTTCTCATGACAACTTTCCTACTTTCATCTTCTGAATAATCCATCAACCAATCTCGTTTGAAGGTCATATGAAATGAGCATCCTGCGTCAAGTATCCAAGAGTTTTAATCTCCTTTTAAAGGTCCTTAATAGCACTTCAGAAGCAACTAAAGCCGCTGACAGATTACATATCATAGTTGATGCTTCTCCTTTTTAGTTATCGAATCTCTTGACTTGTTTCTTTCCTTCAATATGAAGCACTGTCTCTTATAGTGGCCTTTTTTTTACCACAGATCCAACATGTCTTGGTACCTCCTCTAGATTTTGATCTCACCTTAGCCTTATTTTTATCTCAGCTCTTCAATTTTTTTATCAACATATCTTACTCTTTCTTGTATGTAGAAAGAGTATGATCTGTCACATGTGATTCACCTATGAATGTTGAAACTTCCATGTAGTACAATATGTCTTTCTTCACTCCAGTTAGTACTATGTTATCTTCCTTAACAATTCTTAATACACCCTTCTTAGATTCAAACTGACATCTTTTGTCTTCCAAGGTTCCCATTGAGATTATATTCTTAGACATCTCTGGAATGTATCTAACTTGAGTGAGTAGGTCTGTTGTTCCATCATTGTTTATGATCCTTATGCTTCCACTTCCTTTTACACATGACATTATGTCATTTCCCATGACAACTTTTCCACTTTCATCTTCTGAATAATCGATTAACCAATCTCGTTTGCAGGTCATATGAAATGAGCATTCTGTTTCAAGTATCCAGGAGTTTGAATCTCCTTTATAGGTGCTTAATAGCATTTCAGAAGCAACTAAAGCCTCGACATCTATCATCAATGTGGTCACAGTTAATGCTTCTCTTTTTCCAGTTATCGAATCTCTTGAGTTTTTTCTTTTCTTCCATATAAAGCATTGTCTCTTATAGTGGTCTTTTTTTACCACAAATCCAACATGTCTTGGTACCTCCTCTATATTTTGATCTCGCATTTGCTTGTTGTTCTCTGAGCTCTTAATTTTGTTTTTTTTATCAAAAACTCTTACTCTTTCTTGTATGTAGGAAGAGTATGATTTGTCACATGTGATCCACCTATGAATGTTGAACCTTCTAGATAATACAATATGTCTTTCTTCACCCAGTTAGCATTGTGTTATCTTCCTTAACAATTCTTAATATACTCTTCTTAGATTCAAACCAACATCTTTTGTCTTCCAAGGTTCCCATTGAGATTAGATTTTTAGACATCTCTGGAATGTATCTAACTTGGGTGAATATGACCTTGTTCCATCATTGTTTATGATCCTTATGCTTCCACTTCTTTTTACACATGACATTATGTCATTTTCCATGACAACGTTCCCATTTTTATCTTCTGAATCCATTAACCAATCTTGTTTGCAGGTCATATGAAATGAGCATCCTGTGTCAAGTATCCAGAAGTTTGAATCTCCTTTATAGGTGCTTAATAGCATTTAAGAAGCAACTAAAGCCACGACATCTATCATTAATGTGGTCACAGTTAATTCTTCTCCTTTTTTAGTTATCAAATCTCTTGAGTTGTTTCTTTCCTTCCATATAAAGCAATGTCGCTTATAGTGGTCTTCTTTACCACAAATCCAGCATGTCTTGGTACCTCTTATAGATTCTGATCTCGCCTTTACCTGGTTTTTGTCTAAGCTTTTAATTTTTTATCAATAGCTTTTACTCTTTCTTGTATGTATAAAGTTTCAAAGGTATTCCTTAGTTGTTTTCCACTTGCTCCAAGTTCCATGCATTTTTACCTTATTGCTAAGTGGATATCATCTGAGAGTTTTCTTGCAGTATTTAATAGTCTCCTTTACCTGATCGAACTATTTAGGTATCGACATGAGCAGGATTATGACTTCATCCTCCTTTGAAACCTAGATTTTTATATTTTCCAAATGAGGTATGAGTTTAAAAAAATCATCCATGTTTCCTTTTATGGATAAGCTTTCGTTCATCTTTTGTCTCCGTTAAGATTTATCTTTAGTTCCCTTGAAGCAGATTCTGGTGATGGCTTTCTTTTCACCACCTCTTATCTTTTGTCTCCTTTAAGATTTATCTTTAGTTCCCTTGAAGCAGATTCTGGTGATGGCTTTCTTTTCACCACCCTCTATAGTGGAGTCTTCTGTTTATGAAGTTTCATACTCTTGAGTCAAACTGTAACATCCTGGGCCTAAGTTTAAACCATGAAGTCCACATAAATTGAAGTGAGGGTATAACGGACAATTGTTCTGAAACCCTAATTAACCCTAATGGCTATATAAGACGTCGTCAAAGGGGATTAGAGGCAGCCGCGCATCAGTAACAAAAGCAAGAAGAAAGAGAGAGATTTTGACAAATCTGAAGGGTAGAAAGTTCAGCGTTGGAGAGCCACGGTGTTCGTGTGTACCATCGTCGGAGGAAGAGAAATCTATGCACGACCGACGATTCCAACATTCCATTAACCCAGGTTTCGCAGTGAGGTGAGACATGACCTATGATTTTCATTATACAATTATGTATATGTATTTTGATGAGTGCTTCATTTAGGGAGGAAATTAGAGGTTGAAATCATGTGTGGTGTTAGGGTTTTAATTAATTGTTGCAAGAATTAATGGTGTTTTTTATCAGGAAAAATGAGTTAAACCTATTATGGATTTATTAAATAATAAATAAATAAATATTAAAAAAATGAATAGGAATGTGGTGATCTACTTGTGTGGTATGGTGGGAGAAAATAGTAGAAATATTATGTTAATTTATTATTTTAATGGAGATTATTATGTTGACTTAATTATTAAAAAAGATAAATTATTATGTGTTGGTTTATTGGTTAAGGATACTAAATTATTTATGGTGGATTATAGTATAGTAAAATGAACCATAATCAATTAATTAACTGAAATAAACTAATATAATTATTAGATAAATATTAAACATTAGTCTAAGCAAGTATAATGGTTGATTCATTAATGTGAGAATAAATTTCTGGTGAATGTGATATTCACGTAACGCGGGTATGGTGAAATCGAGTAACGTTAGTTGTTTTAACTACGTTGATGGGTGTTGGGCTACGACAACAGCGGTGTTGAGTCATAGTTCATTAACGGCTGGCAGGCCGGAAATAACCGTCGACGTGACGGGAGCTCGACGTGAGCGAATAGGCCGACGTGGCCGTGGTGTTAAGCCGACGTGGCTTTGGAGGTTCCGAATCCTTAAACCGACGTGGTTAGGGATGAGGAGGAGTGGTTGTGACTTAGACAAACACGATTTAAATACATATATCTTGGTAGTATTTGTGTCGAATTTTGTGGAATCAATCGTGCTAGTTTCATTCCTAAATAAAGTAATTATCAAAATTATATATATACTTGTATAATGGAAATATGTGGGTAGGCGTGATTGTTTCACTGAGTAATTATGTTACTCATACCTCCTTTTGGGTGCAGATGAGTTCGAGCAATAGTGATGCAGTGACTCGGGGTGGTGCTACGTTTTGGGAATTTTTAAACATTATTTATATATTTTTATTTTGAATCTTGAGTATCGTTAGATTTTTTTTAAAGGTTATTTTCTTATGTTTTTTTTTAATAATTTTATACTTGGTTTGACGAGAATTCTTTTAATAAAAAGAATTATCACTTATACTTTATATGAGATTTCAAATAAATTATAATTTAAATACGAGGCGATGACACGTGTCATGTATTTTGGAGACGGGTGTTACAATTTTGGTATCAGAGCGAGGTTGCTACTCCGGTTATGATCCGGAGAGCTCTGTTTTAAAGTTTTAGTAGTTAAAAAAAAAGTATTTTCAATGGGGGAGCACCACTCAGAGTAACTTGCGTGAAGTCATTTAAATTTCGTTGATTTATAATACTATTGTAGTGTAATGTATGAATCGAGTGTTTATATGGAAAATATGCCGCCGAGGAGTCTTATTCGTAGGACTTATTTGCGTATTGGAGATTGTCAGCGAGACTATAATGGTTGGCCACTTGAGCAGGAAGGTGTTGCTCCAACTCAACAACCAGCCGTTGTTGCTCTAGTGGTGGATTATGCAGTGCTAAATGCAGCTGTGATGTGAGAAATGCGTGAGACGTTAGCGTTTTAGTTGCAGCAAGTTCCTGTAGCAAATCGAATACCAAGAGTTGTAGTGCCCAAGCATGCAGCTCTTGAGTTCGCTGCACTCGAGCCTCTTGTTCAAGAGTTTGGGGCACCTCAATACTCACCACCACCTACTCTAGAGCCAAAGATGCAAGTACGGGATCAAGACCCACATATTGGAATACTTTGAAGATGTGAAGGAATTTGAATAATTTAGTGGAGGGATGGATCCGATTACAACACACAACTGGGTGAATATGTTAGATAAGAACTACGAGACCATCATGTGTTCGATTGAGTTTTGGAAGCAATTGGCGATTTAATATTTAAGGGATGAAACACAAGTTGATGGATAGTGTTGTCATTAGTACTCATGCAAATCACATGCTTAGTTGGTACGACTTTAAGGAGGAATTTGCACGGGTGTATTTTCCACAAGAGGCAGTAGACCAAATGGTTATGTTGTTTGTCGATCTTTGACAGGGGTCTAAGTCAGTACGGGAGTATGATCTAGAATTTTTGTCTATTTATAAGCTTTAGAGGGAGAGGAACAAACGAATATGACATGATACTCAAGTTTCAAAGATGTTTGACGCTAGAGGTGAAAAAAAAATCGTTGCATAGTGCAAAAGTACAATAACATGGTCAATTTAGTGGGAACAACGTTCTTAGTGGAACAAGGCATTGAGGCGGAAACCAAACTGGAAAAAGTGACCCAAGCAAGGATAGGAAAATTAGTTGAGTTGTAGAAATATACCATAGATAATTAGAATATCGGCTTGTAGAGATTAGAGGGGTGCTCACTTGTTTTAAGTGTGGTTAGAATGGACACATCCGGATGCATTGTTCATACGGATCACTTAAGGGTAGTACTAGAAAAGTTACGAGAATACAAGTTATATGCTAAGTTGAGCAAATGTACTTTCTGGCAGAGGAAGATTGGCTTTCTAGGTCACGTTGTGTCTGAAGCTGGAGTATCAGTGGATCCGGAAAAAAAATTGCAGCGATTATGGGATGACCGACACCCAGAAACGCAACAGAGGTCCATAGTTTTCTGGGCCTAGCAGGTTACTATCAAAAATTTGTTGAAGGATTTGCGAGTATAGCCAAGCCTATGACTCAACTTACGGGAAAGGATGTGAAATTTAATTGGACCAAAAAGTGTGAGGAGAGCTTTCGAAGGTTGAAAGGGCATTTGACTAAGACTCCAATATTTTTTTATCAAGGACTGGGGTACCATATTTGGTATACACTGACGCATCAGGGTCATGATTGGGTTGTGTGCTGATGCAGCAAGAACGAGTAATTGCCTATACATCTAGACAGTTGAGGAAATATGAGAAAATTATCCCATCCATGATTTATAATTGGCAGCAATTGTTTTCGCTTTAAAAATTTGGCATGCGTATTTATATGGGGAAAAAGTCCAAGTTTTTACTTATCACAAGAGTTTAAAACATATATTTACGTAACTAGATCTTAATCTGAGATAGAGGAGATGGATGGAGCTACTAGCAGATTATGACTTAGCAATCGCATACCACCCGAGAACGGCTAACATGGTAGCAGATGCATTAAGTAAAAGGAGAAATGACATATCAAAAGAACGAGAAGCAGAGGAGTTAGTGGCTTCCTTGGGAAAAATTAAGTGTGTGTGCTACTACGATTACAAAAGATGCTATAGGATTGGAAGCCATAAACCGGGCATACTTACTTTGGAAAATATGTTAGGCTCAAACGGTAGACGATGCACTCAGAAAAAGCTGTGGATAATAATGTGAAAGGATACCATACCGCAGACAACAGAACCTACTTGTACAGGAATGGGGTATGTGTTCCCAATGTTAAGGAATTAAAGGATGAGATCTTATCGTAGGCACACCACTCACGTTTTGCAATCCATCCAGGGTCGACAAAGCTATATCGAGATCTAAAACGTTATTATCATTGGAACGGTATAAAACGGGATCGTGCAGAATGGGTAGCGAAGTGCCAACTAGTAAAGGCAGAATGTAGAGTACCTGGTGGGTTATTGCAAAGTCTACCGTTGCCTAAATGGAAATAGGATATGATCACTATGGATTTCATGAAGTGCTGCTAAGGACAATTAGTGAACTGGATACGGTTTGGGTAATTGTTGATCGACTTACGAAGTCAGCTCATTTTTGGCAATTAAGAAGACAGACAATGTGGACCATGCAAGAGTATATGTGGAGATGATTGTTAGGTTGAATGGGGTTCCAGTGAGCATTGTTTCGGACCGAAATCCGAAATTTACCTCAATATTTTGGCAGGCATTCCAAAAGGCACTTGGGACGAAAGTGCATCTGAGTATCGCGTATCACCCAAAGAGAGATGGACAGTCGGAAAGAATAATTCAAACCCTTGGGGATATGTTGCGAGTGTGTATGTTGCATTGGGGAGGTCATTGGGAGAAATATTTACCGTTAGCAGAGTTTGCGTACAACAATAGTTACCATAGGAGCATAAAGATGTCACCATATGAGGCTTGTATGGGCGACCTTGTCGGACACCACTTTGCTGGACAGAAATGGGAGAGCGTAGAGATTTGGAACCTGAGGTTGTTTAAGAGACAGTGGATCAAGTGGAAACTCTTCGTGCTAGACTAAAGGAGGCTCACGATCGTCAGAAGAGTTACGCTGATAAAGGGAGAAGGGAATTGGAATTTAGAGTGGGAGACGAGGTGTATTTGAAAATGAGGGTATTCAGAGGAGTAGATAAGAATAAGAAGTTGGGAAAACTCAAACCACGTTTTATGGGGTTTTATCCAATTACTGAAAGGATTGGTACAATTGCATATAGATTGAGATTACCAAAGGAGTTAGCAGCGTTTCATGATGTGTTTCATGTATCAGTCCTCCGAAAAGTTGTCAAAGAACCCCAACTCATTATGCAGCAACTCCAAGAGGAATTGGAAGAAATTTGACAATTCTTAGTAAACCGATAAAAATCGCTGGACAATGAAAATTTGATATGCAAGGGGGGAATGTTAAATCAGTACGTGTTCGTTGGAAAAGAGACAGAATTGAAGAAAAGACGTGGGAGTCTAAACATCATATGAGAATTAATTACCATGATCTTTTTAAGGACCACGACGAGAGGGAGGTGGAACCATCGAATTCGGGGACGAATTCTTCTGTGGTGGGGGAGAATTGTAACATCCTGGGCCTAAGTTTAAACCATGAAGTCCACATAAATTGAAGTGAGGGTATAACGGACAATTGTTCTGAAACCATAATTAACCCTAATGGCTATATAAGACGTCGTCAAAGGGGATTAGAGGCAGCCGCACATCAGTAACAAAAGCAAGAAGAAAGAGAGAGATTTCGACAGATCTGAAGGGTAGAAAGTTCAGCGTTGGAGAGCCACGGTGTTCGTGTGTACCATCGTCGGAGGAAGAGAAATCTATGCACGACCGACGATTCCAACATTCCATTAACCCAGGTTTCGCAGTGAGGTGAGACATGACCTATGATTTTCATTATACAATTATGTATATGTATTTTGATGAGTGCTTCATTTAGGGAGGAAATTAGAAGTTGAAATCATGTATGGTGTTAGGGTTTTAATTAATTGTTGCAAGAATTAATGGTGTTTTTTATCAGGAAAAAGGAGTTAAACCTATTAGGGATTTATTAAATAATAAATAAATAAATATTAAAAAGATGAATAGGAATGTGGTGATCTACTTGTGTGGTGTGGTGGAAGAAAATAGTAGAAATATTATGTTAATTTATTATTTTAATAGAGATTATTATGTTAACTTAATTATTAAAAAAAATAAATTATTATGTGTTGGTTTATTGGTTAAGGATACTAAATTATTTATGGTGGATTATAGTATAGTAAAATGAACCATAATCAATTAATTAACTGAAATAAACTAATATAATTATTAGATAAATATTAAACATTAGTCTAAGCAAGTATAATGGTTGATTCATTAATGTGGGAATAAATTTCTGGTGAATGTGATATTCACGTAACGCGGGTATGGTGAAATCGAGTAACGTTAGTTGTTTTAACTACGTTGATGGGTGTTGGGCTACGACAACAGCGGTGTTGAGTCATAGTTCATTAACGGCTGGCAGGCCGGAAATAACCGTCGACGTGACGGGAGCTCGACGTGAGCGAATAGGCCGACGTGGCCGTGGTGTTAAGCCGATGTGGCTTTGGGGGTTCCGAATCCTTAAACCGACGTGGTTAGGGATGAGGAGGAGTGGTTGTGACTTAGACAAACACGATTTAAATACATATATTTTGGTAGTATTTGTGTCGAATTTTGTGGAATCAATCGTGCTAGTTTCATTCCTAAATAAAGTAATTATCAAAATTATATATATACTTGTATAATGGAAATATGTGGGTAGGCGTGATTGTTTCACTGAGTAATTATGTTACTCATGCCTCCTTTTGGGTGCAGATGAGTTCGAGCAATAGTGATGCAGTGACTCGGGGTGGTGCTACGTTTTGGGAATTTTTAAACATTATTTATATATTTTTATTTTGAATCTTGAGTATCGTTTGATTTTTTTAAAGATTATTTTCTTATGTTTTTTTAAATAATTTTATACTTGGTTTGACGAGAATTTTTTTAATAAAAAGTATTATCACTTATATTTTATATGAGATTTCAAATAAATTATAATTTAAATACGAGGCGATGACACATGTCATGTATTTTGGAGACTGGTGTTACACAAACCTTAAGATCCATCATTCCCAAATGTGCGAGCAGCTTCTCATTCAATAAGATATAGTCTCCTTCTCCGTAAAACTTCATATCGAGATTTGATACCCAAATGTGCCAACAGTTTTCTTGTATCGATGGCGGCTTTGATACCAATTTTTAAAACTTTCTGTAGAAATGCCAATAGAGTTTTCACGAGCTATTTTCTCTTTGCTGATTTGTCTCTCATTCTCTCATTTTGTTACGAAACTTATTGAGTGTTTGAGTAAGATGGTTAAGTAAAGAACACGCCAAGTTAATGAGAGCAGCTTCCCAGAAATGTAACCTTACGTCTTGCCGAGTCTTTCCTTGGAAATTCACTAGAAAAGCTTTGCTCAAAATTTAGCCTTTGTTCCTTACAAAGTTTCTTATCCTCTCAAAACTCTACCCTGCTATAACTTATCTCTCGCGCACCCCCTCTCTTGTCTCTGTTTTCTTATTTATAAACTGAGCATTACTCAAACATGGTTCGACATGTTTCTCTCTCCTCTGCGCATTCTCGAGATTATTCCCTGTTTGATCAGATAGTTGTACTGTGAAGATGGCGGCCAACATCTGGAGAACTCTCCTACTTCACCGATTGTGTTGTACGAATTTGTCAAAGAGGTGTACGATCATCGTTGAGTCTTGTCGGAAGAGAAGTCAACTTCTCTTCAGCGAGGAACATGTAATGAGCTTCTATTTTACAATGCCCAAATCGTTTATGAACCATCAACGGTTGTTACAATTTTAATATGAAATAATTTTGTTAAAAATACGTTGGGCTATGTATTTGCATCTTGTGCACATGCCAAGCATATATAGTAGAAGTCATAATAAACATAATAAAAGAACTACTTCTGTAAAAAAAATGATGTTATGATTTGATTTACATATGGTTTAAGACATCATATTTAAAAGAACTAAAATATGAATAACAGTTGAACACAAGTTGAACATAGAAGTTTACGTGTGTAAACTCACACAACTTTTATTAGAAATCTCTTAAACAAGTTCTTTATAACCTGTCTAATCTGCTTTACGCGACGTCACCGTTGACTCGCCTCTGAACGATTTCTAATCTACCTGATCTCACCTGTGCGACACGTGTCGCACACACTCTTTGTACACTCGCTAAGTTTTTTCTTAACCCATGAGTACCCCTTTTTCTGACTCTCAGAAAACTTAATCCTAGGGCTTTTCATCATATACCTATTTATATGACTCTATAGGAAACTCTAGACCAATATTTAGTAAATCCCTAATATTCACTAAATATTGTCCTTCTTTATTGTGCAGATTCTTGTCTTAAACAATATTTTCCAGAGCTCATCCACTTGTGACGCGACATGTCATACTTTATGAGCTCCAATCAGATTGCACCACATGTGCACCGTCCACCTAGACGACCCTTCGTTGTTACACAACTTGTGCAACGTTCACCCTATTGTGCAGAGTCTTGTCTTACAAAATAGTCTTCACTGCTCATCCATCTATGTCATGTCTCGCCACACTTCATGAGCTTCAATCATACTAGACCACCTGTGCAACAATAACCTGGACAATTCTTTGCTGTTGCACCACCTGTACAACGACCACCTCATTGTGCATAATCTTTTCTTGCACAACATTCTTTACTGCTCATCTATTTGTGGCATGCCTCACTACACTTTATGAGCTTCAATCATACTGCACCACCTGTGCAACGTCCACTTGGACAACTCTTCAGTGTTGCAAAACCTGTGCAACGATCATCGATGCACCTCTGTGTTAACAATCTCCCCCTTTTGGTCTAGGTGTCACACCTCAATGTACCTGCATCAAACATGACCAAACAACCACATCCACACAACTAATCCTAGGCAATATTCAATAGACTTGTAATGAACATCCCTAACAGCCAAACCAAGGTTTGGAAATGAGTTCTTCGACATTAAAACATAAGGTTCAAACCATAGTCAAACATAAGTCTTATAACATAACGGCACTATTAGTTCCACATGTAGTCTCAAAACACACACAAAAGATAAGAACAAAAATTCAAACACATAGTGATGACACATCACTCCCCCTATCTGTCGCACTCCCCCTATCTGTCGCACTCCCCCTGCACAACTACGTCACTCATCGTCTTCATCACTTGCATCATCTCCACTCTCACGTGCACGAGTCTGAGTGAATGTGTACTCTCCCCCTACTTGAGTGCACACTTATAGCAAAATTAGATACACCACACACACACACACACATATATATGCATATATATATATATGAAAAATATAATAGGATGTACCTTGAAGGCGCAATTGCATCTGTTGGACAAGGTTTCCAAGTTCCTTAAGATCAGCGGCAAGATTAGGGCCCGAACCTGATTCATTTGCCTCTTGCGTCACACTCTGTCCCTGTTTTGGATCAAGAACCATCGCATAGGGCCCTCCTGATGTGGTGTCTCCGTGGTGACCCGGTACAACCCGTTGAAACATCAGAAGATGGTAGATCAAGTTAGGGAAAATCATATTATTCCCTTTGTCCGGTGCAGCACCAATGGCCATGATCTCATCAAAAGCAGTCTTGCCAAAATCAAATTGCTTTTCCTGAAGCATCATCGACAAAAATTGAGCTCTCCCCTTGATCATATATGACTTGTTTGAAGTTGGAAGCCAATTTATACAACAGAACTTGTAGAGAATCTGCATAGTAGGAGTTAGATGCTTAAAGCAGAAACCTTTTCATTGACACCACCTACCACCTGTGAGTTTGTTAACGGCATCATCAACATCTTCAGACAGCCATGGATGCGAGACTGTCATATTGGTCACACAGGTCGGGAAAACAGACGGTTGATAATATCCGGAGTGAATTCGTACATCTCTCCTCGCACATATATCAGATTGATGCCCAACCGATACTCAAGATCACCCAGATTAGCATAAAATTCTCTAACAACTTCAAGAGCATACATGGCAACATCCAGAACAATATAGATCAAACCTGCTTTCTTAATGATGTTATTTTCCTCGTTCAGTTTGGGATCATCGAGTGGGAGATACTTCATATCCAGAAAGCTTCGATTCACAAATGATTTCATCCGCTCACTTGCTCCAACAGATGAAAATCGTTGGTTGAACGCACGACGCATTGGCCTCACCATCTCAGGGCAGTGATGAAGTCTTGCAACAAATCTCTCCCTGTTTTCGGTGTATCGATCTTGCACCAATGTGTAGGGGTAGTTTCCTCCTTCCAATGGATCCTAAAAATCCGGCATGTCTTCATCGGGTTCAACATTCTGCTCTTGCACAGGCGAGATTGCATCCAGAACAGGGGATTTCCCATGGCGACGCCGGCGAGATGTCTGAGATGGTGGTGGGGAGTCAATTTTGACCTCTTCTTCAGAATTGATGTCGATTGGCACTCTTGGCAAAACTGATTGCATCGAGGCCTTTCCTCGGCAATGGCGCTGTGACATGCGAGGTGGCGATGTCACACCGGCTTGAACAGAGGGCGGAACTTTGAGTAACAGAGGAGGAGCGACTTGCGACAGTGGAATGGGCTCTCCTAGGGGATCGACATGAGCCTTGAAGTCGCCATTGAAGATGAAGAAGAAACTTCTTAGGGTTTCACAAAAAAATCTCCTCTTTTCCTTTTTTTTTGAACCGTCGATTGTGCTTCTTGGAGAGAGATAGCGCTCCTTCTTATATGCGGGGGAAGACACAAACCCTAAAAGTCACAACTGTTCCGAAAAACGACACTTAATCAAAATTGTTAGTAAAACCCGAACCGTTGCACACTTGTGCAACCCCTGTTCAATTACCATGTATTTCAACTTCTTACACACTTATGCAACATTTGCTCAATTTCCCTGAAGTCACAACTCTAAGACACATGCATGAACATATCACAGGCAGTTTTAATAGGTCTATGAGTGAAGTTTAATTGAATTCATCATCCTGTCACATCCGAGAAACTTAAAAATCACATTAAAATAAGATTATCCCATTTTATTAAAACATCATCTATTGTAGCACAATCTACCCTAACGACCAACTGGTAGTACGGCGAGACGAACACAAAATGTACTCAATAGAACATCATGTGATTATCACTTCTCTCATCATGATGTAGTGCATTTAATAAAACTTAGGATCAACATGCTAACCACCACTAGTGCTATAGACTTTATGCAATGCAACCTATCACTCTCTACTCATCATCAGAGGTTCTAAAGGTCTGAATTATGATCTATCTCAACTGATATTGTGGTAGCAACCTGAGCCGAGAATACATTTTTTATTCCCAAAGAATTTCTTCTGCCCAATTCAGACATTGATCATGCTTAGAACATAATGTTGTATCATCCTTTGCCAAACCGAGTATCCATCATGTTAGGCCTTGTCTTTTCCACACATTTTCTTTTCGTAGCCCCTTTTTGTGTATATAACATATCTACAACCATCATCACCACTGCACAGGTTCATTGCACACAATTCCTGTCTCACTAATATTGGCTGACATGAGGTTTTGAGGGGTGATATGTACAATGGGAGTAAAACACATCGTGAATCAAGTTTATGACAACCCTAATGACATCTTCACTAATGCACACTCGGTTAGATCTCACACATACCAAAAGCTTTTCGCAGAGAGAAGAGCGTGTTAAATCCAATGACTTTCTAAAAACATCAGCAGATTGTTTCTCAAATGCAACATGAACAATTTCAAAAATTTCATTCTCCACTAATTCCCTAACAAAGTGATGCCTAACGTCATTATGATTAGTCCGTGAGTATCGAACATGATTCCAAAATATGTTTATCGCACTCAGATTATCAAAATGCATGAAAGGGATTAAAGATTTTATACCATAGTCAACACGTGTATATTGCATCCAGAGGATATGTGTGCAACCATTGTCGCATCCCATATGCTCAGCTTCTACTACTGAAGGTGTGGCACACTCGTTGTCTCTCCTGCTATCCAACTTAAAAGCCTTTTGAGTTAGCCTTTTGAGTTGCCCGTGCCTGAACAAACTTATGAGGGCTAAGCATATTCAAGTGTAAAAGTCGTCTGTGGCACATGTCTGATTGAGACTCAGATGATGCAAGAAATGAATCTGATGCAGTCCACATGTAGCAGTTGTTAGTTGACCTAATTCCAAATTGTTTTGAGTGTCCCTGCTCATTTATAGCTTAACAATATCTCTTGGTGAATTCTACTGTCCAACCCTCATCGCAGTGTTGACTAACATTGATTAGATTGGCTTTCAAACCTTGTATGTAGAGCACATTTTCAAACCTGGCTGTGTATCTGAGTTAATTTCACCAACACATACCATTTTCCCTTTATCTCCATCTCCAAATGTCACATTTCCTGTTTCTTCTTTGACCCATGTTTTTAGTATGGTTGCATCTCCCGTCATATGTCGAGAACATCCACTGTCAAAATACCACTTAGAAAATTCACGGTTTGCTCGAGAGATATGAGCAACCTTGCAATCAGCTTTCTCTTTCCCCTCTGCATTCTGTTTTGCACACACAAATTGCATACAATTTCCCTGTTCAACCGCGTGAGTACCTCCTCATACAATATATTTTTGTCAATCCACACCATACGATATTTTTTGGGTTCTGGATAGCACTGACCTTCAGCCCAAGCTCTTTTTATGCATGATTGAAAAGCTCTACACTTCCGTTGAGTATGCCCTCTCTTTTCACAATGATAGTAGATCTCTTGTGTCTGAGTCCTGTGTAACCACTTACTGCAGCATTTCTTATGGCCTGAACTGAGCTTTTGACAGCAGGGCGATTCTCCCATCCACTGCCATGTCTTTGAACATCAATATCTTTAACAAAGTTTATCAAATTAATTAGTGCCATCACTGTTGGAAATTGAGCCATCATTCTCTGCATATCCTGTGTAACCCAGTCCCCAATAGTGTTTAGAAGATCTCCCCATGGACAAAATCTAATCCAACGACTCATATCCTTTGTTCAGCATTCGAACCTTCTTGTAGTTCTTTGTTAGATCATGTTCCAATGCTTTGCTATTGTCCCTTTCCTGACGTAGCATCTCAGTCATCTCGTTTACCCTTTTCTCTAACATCTTGATCCTCTCCATCTCAAGATGTTCCTGTTGCACACAGGTTGGTGCTTACACAGAACAAGTTTCTGCCGTGTTTGTGTTGTTGCTACTCTCTGACTCCAGAATATTAACTTTAGCTTCCAACATTGCTTTGTCCTTGACCAACTGCAAATTGATATTTCTCAGCGACACCCAATTGTCAAACAACACTCGATATTCGGTCTTTGCATCAACTTCAGCATCATCATCTAAATCTGAATTGATTTTATCATTATAATCCACTTCCTCACCTACAAATGCAACAAATTTCATTAGATTACTTTCATCATCACTTTCATCAGATTCTGTGTCACTAAAGCTTATAAGAGACTTTTCACTCCCTTTATTAAGGTTTGGACATTTGGATTTTGTGTGTCCAATCCCTTTGCACTCGAAGCATTTGAGTTCTTTTCTCTTAGCAAGTGGGCAATTTGATTTGAAGTGGCCATAATCCTCACATTCATGGAATTAAGCATCACGTCTTCGACTTGACTGGGTGTTTTCATTTCTTCCCACTCTGTTCAAGGTACGATCAATTTCGTATCTCTGTCCCTGTGCAACCGGCTTGGATTGCCCTCTTTCCATTCTTTTCAGAACCTTTTTAAAGCTTTTCGCCATCAAGCTCACGCTCTCCTCAATCTTTTGATTCATGTTTTTCTCAAGCTTCTTGATTTGGTTCTCTTCTCTATTTGCAGCAAAGGCAATCCCCTTCTCTGGTTTAGGTTGCACATCTGTAGCTTCCTTCTCTTCAGCCTTTAGCATACCTAACAATTGCGAAAATTTCATATCATCGGTATTTATAGCCATCTTGAGTACAATCTTGTGTGGTCCAAACTTCGTAGGTAGACATCTCAGCAATTTCTTGACAAGTTTTTTTTGTCTTTGTAGACTTTCTCCAAAACCGCGGCATCATTAGCAAATCTAGAGATCGATTCATCACCATCCATGCAGAGATTCTCAAACTGTGAGGCTAAATGATCTAACCTTGTTCTTTTCACTGTAGATGTACCTTCAAAATAGTTTACTAGGATATCCCAGGCGTCTTTGGCTGCTACACATCCTTGAACCAATTTGAACTGTTCAAAATTGATTGCACAGAAAATTTCAGTAAATGTCTTGGAGTTGAATTTTGATGAACTCTTGTCTGCCTCAGTCCATCTTTCCTTTGGTTTCAGCACCTTTTCTCGTTCCTTAGTTAGTATGCTTGGTTCTTCCCAGCCCATCTCTAAAGTAGTCCATGCATCTTCATCGATTCCCCAAATACGTTGTCTCATCCGCACTTTCCAATGCCTGAAGTTATTCTCATCGAGAATAAGAGGTTTCTCAACAGCAATAAGCTCCTTTGGCATCTCCATATTCCTCCACAAGATCTCAACCTGTTAATAGATTCAAATCTATTGGCGGTGACCCGCTCTGATACCAATTGAAAAAACTAGAATATGAAGAACAATTGAACACAAGTTGAACACAGAGGTTTACGTTACACTTCATGAGCTCCAATCAGATTGCACCACCTGTGCACCGTCCACATGGACGACCCTTCGCTGTTGCACAACCTGTGCAACGTTCACCCTATTGTACAGAGTCTTGTCTTACACAATAGTCTTTACTGCTCATCCATCTATGCCATGCCTCGCCACTCTTCATGAGCTTCAATCATGCTGCATCACCTGTGCAACGTCCACCTGGACAATTCTTCGTTGTTGCACCACCTGTGCAACAACCATCTCATTGTGCAGAGTCTTGTCTTGCACAACAGTTTTAACTGCTCATCCATCTGTGGCATGACTCGCCACACTTCATGAACTTCAATCATGCTGCACCACCTGTGCAACATCCACTTGGACAACTCTTCAGTATTGCACAACCTATGCGACGATCATCGATGCACCTTTGTGGTAATAATATTTACTTGTTCATATAATCCAATAGTTATTAAGGGCATCTCCAAACTTGACACGAAAGTTTGTGTCAAAATAACACCAAATTTGATGTTTTAATGACACAATTTTTTTCATACTATATTGTTAAATTAAACCAAGATTGTATCCAGTACTATAAGTAATCTTAACGAAAACGGTTTTTCCAGTTAGAGTGTTGTTTAAAGTTAAATTTGCAAGAATGACAAAAAACAATACCATAATTAGCAAAATAACAAAAGATTGTTTACAATACCATTCATTTTTCGTCAATACAACATTACCCATACTATTACCCTACACTCTACTGACACTTATCACTTTGTGTTATTTGCCATCCAATCATAAACAGTTAAAGAATACATGTGATTTTATAAAAACAAAATAGAGAAATCGTTCTTTCTTTTTCTCACTTCATCAGTTCTCCAACTTCCATCAATTTTCTCATTTTCTTCAAAAAAAAAAATCATTACTTCTTCTCAACCACCGTTTTCACAACACGTCTCACTCGACGCTGGAGATATTTCCAAAAACTATGATGACCGACAATGGTCATGAAATAGCGTAGGTATGAATATGTTTTGCTTTCTTTTTATAGATCTAGAACACTTTGATTTGTTCTATGAATTCTAAACACAACTCGGTGTGTTTACAACTTCCTTTTTTCCGACGAATGTAAAACTTTGTTTTTCGAATTTCCTATTCAAATCGTTTTTACAGCACTTTTCCTGTTCAAAATTTTTGACACTTTTCAGCATTGTTTCATTCTATTATTGGATTCCAAATCTAATAGTGTATCACATGACGGTTTTATTCTATTGTTATATAACGATTTATTTACCAATTTGGTTTTCTAACAATATAGTTTGATTCTTCAATTAGAATTTTAAGCGCAATTTCTTTGTTCAGGATACCACTGCAAGATTTGTAATAGTTTCTATTCAGATCTCTGACGTTGTCCTAAGCATTGTTAACTGTTGAAAGTTTTTTTCAAGATGATGCAGAATTCGACAAAGAAGAGTTTAGTTGGTAAGAAGATGAAGCAGATAAAAACGTGGTCAACATGGTTAAACTGATTTTAAAGATTTAACAACATGATTATCATGTATATTGTATAATTAAAATATTTTTTTTAATATTTATCAATGTTATTATACATATATCACAAACTAAATCATATAACACATATGTTATAGCTACAAAATCGAAATATCTTTGATTATACGAAAGCAAAAATGATATCTAACGCATATGTTGTATGTAAAATAAAATAGCTTAATTATGGTTTAACATTATCATACACTTTCCAATACCAAAATAATAGTTAACACTGTTATATTATACATATACAAGTACAATCCATTATTGAGAAAATTGATTACATAGATATAAGATTTTTGTTGATCGGATGACAAACATATATTATCGTAAAACACTAGCACATGTATTACCATATAAATTATTAGTTGCACAGTCAACATAAATATTATCACTAGTACTTTTTTTAAAAAAACCTTAAAATACATAAATTTTTAAATATTTGCTAGAAAAATACATGATCTATTTTGACTTTCATTTTAAAATACAAAAAATGTATTATCTTTTTGATACATAAATTTTCTAATTTGTGATTTCGACACCAACGGGTTAACATAAATTTACGAGGTTAACAACGTTTATAGACAGTATTACAAGTCAACCTAAATCTGAGTCAAAATTAAAATTTCACTGTTCTTTTTCTTTTTCTTCTTCTTCTTCCCTCTTATTGTTCTTGCATTCTTGAAAGAGCGAGAGAGAGAGAAAGAGATTATAGGATGTGCGGAATATTCATGTATCTAATATCAAACATCAATTACTCTGGTTTCAAGATGCTGACTATCTCTTCAGCTTGTGGAAAGGATTCCTGTAAGAGCAATTGCAACGATATACAGGGTAACTAGGGTTATCCCATGATGAGTGATTGAATGCTATTCTATCATAGTGATAAAAAGTGACCTTTTATTTTCTGGCCTATAAAGTACACAAAACCATATTTTTCCAGGCTAGTTAAACCAAGACTGTCACGCAGTGAAATAGCAGCTAACACGAAGTTGCAACAAAAGAAAACGAAGAGGACGACAACAAATCTTATGCATTTTGGATCATATCATTAAAATCCAAATCGGAAATCAAGTTCTAACCCATCCCGAATCTCCAAAACCATATCTTCCATATTTTAGCAATTTTTAAGAAGCTAAGGATTTCTAACTAAGTTTTAAGTGTAGATATATTTTGGGCAGATTTTCTAACAACCAAAAATGCAGTTCTAACACTATAACCCCAATAGGGACATATTTGAAAAAGGTTTGATAGCTAGCTATCTGGAATTTCACATGCAATTTACCTTTCTCCAAAAATTTCAAGAACGATAAAATCGGCAATCTCCAAAGCATTCTCCAGTTAACAATCTTAACTCTAATTCCAAAAAATCTCCTTCGCCAATTTGAAAGCAAAAGAATACCTTTGATACATGATGAGTCCCGATCAAATACACATCACAAGATCTGCCTTTCACTGTGGACTCGCACGTTAGATTCACAACACTTTTCGCCAATTCTTCCGGTAGATCTAGTTTCGCTGTCTCCGAGGAACAGTCGCCATCATCCTCCAGTCCATTTCCATCACCATCATCACCTACAACATCACCAACATCACCTATAGCAATCAACATCACCTAACGCAACTGTAAAGACGAGAATATAGAGAAACACTTAAACACACAATAACTTATGCAATCAATCTTATTGCATATTAGGAATCGTTTAAACAAAGTTCTTACAACTTGTTTAATCAGAATTACACGACATCACACACTGACTCGTCACTGGCCAATTCCTAATCTACCCAAAACTCATCCACAACAATAGTTGTGTTCACTCTTTATTCAATCACCAGAAAACGTGTGCAACAGCTTACACACAGCCTATTTTTCTTCTCAAGAGCGACAACCCTAGCTGCCTCACAACACCACTTTTTATATGTGTCTTGCACTAGGGTTTCCTCTTTCCTAAATGAATATTCAGCAATATTCAGTCCCACGAACTTGCCTTTTTTGAATATCTTTTCTTCCTTGCACAACTTGTCATCTCATTCCCAATGAGATTGTGCCACATCATCAATTTTAATCTTCCCACATAAAATTTAAACGCATTGCACAAATCTTGTGCTAACAATCTCCCCCTTTTTTATTGAGTTTTATAACTCAAGCTCACTATCTATATACCTAGAGAAACATCAGTTCGAACTCCCCCTTAATCAAATACTTCACTCTTCAATCTCCCCCTGCTTGAGTGATGAAACTCAATGAAAAACTTCAAATCAATCTAACAAACATCTCACTCTAGGTTGTTTAATCCAATGATTTTTCCATCGACATAAATCTCTTATGTGTATTGGACACTCACACATAGTGTTTTCAGCTGAGTGATTTCGATGAACTAGAACTCGTCTGGTTTCCTCTTTGGCAGGTTCGTGATAAACTGATTCATCACTCTTAACGGGTGTTTCATGATTATGTTTGTATAATATACTCAAGTTTCACACACGTTCACTGTTTAACCCAGCTTGTAGCTCAGAGTACAGAACCCGTTTGTCAATCCACACCATACGATATCTTTTAGGTTCTGGATAGCATTGACCTTCAGCCCAAGCCTTTTTGATGCATGCTTGAAAGGCTCTACACTTCCGTCGGATATGCCCCTTCTTTCCACAATGGTAGCATCCCTTGTGTCTGAGTCTTGTGTAACCACTTACTGCATGATTTCTTACCGTCTTAACTAAGTTTTTGACAGCAAGACGATTCTCCCATTCACTGTCTTGTCTTTGAGCATCAACACCTTTAACAAAGTTCATCAAGTTAGTGTTATAACCCTTGGAACTTGAACCTTCATTATGTGCATATCCTGTGTAACCTAGTCCCCAATTGTGTTTATGAGATCTCCCAATGGCTAAGATCTGATCCAACGACTCAGATCCTTTGTTCAGCAATCGAACCTTCTTGTAGTTCTCTGTCAGATCGTGTGCCAACGCTTTGCTCTTATCCCTTTCCTGACGTAGTAACTCATTTATCTCATTCAACCTTGTTTCCAACATCTGGATCCTTTCCATCTCCGGATGTTCCTGTTGCACACAGTTTGCTGCTTGCACAGAACGAGTTTTTACCGTATTTGTATAGTTGTCATTCTCTAGCTCCAGAATATTTACCTTTGCTTCCAACATTGCTTTGTCCTTGACCAACTCTTGATCACTTTCAGAATCACAATTTGATGCAACAATATTTTTGTGTGTTACACTAGATACTTCAAACTCATGTTCTTTGATTTCTTCCTCAAGATGTGTTACACCATGCAAGCCACCACATTTATACCTATGTTGCTTTCTGACTCTATATCATTATTACTGAAAGCCATCTTCTTCTTCTTCCTTTCCTGTGTATTTGCACAGTTTGCTTTTGTGTGACCATAATCGTTGCACTGATTGCACTTGATTCCTCTTCTTTTGAATGATGGACAACCTGATTTAACATGTCCAATACCATGACAATTATAACATTCAATGTCATACCCTTTATGAAATTCTTCCTTTCTGGATAGCCTCTTTGTGAATGTGTGACACAAACGATCCATGTTTTCTTCAAATTTTCGAAACATCGAATGCATAATATCTTCAAGTTTCTGATATTTGTGTCTATCTTCATCAACTATAGACATACTATCTTCTACAAATTTGGGATCCTTAGATTCCATTTCAATCTCCTCAGCTTGTAGCATCCCTACTATCTCCTCAAACTTGAGTTCATCGGTGTTCATTATCATTTTTATAACAGCATTCAATGCAGCAAACTTAGCTGGTAAACAACGCAAAAGTTTCTTTACCAACTTTGCGTCTTTGTATTGTTTACCCAACACTTGCGCTTCGTTTGCAATAGATCTGAGATTGGCACAAAAATCTACTATTTTCTCATTATCGTTCATTTGAATGTTTTCAAATTTAGATGCCAACAAATCCAGCCTTATCCTCCTAACATTCGTCGTACCTTCAAACATGTTTTGTAGTATATTCCATGCCTCTTTAGCTGATTCACACCCTTGTATCATCTCAAATTGTCTTCTGCCCACATATTTGAAAATAACGTTCAAAGCAATTAAATTAAACCTTGATACCTTTTTTCTGTTGTTGTCCACCTTTTTTTGGGTTTGACTACTTTATCTCCATCTTCGGATATAAAATATGGTTCTTCCCAACCACACTCAACAGCCATCCAAGCGTCTTCATCAATTTCATGTATATTAGCCTTCATCCTCACTTTCCAGTATCCATAATTTGCATCATCTAACAAGATATGATTTTGAATATCGAGTAGTTGTGCATGTGTCACCATATTCTCTTTTCAGGATCTCACCTGTGTTCGAAGAATAGTCCTTCGGCTAGGTGTCCCGCTCTGATACCAATTGTAAAGACGAGAATATAGAGAAACACTTAAACATACAATAACTTATGCAATCAATCTTATTGCATATTAGGAATCGTTTAAACAAAGTTCTTACAACTTGTTTAATCAGAATTACACGACATCACACACTGACTCGTCACTGACCAATTCCTAATCTACCCAAAACTCATCCACAACAACAGTTGTGTTCACTCTTTATTCACTCACCAGAAAACGTGTGCAACAGCTTACACACAGCCTATTTTTTTTCTCAAGAGCGACAACCCTAGCTGCCTCACGACACCACTTTTTATATGTGTCTTGCACTAGGGTTTCCTCTTTCCTAAATGAATATTCAGCAATATTCAGTCCCACGAACTTGCCTTTTTTGAATATCTTTTCTTTCTTGCACAACTTGTTATCTCATTCCCAATGAGATTGTGCCACATCATCAATTTTAATCTTCCCACATAAAACTCAAATGCATTGCACAAATCTTGTGCTAACAGCAACCAGCATCACCTATCGCTCTTTCAAGAATTTTCAGAGTTTGCAGGACAAATGAGAGGGAAGAAGAAAAAGAAAAAAAAAAGGAATGGTGAAATTTTAATTTTGACTCATATTTGAAAGAACTGGAATATGAAAAATAGTTGAATACGGATTAAACACAGAAGTTTACGTGTGCAAACTCACACAACTTTTATTAGAAATTTTTTAAATAAGTTCTTTACAACCTATTTAATCAACTTTACACGACGTCAACCTTGACTCACCCCTGAACGATTCTTAATCTACCCGAGCTCACTTGTGCAACACGAGTCACACACACTTTTTGTACACTCGCCAAGTTTTTTCCTAATCCACGAGCTACCCCTTTCTAACTCTCAGAAAATCAAAACCTAGGGCTTTTCATCATATAAATATTTATATGAATCCCTAGGAAATCCTAGACCAATATTTACTGAATCCCCAATATTCACTAAATATTGTCCTTCCTTATTGTGCAGATTCTTGTCTTGCACAATATTCTCCATAGCTCATCCACTTGTGACGTGCCACGTCACACTTTATTAGCTTCAATCAGATTGCACCACATGTGCACTGTCCACCTGGACGACCCTTCTCTATTGGACAACTTGTGCAAAGTTCACCCTATTGTGCAGAGTCTAGTATTGCAAAATAGTCTTCACTGCTCATCCATCTGTGGCATGCCCCGCCACACTTCATGAGCTTCAGTCATACTGCACCAGCTACACACAGTTCGCCTGGATAATTCTTTGTTGTTGCACCACCCGTGCAACAACCACCTCATTGTGCAGAGTTTTTTCTTGCACAACAATCTTCACTGTTCATCCATCTGTGGCATGCCTTGCCACACTTCATGAGCTTCGTCTTCACTGCTCATCCATATGTGGCATGTCTCGCCACATTTCATGAGCTTTAAGATTGCACCACTTGTGCAACATCCACTTCTGGAAAATTCTTCACAGTTGCACAACCTGTGCAACGATCATCGATGCACCTCTTTGCTAACAATATTTACGTTGATTTGTAACACCATCTAATAAACGTTGTTAACCTCGTAAACGTGTGTTAACTCGTCGGTGTCGAAATTACGGAATTAGAAAATTTATGTATTAAAAAGGCAATATATATCTTCTATGTTTTAATGGGAGTTAAAATAGTTGATGTATTTTTCTTACAAATGTTTAAATTTTTTTGTATTTTTAAGGTTTTTTCCTACTTTTTATATACATTGTAAAATAAATCGTAACATTTACACTAGTTTTTACACCAACCCTCCTTAAATACAGTTAAATTTTATTATAACATGTACACTAATAGGTGACATCTCATCATGATGTTACACACGAATCTTTAATAGATTCTAAGAATTTAATGTACACCATCTTTTTATAAGATCCAACGGTAGAGATGGTATCATGGTGTTTGCAGGTGAATAATTTATATGCGAATCAGATATCATATCAGTCACAATCATATATTGTATCAATCATTATCGAAACGTGTGGAGATAATTTCGTCTATTTCGGATAAAATGAACAATGCAACTAGATTATCTTGTTGCTATTTTCCTAATTTTGAGCTTTCTCAATTGCTATTTTCTTAATTTCCCTTTTTTAAAAATCTATGTTTGGTCCTTACAATCATCTTAGTATTATGTTTGGTTTGCTTTATTTTAATAATTTCATGTTTTAATTGAATTTGAATATGTATTATTTATTCTTAATAAATTTGCAAATTCATTTAGATATTTTATGCAAATTTATATTTAATATATTTACAATTTTAATTTCATAATATTAAAATGAAAAGATACAAAAATAATTATGACACCAAATACCGAATACAAACCAAATTTTTTAAATAACTGAATAGATAATATTTTTTTAGTATTGAAATATTCGAAAAAAAAAATCAGAATCTAAATCAAAATTTTAAAATAACTGAACTATACATCTCCAATATCGAAATTTTCAAAACCTAAAAGCCGATCTGAATATTCATCTACAAAATATAATTAATTGATAAACAACAATTTATTCTTATTATTTTTTTTAGTTTTAGTGCTGTGAATAGTATTATACTTTGCAAAAACATGAAAAAGTCTGCATCAGATTTACGGTTCAATTGGAATTATTTTAACTCCATATTTGCTTTTATACCATCCGATTGAAAAAAACCCTAAAAATAAATAATTAAAAATTAAAAATAATAACAATACATTAGATTTTTAACAATATTTTTAAAAAAATTTCAGTTTGGACTTAGATCCAGTCCTTGATACATGTAATTTCTGTTTTGAATATGTTTATAAAAAATATATGTTTTTTTCCCATAAATTGCTGGTAGAATTATTTTCGTGATCGTATAGATTGTCTAGTGTAGTTTTAATTTTTAGACGGTTTATATTTATATAGGAGAAAAATATCCAAACCTAAATGATTATATATCAGATACCTAAGTGATTACTATCAAAATACACAAAAGAAAAGGAGTAGAAAAGCTAAGTCACGAGTAGATAGCATACGAAGAAATGACTATAGAGTAGGTCTCGGTTTTCGGCTTAAACCGAATAATCTGAACTGGCCAAATCGAAAATTTCGGTTTTTGGTTTTTATTTAAATATATTCAGTAAACTGATTGACTAATTAATTAATTTTATTTGGTTTATAATTTGGTTTGGTTTGGGAATAAAAAATCAATCGGTTTTAAGAAACCGAAATCGCACCCTTTTATAACTATAAAACCCTAATTTTTTACAATGTTTCGAGTCTCACTTTCTTCTTCTCCATCTGAGTTTCTTCTCCATGGCGCTGTCTCCCTGCGGTTTTCTTCTCCCTGTGGTTTTCTTCTCCCTTCGGCTTTTTCTCTTCTTTTTCTTCTCTTTCGTTTTTTTGTTTTTTTCTTTTGTTTTGATCTTTTTACTTGCGGCTACCCTTCTTAGTAGGCGACTAGGCGGATTTGCAAATCTTAATTTCTTGAATACTTCATCAGATTTCTTCTTTTCTTCTTTGTCCCGTGGATCTTTTATATAACCTTGATTTCCTCAAATCTAGTTCTCGTTTTTGCAAACCTTAATTTTTGGGTTTGTACTTTTCTTAGGAGAATCCGAAAATTTAGTATTTGTTTCGGCCATTGTTCACTTTGGTGAAAGGTAAAATATCGTGAATCTCTAGTGTTCATTAACATGTTGTTTTCCCTTTTGGCTTCTGCTTGAACATCGATGTAGTTAATTCATATTGTAATATGTTTCGACTTCTTTCTGTTTACATTGCTACTGGCTGTATGTAGTGTTTATGACATCAATATTGATCCCGCTGTTAACCATAGATTGAAGGTAAAAATTAAAATCAGTTTGTTTTTAAACCTTTTGAAATGAAGATATATTTGATAGTGTTATGAATCATGGAAACTCGGAACCAATTAAAAGGACTCTCAAATACAATATGAAGTCGATTTAATTCAGATGTTCTATGGTTTTTCTTTTGCATATCAATAGATCTGAGTGAAGTTAGTATTGTTTGTAGGTACTTACGAAAAGTTTAGTGGTATAATCTGAATGCTTTATAATTAGAGAGAATTTTTGGTTGAATAAGCAGACAAACACAGGTTTTTGAATCGAACTAGTCCGAAGAACCGATTAACCGAATTAAACTGAAAAATCAAATTAAATTAACCCAATAAAACCAAAATACACATTATTGAACCGGCTACACTTAAATTTATGTAATTAAACTGAAAATAAATTTTAATTCAGTTCAATTCAAACATTTTTATATGCTAACAACTGAACCGATTAAACTGACGAAATACCGAACCGAACTGAATTTTTTTTTTCTGTTGACATTTTTCAAAACTGAATTAACCGAAACCCAAAAAATCCGACCCGATTAACCCAAAAAAACCGAAACCCAAAAAAACCGAAACCCAGGTCTACTATAGACAATTTCAAACGAAAAATGTCAACCCTTGGTGAAGTTTTCTTTGAGACGGTAAAGAAACAAAACCCAACAATCACTCACATGCACAATCAAATGCAACATGTTTTTCTCCAAACCATTCATTATTAAAATAGAAAATAAAACTAATAATTCAACAGTTCACTTAGTTAATATTTACTCAAAACTACAAACTTATCTCAAAAAGTATTATTTATAATTTTACTTTTTTTTGTTCGAAAAATTCTCTAGTTTACAAATGAAACTCTTTTTATTTTAAAAAATGTAAAAGAAAGGGCAATATCCTATATATACTGTTTGATAACATGTAAAATAGCAAAATAATAAAGTTCTATAAAAATTTTGTAGAATATAGTCTTTTCTACCCTTATTAATTAGAAGTTCACAAATGATTAAAAAATGTCAAATTAGCATTAAAAACTGTATTAAAGGATGCTGTAAGTAGACATGAACCCAGTGATATTATCTTTAAAAACTAAGTAAATTCTTTACTCAAAATGGGGTGGTGGCGCAGTTGGCTAGCGCGTAGGTCTCATAGCTTCTGAGTAATCCTGAGGTCGAGAGTTCGAGCCTCTCTCACCCCATTGTTTTTTGGATTTAGTCCGAGTGTCTTTTAATCATGCTATGCAACCACCAACAACTAGTACTAATCATTAAGAATAACTTTTCATTGTTATTCATTTAATTGGATTGTTTATATTTTTTGTTGTATTAATTTTTTAATTTATATTTTCTAATTATAAAATATCCTTTAAATCGATAATTTTGTGATGCTATATAATTTTTGGATTTTTATTTGTGAAATCTTACAATTTTTTTTATTTTTTAATATTTTTTTTGTAAAATTTTTTTGTCCCATTACGCAATAGATAGTTTCATTAGCAAGAATTTTTGTATCTGATATATGTTTTGGTAGTAAAATAAATTTATGATGCTTTTTATTACTGAACCATAACGTACCGATCCAATAACCCAACATTTTCATACAAAAATTTAGCACTCTTATACGAGGGAAGGTGGAGTCGAATTTCACAATTCTGTAATGGAAATAGAGGTGGTACAACCACTATTCCACTTACTACTCCCCAATTTTTTATAATGTTTAGTTACGGTATCTATTGTTATTCATTCGTGGTTTATTACTTAATATTTTTATGTGTGTGAGACAGAAAAATCTATGCAGTTGCTTCATTACATATGTGCAAGTTTTTTTCTTCATGGTCTCATATAATAATGAGAAGGCCCAACTCCGTGTTTTTCATCTAAGGAAACACTTAGAACAGAAATCAGAAATGGATTGGAAGAATTATAAATAATGCTTTTTTGTTAAATATTTTGTTTGTTATCTTTATCTTTTTATTATAATTTACATATTGTTTATAATACCTTGATATTTTATCTTTTAGTTTTATTCAATCACACAAAAATTTAGAAAGTAAATAATGACTTTTTAAAATAAATTTTGATATTTTTTAAAGTTGATGTACTTTACATATTGGACAATCATTTTTGGTATACAACCATAAAACAATACAATCATGGTATATGTGAGTATGTGGTAGATTGTTGATATCAAATATGCCTTTGAATGTTTGTAGGCATATTGCACATTTATCTGTTTTCTCGTCATGTGTTACAACTCTTTTGCTAGATATATAATGTTTACGTAAAGATATAAAAATATTAGATATATATATTTTTGTCGAGTAGTAGTATTTCTAAACCTATGTGTGTGTTGTATTTGTTAAAATTTTGGATTCCCAAAATAAATAAATCTGACCAATATATGTGCTTTGTAGAAATCTCCATCAATGTTGTCGAAAATGATGAAAGTATGAGGGTGAGAAGAGGAGTAAGAAATTTTTGATGTCATGATTAGTTTTTAGAGATTGTGTGCAAGATGTATGATTCACGATGAGACAATTGATGTTTTATAAAATTGGTAATTGAATCTCATTACTACGAAAGTAGTGACCATTACTACATGAGTTAGTGGTACGAAGGAAACGGTGATTATATTTAAATAATTGTAAGTCTAATCGTTTAAAGTTGTCTAAAATTATGTTGAATTTTTAATTATTTATTTGAAGGGATAATTGCTAACATGTCGTTATTTTAAAACTTGTTATTTTAGATGACGTGAACAGTTTTAGGAACCACAATAAGTTTCTTTTATTTAGTACTTCGCATATTTCTAGTTTTCTTCTATTTTTAATGAATCTTGTTAGGAATTAAAATAGAACCGTTAGATATGAATTTATGATAATGGAACTATCAAAATTTAGCATTACTAAGTAAACAACTAGATTTTTACAATCATCAATTTAGATGAGCATAAACTTGAATTTGTGATACAAAATTGTTAGAAATAACGTGAATAACAGTGATTTATATTAGATAATAGGGATTAATTCGATGTTCACATTAAACTGTATTACTATTGAATTTTTAGAGACTAGTTTTTGTAATTTCAAAGAAATCCAAAAAATCAATATTCATTTCCAAGATTTGATATTATACTTAGTTATTGAATTTTTATTTTCTAAATGTCTCTTGAGTAGCCATCTCTGACCATTGATATTTTCGTTAAGTTGATAAATACTTAATTTCCTAATTTTTTTTATGAGAAATTTAATTTTTTATATGACGTATGGAACTTGGCGACAATGTCTCTTTGAGCTCATGAAACCTACAAAGAAAATGAAAAAAGTGGAAGATGAAAGAGGGACGAAAAGAATTTTAACTGGGATGATGAGCCTATGAAATATGATATAGTGTGAGGATGTTGATTACTTAGGAGGGACAATAACTTGGATGGTTGTGTCAAGATCTAGAGCCATGGAAGAGCAAGCAAGCGATACTATTTTTGATAAGTTGATGGCGTGTAGGGCATGAGGAACTATGGAGAGTTTGTAAGGCCTGATGTTTATTACAGATATTTAGTAGACGAGCTCACTGTCTCATCCACTTTATATATTAGAAATGTCAGGACATCGAGATAATGTAATATATATTATACACTGCACTAAGTTTCATATGTTAACACAGATTTTGAAATAAACATCAATGTCACAAATCTAATACATACTCAGTATATTTTAACATTATTAAAATAATTTTGGCAATCGTTTTGCTCCAAAACTAACATAACATGAACATATTTGAAGGCATATAAAGTAACATTGATGATTTCACTTTTTTTTTACAGTAAATATGATTCATCATATTTCATATAGATAAAAATAGAATATTTTCACACACAATATTTGTAAAATATGTATACGACACACTTTTTTTCTAAATAACCTCAAAATATATTTATAAGAACTCTTTTTCGAACTACATAGTTTATTTATTAAGATATATTAAATTAAAATTTATAGAAGATGTAGTTTTAACACCTGCAATAATTAGTTTCTAACTAACTTGATAACATATTTTAATGAAGTTCTAAAGTCTAAAACGATCAATTGAACGGTTTTTATCTTTCATTTATAAAAAAATAAGTTAATCAAACTATTAGTTATTTTGTAACACAAATATAAATATGACAAGTCTTAGTTTAACAACTTCGCATAATAAATTAAAAAGGCAAAATACTTAGTTTTATCTCAATTAAATAAATTTATATCACTCAAATGAGAACATTTATTTCAGTTCTAACTACTTTTATTTTGGTTTCACTATGTAAGCTTACTTGTTTGTTAACATGTTACATAAAAAAGTTTTTGTTGCATTTTTGATATAATAATTTTCATTATCTTAAAACATTTATAGGTGTATCAAATATTTTAAACAAAACAGTTTTACATAAAAGAGCTCATTCTTACGTTTCACCAGTGAGTCCTATGGGTAAATTTCATAGACACGATCATCTTCTACCATACAAACATCTTGAATTCAATCCTGTGGATTTCGGTTGGGGTTGTCATGAACGTAGAAATTATTATGTGGAAAAAAGAAAAGATTATCTTCATTGTATGAGTTGGATTTGTGTTTGTCAAGGTGAAAAAAACATAAACAAATAAACCAGATAAATAATAATATTTCATTTATATATTTATTTTATTCATATATTATATATGATTATGTTTTCATTATAATGCAAAATAATTTATATATCACTCGACCGAAAATAGGTAAAAATTTATTAAGTATATAGCTCTACACTTATCGAACCAACATATTGATTTTTTTAATTAATTTTGGTTTTCAAAATTAGATGTTGAAGTAACTTGTTTTTACTCATTGCTCAACTCTAACCTTATCTAAAATGATGTAATAGAATTAATTGGATTGATTTAAAAGCAAAGAACAATTCTAACAGTTACCGGACTTTCGATTGGTTAAAAAATGAGAATGAGATATATGAATAGTAAAAATAAAGAGCCACTATACAAAGATATAACAATTTCGGATTGATGGCGCTTCTTTGTTCCGAGGAGTTTTAGATCTATTTTGAAATCACAAATTTGAAAACTTTTCAATTTTTATGTTTATATATTTTTTGTGACATAACTTTTTCAAAAAAAATAATTCAACCTTTTAACAAAAACAAAAAAACACTCCAAAGATATTTTAAAGTCTTATTTGGATCAAACACATTATCCTTCATCTCTTTCATCTCAATGAGAATTTTCCATTGAAAAATCAAATTTTCCTAAAAGTAGGGGTTTGCAAAAGTGAATAGTCAAAATTGAACATAAGCATATGGAGCTTTGGAATTCCTCCTTCTCCTAATCACTATAATAAATGTGTGTATCGTAAATCCTATTTTTCTAAGTATCCACTTCCACATATTTCTAGTTTTCTTATATTCTTTAACGAATTTTGTTATAATTAATATAGAACCGTTATATATGAATTTAGGATAATGGAACTATCAAAATTTAGCATTATCAAGGAAACAAGTAGATTTTTACAATCATTAATTTAGGTGAGCATAAACTTGAATTTATGATGCAAAATTTTTAGAAATAACGTGAATAATAGTGATTTATATTGGATAATAGAGATTGATTTGATCTTCACATTAAAGTGTATTGGTATTGAATTTTTAGAGACTAGTTTTTTGTAATTTCAAAGAAATCTGAAAATCACTATTCATTTCCAAGATTTTATATTATACTTAGTTACTGAATTTTTATTTTTTAAATGTCTCTTGAGTAGCCATCTCCGAACATGTCTTTCCATGTACTGGTTTGACCATGTCTATATCTTCTTCTTTCAGACACATCTCCGTCCCACCAAGGTAGAGCGTTCAGTGAGTTGAGCAGCTGCTACAAACACTTTTCTATGATCTGAGTAGTTGACTCAAATATATATTCCATATGCCTTTCCAAATCAAGGTAGGTATCTCGATTAACCTTTCCAGTAAAGGTTGGTGCCGTGAGTTTACGTCTCTATTTCCATGTCAAGTTTCTTCTATTCTATCTATGTCACGTTGATATTGTCTTCTTGGTCTAGGATTATGATGAGGTTCTGGTGGAAGATCATCTTCTAAGTCAGCTATTTCATCTTCTTCATGATTCGTATGGCCACTCACATTTCTGATAGGATTTCTGCGAATTGGTTGTAGTTATTCTATTCTTTTCATGCGATCTCCTAGGTTCTGAAGTTGAATCTGAATAGAAGCAAGCATCTGAGCAACATTCATATCTATTAGTTCTCCCATAGTCACAGAATCTGTCTGACACTAAACAAACATATCAAGTGCAAAGAAAGTCGAATAGACACAATAAAAACAACTTAAAATTGACCGATCTAGTTGTAACAACAAAGGAACTCGAATAACACAATCAAAAGCAACTGAAAATCAACAAATCTTATTGCAGCAGCAGAGGAAGTCGAATAGACACAATCAAAACAACTGAAAAATTGACAGATCTAGTTGCAACAACAAATAAAGTCTAATAGACATAATCAAAGCAACTAAAATTTGATAGATCTAGTTGCATCCACACAAACTATAAAAAACTAACGATGTTACTGGATTTAACACACAAAAGAAATAGACAGGGGTTCGATTTTATGGGTTTTATGAGGAGATGCAGTTCGACAGCAAGTTAACAAGGAATTGACATAGTAAAAACAAAAATGGGGGCTGATAAACCTGAATAGGAGCGAATTAAGCTCTGATACCATATGATGCAGGAATAAGAGAACTTGTTCGAGCAAGGGGAACTGCTGGAGAGAATCTAGCTGGATGTACAACACTTTCTAGAGATTCAGGAGTGCTGGGTTGATTAACATATTGATGGTTACCCTTCAACTAGCCGTAGAGCACTTTCTGTAGGATCTAAGTGAGGGTTTGATATATAGGTGGATCAAAAGATGTCATACAGATTATGAAAGGTATTTGATAAGTCTAGAACACTCAAGTTTCAAGGATTCTCACAAAAGAATGCTAGAGGCGTCAGCTCCTTTCAAAGAAAGAAAAACTAGGTTTTTTATTTCATCAAACTTAAGTGATTACATGTTGAGAAGGGACTTTATATACTAGTCCAGCACCAGATGCCTTTTAGGGATGAGAATATATTATAATGGATGGAATAAAGCAAAAATAACAATATATATATATATATATATTATAATGGAAGGACTTAAGCAAAAATAGCAACAAGACATTACGAAATAATGACAAATAAAAGACTTTTAAACTTAATAGTCACATTCCTGCAAAAAACAAGCAAATAAACTTGTTAATTTAAACATAGAAAATTTAAATACACACCTTGGTCTCTTGTAGTTCCTTATTATGCCTTCTTAAGTTTGTTTAGCAATGATGAGCAAGGTTGTATCATTAAGGCTTTGTAGAACTAGAAGAAGAGAAGCTGTTGGAGTCTTAAGTTGTTCATAGTGTTGTTTTTATATATCTTTAGTAAGTTCAGCTTCATGAAATCTTCCATCTTTTATAATTATGATGAGCTCTCCACAGATTTGTTGAACATTTTACTAAAGTTTCTTGTACCTGATCTTGTTCTTGGAACTTGTCTCATATAAGGTATATTAATGGGCTCTTTTTCGGCTTCTAGTGAGCTAGTATTGATATCCTCATCAAAAGGTAATTGCCTCACTATTCACACCAACAGTGAAAATTTTCAAAGAAGGAAGAATTTTTTGAAATGGGAAATGGTATGTGTCTTATTCAAAATTTTTTGATATTTATTACAAATTGAACACAAAACCGATGCATGCAATTAAATTCCTCTTGATTTATATATAGGATTCCTATATCCAATTGCCCGGAAAAATGTTCGCCCCCGGTGAAGAACCATCCGAACAGAGAGTTAATTCTTACCACAAAACTAAACGTATCGATGCAGGAAGTTTGAGTTCCTATGCAATTCTTTAGAATGCTTTACAAGAAGAACAGGTTGAGTTCCTCCTCAATTCACCTTTTGGAAAAGTCATTGCAACAACCAAGAAACCCGCCTACTCTGGAACATTTGGTCATTTTATGATAACCTGATAACTCAAAACTTTAAAAAACACGAGATATGGTTTCTCTTTGCCGGTAAGCCAATTAGGTTCTCGTTAAGAGAGTTTGCTATCTTAACCGGTCACCCTTGCAGGAAGTTTTCCTAGTCGTACCAAAGGAAAAAAGAAGCATCCGATAAAAGAGAACTCGTATTGGCAAACACTTTTCGGTAATCTTGAAGCATGCATTGTTGATCTAAAAATTAAGATGTTGAAAAAGAAAATCATAGCCTATAAGGAGAAGAAGATCAAGTATGCATGTCTTGATATGATGGCATTGGTCTTGGTGCCATCTTCACATTTTCTAAAAATCGATAAAACTCATGTTGAACTTATCCGGGAACTCCACGTATTCTTCGCATATCCATAGGGGAGACTTGCTTTTAACATGGTTGTGTCTAGTGTCAAAAGAAGAGAATTCCTTACTCTATCTCAAAGCTTGATTGCCATTAAGGGATTTTTCCATGCAATTCAATTACTCATGGTGGAACCTGTACCTTCTTTAATGGAATTCGAGCAGTTGAAGGATTCATTGTCCTCATCTAAATCCGACAGTGACACCAAATGTCAAACGGATAAAGCACGTGACAATATATCGAGTTCGAAGAAAAAGAAAATTGGCCTAAGCTCGGACCATACGCGAGTACTTGATGAAGAAGGGGAGGTATTTTTTACATTAGCTTATGTGGAACTTCTTTTATTTTTCGTGTAGATAGTCAACATAGTGTAATTCAGAATTGGTATTATGTTAACATGCAAGTAGATAACAGGTAACATAGTGGGATTGCAGTTAACCAATCAGTTAAACAACTAAATGAAATGTTAACAATTTTCATGTAGATAGTCAACATAGTGTAATTCAGAATTGTTATTATGTTAACACGTAGGTAGATAACAAGTAACATAGTGCGATTGCAGTTAATCTGTTACCTAAACCGCTAAATGAAATGTCAACAATGTTTGTTTTCACTACTAGTGCTATTGTTTAATATAGACCTGTTCGTTTCGTAGCCGCAGGAACCTGCGGCTGCGTCATGCGGCCAAACATTATTCGTTTGACCGCCGCAGGTTCCTGCGGTCAAATGCTGCGGTCGACCGCAGAAAGCTGCGATCAAAATTTTTAATCGCTGCGAAATTATAGCATTTGCGATCAAACAATTGCGATACAACCTGCGGCGATAACCTGCGGTGATCAAACGAACAACAATATTGTTGCGTCTAACCGCAGCGTGTGACCGCAGGTCGCTGCTGCAGACGCTGTGGCAGACAAACGAACAACGCTTATATAATGTTTTCTACCACCAATAATATTTTGTTGGCATTGTAATTATATTATTTTCCTTGAGTTAAACCGTAAATGTGAGTGTAATAGGTAACTAATTGAACCAAAAACTCTAACTATAATCATTAAAATTATTATTAGACTGTTAACTGAAGTGATTCTCTTTATTTATGTCAATGGTAATTACCGTGACTGTAGTCGATGTTCCTTTCAACGTTCTTTTACCTTTCCACTGATTTTAGAGTATTTGATAATCCCATGTTTGTGTATTAATTTGCATATTGATGTGCAGTGCATTATTTTGGTGGACGGGGAGACGACAATCAATGAGGATGAGTTTGTATGGTCTGATGATGAAGACGACGAGAACATCAACAATATGTTGAACTTGTTACTTCAAAATTTTGAATTTCATAAAACCATGTTCACGGGAGGAATAACTGAGTCGGAGTTGCGTAAGATGAAGACTGAAGAGATGTAGAAGAAAGAGAAGAGGGATAAGCGAAACAATAAAGAGAGTGTGTCCGAATCTGCCCAGCCATCCACTAGTGCTCTTGTACCAGAAACGACCATAAACAAACCTCGATTGGTTTCCGATTTGGTTGTGTCGAAACACAAGGATAACTTTAGTTCGCTTGATGCAAAAATTATTAAATCGATGAAGCATTTCAAGAAGATAGAAGATTCCTTGATTGTTTTCCAAGTAGCAGTGGAAAGTATCATTGAGGGGAAGGTCTTTATGATGTAGGATGCAATTGTGAAATTTATTCTTGACTTTTTGGATAAATCTACATCGTTCAATGTGCCTGCAGAGAATGCAGTTTGTCCAGGAATACAAGGTGATGATGTTGGTATTAGCAATCTGCACGGGAAGTCTGAAGGGTCTAATGCAAAGGGCACTCCAATTGATCTAGCCGTATCCCAATCTGATGATTCCGATGCAATAAATGTTGTTCTTGGGTCTCTTAATCACACCGCCGAAGATGAGGTACATTTCCACACATCAAAATTTTATATACAAACAAACACCCTTGCTGCAACCGTTTGGTGTTTCAATTTGTTTGTCTCAACAGGTTGCTGCTGCTGAAGTCGGTGTCCTGACCGTTGATACCCTACCCTTCATCAACAACATGTTGAACTTGTTACCCGAAAATTTTGAATTTCATAAAAGCATGTTCACGGGAGGAATAACTGAGTTCGAGTTGAATAAGATGAAGGCTGAAGAGATGTAGAAAAAAGAAAAGAGGGATAAGCGAAACAATAAAAAGAGTGTGTCCGAATCAGCCAAGCATCCCACTAGTGCTCGTGTACCAGGAACAACCATAAACAAACCTCGATTGGTTGTCGATTTGGTTGTTTCGAAACTCAAGGATAACTTTAGTTTGCTTGATGCAAAAATTATTAAATCGATGAAGCATTTCAAGAAGATAGAGGATTCCTTGACTGTTTTCCAAGCAGCAGTGGAAAATATCATTGAGGAGAAGGTCGCTAAGATGTAGGATGCAATTGTAAAATTCATTCTTGGCTTTTTGGATAAATCTACATCGTTCAATGTGCCTGCGAAGAATGAAAGCCAAGAATACAAGGTGATGATGTTGGTATCAGCAATCTGCACCGGACTTCTGAAGGGTCTAATGCGAAGGGCACTCCAATTGATGTAGCCACATCCCAATCTGATGATTCCGATGCAATAAATATTGTTCTTGGGTTTGTTAATCACACCGTTGAAGATGAGGTATGTTCCCGCACATCAAAATTTTGTATACAAACGAACACCCTTTCTGCAACCGTTTGGTGTTTCAATTTGTTTGTCTCAATGCTGCTGCTGAAGTCGGTGTCCCGACCATTCATTACCCCCCCCCCCCCCCCCCTAAAAAGATGGCAGTGCCCCCACGACCCCCAATATATTCTCCATGGATTTGATTCGGAAGTGGATTACGCATCGAAGTTTGTCCAACTACACACATTATTGAAGAAAAAACTGTAAGTTTAACTAGATATCTACGTTGTTAGATGATAATATATCTGGTTTGCATGAACTTAACAAGAATATATTGGTGTAGCCGCTAATATTATTTTTATCAGGAAAGATTTTATGTGTACTTGTTTTTTGGCAGTACAATTTACTTGTCAAAAAGCATTACTGTCAACAGCAGAGACGTATCCATATAGCTGAGAGAATAAAACTGATGTCTCCAAGAGTAAGTCCTAATACCATGAACAAATTCTATTGCATTCTTTTTTCACAGGTCTATCTAATTTGATTGTTTTATTTATTTTTCCAGATGTTTGACACTCTCATGCCGTTGACAGAGTTAATGTATAATACAGAGCAAGCCCTAGGAAAAAATGTGCTTTTCTTGGACACGATGTTTTTGTCCCTTCTAATGATACAGTCCACCAAATTCACGAGGGTTATAGCTAAAGACAGGGCTTGGTTCAAGTTTGAAGACGATGTATTTTGTCTATTTCAGGTTGGAGACTAATCCAACCAATCCTCCTTGTATTTATTTCCCTTTCAATCTGGAGAAATAACATTTGGTTGGTGTTTGCATGGACATTTCAGCGATGACTATATATGTCCTAGATTTCAACATTGTTCTCCGTTCTGATAATACAATCAAGAAAGACCTTAGCCCGATAGCTCACATGATCTCGTATCTCCTGAAGAAGACTTCTTATAAAAATATGGTGTCACAAACGAATGCATATTCTATTGTGAGGCATAGATGCATACTTTAGAACGGTATTTATGTTGATTATGCAGTTATTTCTTTGCTACTCATGCAAACCCATTCTGTCAGCGGTATTGAAATATGCAATATCATCAAATCTGATAACATAACATGGGAAGCTCAAAAGATTGTTGTAATTTTTTTTTAACGAGTTTGTGGATGCTATCGAGATTCCTTGATTTAAACTCTTGTTTTAGTTTTATTTTTACATTTCTGTAATCTCTCAAGTTGCTTGTACTACTTGGTGTGTGCTACTTTATGGATCTTATTTACGTGTAGTCGTTTTGCTATTTATAACGACAATTTATAAATTAGTTCATTCATTCGATATTGTGTAATCATATCATCATCTTCTTTTTCTTCAGTGTAAAAGTTGTAGATTTTTATACCTAATTAAGTAATAAATTTCTAAACACAGTTTTCGGTGTTCGCTATAGAAGGACATCATATTGGTTGTTGAATTGGAAGGGCTAAAATTATTTATGTTATGAGGGCAACAAAAGCCATTCCATTCAACATGTTGGGGTTTACGTTACTATAAACATCAACAAAAACCCACTTCCCCAATTACCGCTTTACCCTACTTTCCAAAAAATACCAAAAACCATGCCGCATTCTTGTCCTTCCAACATCAGCCATTTCATATAGGCATTTTACATGTTGCACGGTTATGACCCAATCCATCGCACATACCACATACCGTTAGACATCTTCTTACTCCATCCTAAAATTGTAAACGGTAAGCACCCACTAAAATAAATTTTACACTGATGACAATATTTTTAGAAAATAATTCACACTACAAGAAAACTGCCAATTTGCGACTGCAATTTGCGACTACATACGTGGTCGCAATTTTTGCGATCACATTTGCCTTGGTTTAGCGACTAATTTGCGACTACGGAATAGTAGTCGCAAATTGGTCGCAAATATATGACCAATAAGTGTGGTCGCAAATCAGTCGCAATATGCAACCAATTAGCGACTGAGATGCGACTGCCTTGAGACTGACTCTGGTAGTTGCTAATCAATCGCTATTTTGCGACTGATTAGCGACTACATATGGAAAATCAGGTGGTAGTCTCTTATTGGTCGCTAAAAATGCGACCAATTTGCGACTACGGTATGTAGTGGCTCTACAGTCACAAAGTGGTGGCAAAGTATCACCATAAAAAACATGTGCGTGTTAGATATAACGACATTTAAGCGACTACATAGCTGTAGTCACAAATCAGTGGCAAATCAGTCGCAAAGTAGTCGCAAAGTAGTCGCAAAATGTTTTAGAGAACCATCTAGTGAATGTTGATCTTATATACTCGATGAGAGGTATAATTGGAAACTATGAGCTTCACTTAAAACCGCATTCAGTGATTCTACCATGTTGCTTATCATTATATTATATATCAAGCAATTGAAATGAGATTGTGCCCAATGTTTCAGCCCAACATCAATCAAATACTCCACATATGCAATATCAATTTCCTTTATTTCATTAAAATATGAGTAAAACTCTGGAAAACTAATTGCTCTAGCAACCCTTGATACAAGGTATCGCAAGTGTTTTTTAAATATTGTTTGTATGTTCCACTACAGATAAAAGATGCAAGCACAATGGTTGCTTTTTTTGATACACCTACCCATTAAGAAAACAACAAATATTAGCGTATAATATTGTGGTAGCCGTTACATTGTTTAATTACGTGGCAACATATGAAATACCGATAGAAAAAATTAATTAATGCGTATGATGTAATACTGATATGCTAGGAGGCATATGCTATGTTTAACCTTTAAGTTTTTGTATCACACTGTAACAATATAAATATCAAGGTAATAATTTCTATACAGCAAATGTTTATCTTATGCAACCCCGTAGATCGAGTTATGGCTATTTGACACGAAAACTGTATCCTCTACATCAGGTATTGCTGCCAATAATTTTTTAAAAAAAATTAATCCCATGACTTATAGTTTTCTCCATCGACAATAGCAAAAGCCAGCTGATATATTTGGTAATTACCATTCTAATCACTAGCGGTGAGTAAACACCTTCATATTTCTCTTTCAGATATGTGCCGTCGATTATTATTACATTACGCATGTATGTGTAGCCTACTACATTTGCCCATAATGCGATGAAAATATACTTAAATCTCTGACCAACACCTTCATCATATGATGTCTTCAAACTAGCTATATAATCCGAATTTGCATGTACCATCTCTTGAAGGTAAGATGGTAGTTAACGATAAGAGTCTTCGTTTGAACCTTTAGCAATTTCTAATGCGACTTCCCTTGACCTACATGTTTTCCAGTATGATATTGGCATCCCATGCTCTTTTCGCATCATATCTTGAACCTTAGTTGGCCGTGGCGCTGCCCCACGTCTGTTAAACCTTGATCATAGATGATTGACTAATCGCTCGTATCCATCTCTATCATCTACTATACAGAAGTGGTCCAATGATGTTTTCTTAACCTGGAACTAGCCACAACCCGCTAACGGCATACATGCGCCATGGAAAACCCAACAGTTACACTTTAGTGTTACCCTTTCTTGACTAGACCTACTAGTACGATAATGAAACTTCATTTTCAGTGTATACAACGTCATATGGAGCTTAAAAGCATCTTGGTCATGAAATACCATCCTAACATAGACCTCACTCTCACTGTTATCAAAACAGTCACCTACTTAAGGTAATAAATTATTTAGTATGCACTACTTTTATTATAGTAATAAGAATTTTGTTTATCACGGTAAGAATTTTATCGGATAACATTATTCTTGCTCTGGAAACGTATTATTTCACGGTTAACAATGAAAAAATGAGCTATAGAACCTTCCGAAGATGAATCGTCAAATGGGTCAGCATTTGAACAGGGGAATAGGTCTTTCGACTCGATTTGACATATTTCTAAATGAAGGTAATCATCAACCACCTTGCCTTTGCCCTTATCAATTACATTAGCTGGAATCATTGTTTGTGCGTTTGTTTTTGAGCAATTACTAATATCGCCAACATCTGTGATTAATACGCAAATATAAAGTTAGTGGAAAGATAATTTAGTATTTCAATAATACGCAATGTAAACTATGCAAACTTGTTATATCCACGGGAGCCATAGTGTTTGCGTTTGAGAATTCTACTGCTGGTGATCCGTTACTGATGAGGACATCAGATCATCTGGCCGGCCAAAAGACCAAAATGGCCGATCAGAAGAATTGCTCGATACAGCCGGGCCATTTGGCGCATCTGTCGGGCCAAGCGGTACCACCGACTCTATGATCAGCCGGGCCGGGCCGACTAACTTCTCCGGCGGAGATGTCCAAACCTTCGGCCCAACTAGCAGCGACGTGAACAACACCGCCGGTTATTTTCTTTTTGTAATTTTTCTTGTGCACTTTTGTAACTTTACCATTTTTATTTTGTGTCGATCCTAGAAAGTCTAGGTTGTCGAGCATATTAATAAGGCTCCTTCAGCATTGTAGTTTGACAACTTTTTGATATTAATTAAGATGGAACTTTTCCTACGAGTTTTCTCCTAAAAACTCTTTTGCTTAGAACTCTAGTTCAGACCATCCCTCCTAGCTTTTAAGTTGTGATTTATCACGAGGTTCATCACCCCTCGTGTGGTTCACTTCACCTCTCTATTCAATACCCACCAGAAAACCCCCCATCCACAAGTCTAAGGCCAAGTTTCTCGCCTAATCTTCTCCAACCACTCCGCGAGTGTTACAGCTATGATTCAAGGCTTGTATCATTTTGGTATCAAAGCTTAAGCTCCTAAAACCAGGTTATTTCTATCCTTTACTTTAGTCTTATTTCCAATTCGTACATTAGTTTAAGTTTCATTCAAACAAAAAAAAACATTTAAAATTCAAACCGAGTGCATCTACCTCCTAAGTGCATCACTAGGATCTAGAATCATTATTTTCATTGCAACTTCGTTTTCTTTTTGTTAAAAGCATATTTTTCATTCTTAATTAAGTTAAAACAAAAAAGAACAAAAGAAAAGAAAATCAAGAAAATTCGACCAAAAGAAAAACCCAGCAGATTTGCATTAATTACTAGGATTTGCAACATTTATTGTAGAATTTTTCATTTTTTTCAAATTTTCCTTTTTATATTTGCATCTTCTCTACTATAAAAGAAAACCCTCCTAAAGGATTTTTAGAAGCAAACTAACTTGTTTTCCTTTTGTAGCACACGATGGCTGAAGGAAACCAATATGCAACTGAGGCCATGATGACCATGTTCAACACCCTCCAAACATAACTCGCATCAATCGGCGAGAGGTTGGAGCGCATGGAGAGGCCGATGAGATTCCAGGCCATAAGGCACGTGAGGGCTGACCAAAACCCTGTTGAAGGTCCTGATCACCCTAGGACATGGCCAGAACAGGAGGAGCCCCAACCTGATGGAGATGAGGACGCACAACCTCACGGCTATCACCCTAGGCTGAGAGGACCTCCACGGCAACCAGAGGCAGAGGGCAATGGCTACGAGCCCTATGGTCATCACCAGAGACCAAGGATGCCCCCCAGACATCATGAGGATGGAGATGACTACGCCTACACTCAGTTAAACAATCGCGATATCAAGCACCTCCTAGTTTTGCAGAAAAAGTAGACCCCAAGGCCTATCTAGATTGGGAAAGAAGGATGGATCACATCTTCGACCATTACAACCAACCAGGCCCCAAGAGAGTTTCCATGGCAGTAGCACAACTTACGGACAATGCCCTCATCTGGTGGCATCATGAGGTTTTTGATCGTAGGAGAAGGAGATTGAGACCCGTAGACTCATGGGTCGACATGAAGGATCTCATGAGGCAAAGGTTTGTCCCATCTTATTTCCATAGAGATTTACAACGACGTTTTCATACTTTCAAACAAGGCATAAGATCAGTAGAAGAGTACTACGAGGAGTTTGAAAGGCTAAGGAACAAGCTGGAGCTCAATGACGATGAGGAAGCATTGATGGCTCAATTCTTGCATGGATTGTAAGAGAGGATCAACCGAAAAGTGGAGAAAAAAATCTACAATGATTTCAAGGACTTGTTCCACCTCTCTGTCCAGGCTGAGCAGCACATCAGGCGTAAGAGCCAAGACCTACGAAGCAAACCTAAGACGCATTGGGCACCAAGCATTAGCACCAAGCCTGTAGACAAGGGCAAGAGCATAGAAATCAAATCACGGTTCAAGAGCAAGCTTCTTGAGCAAACCCGTGACCAGAGAGAGCCTAGTAAGTCTTCTAATCCATAGAGATCACGTGATATCACTTGCTTTAATTGTAGGGGTTGCGGTCACATCTTAAGGGAGTGCCCAAACAACCAAATCATGCTGATCACGAAAGCTGGAGAGTATGAGTCTCAAGATGAAGAGGACTTTGAACCAGAAGCAGAATATGGTGACATAGAGTACCATGATGTGGGAGAAGTACTGGTCACTAGATGCATCCTCAGTGCAATGGTAGACCCTTCTGAGACCATTCAAAGTGAGAACATCTTCCACAGCCGGTGCACCATCAAGGGCAAGGTATGTAATCTTATCATAGATTGTGGTTCTTGCACTAACGTGGCTAGTACATATATGGTTGATAAGCTAGATCTAGAGAAGACAAAGCACCCCCGACCATATCGACTGAAGTGGCTAGATGACAAGGTGGAGCTCAAGATCGATGAGCAATTTACGGTGCCATTCAATGTGGGCATATACCAGGACCAGGTAGTTTGTGACGTGATACCCATGCAAGCTGGCCATCTTCTTCTAGGAAGACCATGGCAGTTCAACAAGGAGACAAGGCATGATGGCCAGACCAATCTATACACCTTTGTGCACGATAAGAGAAAGGTCAGCCTAGCTGCTCTCACACCTGTCCAAGTACACAAGCTACAACAACAAATAAGTAAGGAAAAAAAACTCATTAAATCTAATTTTTTCATTCAACCGAGTCATATCCGGAGAGCTTTAGCCTCAAAGGACTTAATGTTACTAATGGTTTTCAAAGAAATTTTGAGTGTAGAAAAAGAATAGGTAGAGCTACCTCCAGAATAGCAGCCCTCCTCAACAAGTTCTAGAATGTATTCCCTGAGGAGATACCAGTAGGCTTGCCTCCCTTACGTTGCATAGAGCATCAGATCGACCTCGTGCCCGGAGCAGCCTTGCCCAAACGACCAGCCTACCGGATGAGTCCAGAGGAGTCCGAAGAGCTTGAGAAGCAGGTTAAGGAGCTCCTGGAGAAAGGCTATGTTCGAGAGAGCCTCAGCCCATGTTCCGTACCGGTGTTGCTAGTCCTCACGAAGGATGGGACTTGGTGAATGTGCATAGACTGCCGAGCAATCAACAACATCACCATCAAGTACCGGCACCCTATACTCAGACTGGATGACATGCTGGATGAGCCGAGTGGAGCCACGGTCTTCTCCAAGATAGACCTCAAGAGTGGATACCCTGATGTGGGGGAAGTGCTGGTCACTAGACGCATCCTCAGTGCAATGGTAGACCCCTCCGAGACCATTCAGAGAGAGAACATCTTCCACAGCCGGTGCACCATCAAGGGCAAGGTATGTAACCTCATCATAGATGGTGCTTCTTGCACTAATGTGGCTAGTGCGTATATGGTTGATAAGCTAGGTCTAGAGAAGACAAAGCACCCCCGGCCATATCGACTGAGATGGCTAGATGACAAGGTGGAGCTCAAGATCTATGAGCAAGTCACTGTGCCATACAGTGTGGGCAAGTACCAAGACTAAGTCGTGTACGACGTTGATGAGGACATCAGGTCGTACATCCAGCCAGGTGACCAGACTGGCCGACCGGGAAGCTTGCCCAAGACAGCAAGACCATCTGGCGTGCCTGTCGGACCAGACAGTACCGCTAGACCTTCGACCTATAGGACCAGACCGGTCAACATCGCCGGCGGAGAGGCCCAAGCTTCCGGCACACTTGGTGGGGACGTGAATGACACCGCCGGTCCCCCTGATGACACCGCCAACTCCGGGATCAACTTGGCCGGTCCTGAAGTCATTCCGGCCAGTACCGCGCACAATCCAGCCGGTACAGGCCATCCAGCCGAGTACACGCACACTTCCACTTCTATACAAGAGGACTCGGACCAAATGAGCTACCAGCTCCAGGACATGCACTTAGAGGAAGTATCTACACCAGTGGTACCTCCAGGAGCAATGACAAGAAGCAGATCAAGAGCACTCTTCCACAAATTCAGCTTATGGGTCGACAAGCTTCTAGAGGAAGAGCAGCTAAGGACAATGGGCCAGAAGAGCAAATTAGAGTCCAAAGGCTTCTCAACAACACAAGGGACATTAGAGACTTGGGCTTTAGTGGCAAGAGAGGTCAGGGCCAAAGATATTTAACCCTACTTCCAAGTAAGGTAAGTTTACATTCGAATATATGCCTCTTTCTGTTTTGCAGGGTAGGATCTAGTTGCTTTACATTTTGAGTCAAGAACATTTTAGGAATAGGTCCTTTTTCGGTTATACACTTTTGTATTTTTTCCTTTTGTGCACTTTTGTAAACTTTCCTTTCTCTTATTTGAGTCGACCCTAGTAGGTCAAGCTGTCGAGCATATTAATAAGGCTCCTTCCAGCATTGTAGTTCGACAACCTTTTTGATTATTAATAAAGTAGAATTTTTTTCCTACAAGTTTTCTCTCTAAGAATCTTGTGCGCTTAGAACCTAGTTGAGACCAGCCCTCCTAGCTCTAAGTTTGTGATTTATCACGAGGTTCATCACCCCTCGTGTGGTTCACTTCACCCTTCCATCGTTTACCAACCAGAAAACCCCTATCCAGAAGCCTAAGGTTGAGTTTCTCACCTAATCTTCTACAAACAGCCCACGCGCATACATCCTTGAATCAAGGCTTGTATCATTTTGGTATCAGAGCTTAAAGCTCCTAAACCAGGTTGTTTCTATCCTTTTGCTTGTTTTGTTTTGTGTTCTTGCATTAGTTTAAGTCGCATTCAAGAAAAATAAAAAAAAATAACCTCAAACTCCAAACCGAGTGCATCTAGCCTCCTACGTATATCACTAGGGTTTAGATTCACTTTTTGCATTGCATACACGTTTTCCTTTTTGTTTAATTCATATTTCCATTAGTTTTAAGTTAAATTAAAAAGAAAACAAAAAGAAAAGAAAAGAAAATAGGAAAATACACAAAAGAATTCGAATTGGACAGCTAGCACAAGTTGTCTAGGAAGTTTCCTTTTTTTTTGAATTTCCTTTCCTTAGGATTTTCCTTTTTGCATTTTTTTCAAATCCCATATAAAAAGAAACTCTCCTAATAATTTAGGAGCACCCTAATTATCTTCTTTCTTTGTAGCACACCATGGGAGAAGAGAATAGAGACGCAGCTGAAGCCATGATGGCCATGTTCACCACACTCCAAACACAACTCGCATCCATAGGCGAGAGGTTGGAGCGCGTGGAGAGACCAGTAAGATTCCAGGCCATAAGGCACGTGAGAGCTGAGCCAGATCGTCCTGAGGGTCCTGAGTACCTTAGGACACGGCACGAACAGGAGGAACCCCAGCCAGATGGAGATGAGGACACGCAACCTCATGACTATCACCATAGGCCGAGAGGACCCCCACGGCAACCAGAGGCAGAAGATGATGGCTTTGAGCCATATGGTCTTCACCAGAGACCAAGAATGCCTCCTAGACGTCATGAGGATGGAGATGAACACACCTACAACCGGGTAATTCATCCTGATGTTAAACTAACTCCTCCAAGTTTTGCAGGAAAAGTAGACCCCGAGGCTTACCTAGATTGGGAGAAGCGAATGGATCATATCTTTGATCACTACAACCAACCAGGACCTAGGAGAGTCTCAATGGCAGTAGCACAACTCATGGACAATGCCCTCATCTGGTGGGATCGTGAGGTATCTGACAGAAGGAGGAAGAGGATGAGGCCCGTAGACTCATGGGTCGACATGAAAGACCTCATGCGACAAAGGTATGTTCCACCTTACTTTCATAGGGATTTGCAACGACGTTTTCGTACTCTTAAGCAGGGTACCAGATCAGTAGAGGAGTACTATGAAGAGTTCGAGAGGTTAAGGAACAAATTGGAGCTCAATGATGAAGAAGAAGCATTGATGGCGCAATTCTTGGATGGACTCCAAGAAAGGATCAGCTGCAAGGTGGAAAGGCAAATCTACAACGACTTCAAGGACTTGTTCCACCTATCTGTGCAAGCTAAACAGCACATCAAACGTAAGAGCCAAGACATCCGCAGCAAGCCTAGGACACCTTGGGCACCAAGCAACATGCCTAAGACAGTGGAAAAAGGCAAAAGCGTAGAGATCGAGTCAAGGTTCAAGAGGAAGCCTCCTGAACCCACCCGTGACCAGAGAGAGCCTGGTAAGTCTTTTAACCCTCAAAGATCACGTGACATAACTTGTTTCAAGTGCAGGAGACGTGGACACATCTCAAGGGAGTGCCCAAACAACCGAGTCATGCTGATTACGGAGGCAGGAGAATATGAGTCCCAAGATGAAGAGGACTATGAGCCAGAAGGAGAATATGGTGACATTGAGTACCCTGATGTGGGGGAAGTGCTGGTCATTAGACGTATCCTCAGTGCAATGGTGGATCCTTCAGAGACCATCCAAAGGGAGAACATCTTCCACAGCCGTTGCACCATCAAAGGAAAGGTATGTAACCTCATCATAGATGGTGGTTCTTGCACTAACGTTGCTAGTGCGTATATGGTTGATAAGCTAGGTCTAGAGAAGACAAGGCACCCTCGACCATATAGACTGAGATGGCTCGATGACAAAGTGGAGCTCAAGATCCATGAGCAAGTCACTGTGCCATTCAATGTGGGCAAGTACCAAGACCAAGTCGTGTGCGACGTGGTGCCCATGCAAGCTGGCCATCTTCTGCTAGGAAGACCATGGCAGTTTGACAAAGAGACCAGGGATGATGGCCGAACCAATCTCTACACTTTTCGTGCATGACAAGAGAAAGGTCAGCCTAGCTCCTCTTACACCTGCCCAAGTACATGAGCTACAACTCCAAATGAGTAAGGAAAAGAAACTTGTCAAGTCTAACTTTCTTATTCAACCTAGTCATGTCCGGAGAGCGTTAGCCTCGAAGGACTTAATGTTACTAATGGTTTTCAAGGAAGTGTTGAGTATAGAACAGGGACAGGTAGAGCTACCTCATGAAGTAGCAACACTCCTCAACAAATTCCAGGATGTATTTCCAGAGGAGATACCAGCAGGCTTGCCTCCTTTACGTGGCATAGAACACCAGATTGATCTAGTGCCCGGAGCAGCCCTGCCCAACCGGCCAGCCTACCGGATGAGTCCAGAGGAGTCCAAGGAGCTTGAGAAGCAAGTCAAGGAGCTCCTGGAGAAAGGATATGTTCGAGAGAGCCTCAGTCCATGTGCTGTACCAGTGCTACTAGTGCCCAAGAAGGATGGAACTTGGCGCATGTGCGTGGACTGCCGAGCAATCAACAACATCACAGTCAAGTATAGGCATCCAATACCACGACTGGATGACATGCTAGATGAGCTGAGTGGAGCCACGGTCTTCTCCAAGATAGACCTCAAAAGTGGATACCACCAGGTAAGAATGAAGGAAGGTGATGAGTGGAAGACTGCTTTCAAGACAAAGCAAGGGCTCTACGAGTGGACAGTCATGCCATTTGGCTTGACTAATGCCCCAAGCACCTTCATGCGCCTTATGAACCAAGTTCTTAAGGCGTACATCAGTAAGTTTGTGGTAGTTTATTTTGATGACATACTTGTTTATAGTAAGTGCCTACGAGAACACCTCACACATCTTGAGATGGTCCTTAAAACCCTTCGACAAGAAGAGCTTTATGCCAATCTCAAGAAGTGCACCTTTTGTACTGATAAGCTTGTCTTTTTAGGTTTTGTTGTGAGTTCACAGGGCCTACAGGTTGATGAAGAGAAGATTCGAGCCATACAAGAATGGCCAACACCAGGAAACATCAGCCAAGTACGGAGCTTCCACGGACTGGCCAGCTTCTATAGGAGGTTCGTGCCCAACTTCAGCAGTATTGCCTCACCACTGACGGCAGTAGTGAAGAAGAACGTGGGATTCAGCTGGAGAGAAGCTCAGGAGAAGGCATTCAAGGCCTTGAAGGACAACCTTACACACACACCAGTGTTAGTCCTTCCCGACTTCAACAAGATGTTTGAAGTGGAGTGTGATGCCTCTGGAATAGGCATAGGAGCAGTGCTAACCCAAGGAGGGAGACCAGTGGCATACTTCAGTGAGAAACTAGGTGGTGCCTCACTGAACTACCCCACTTATGACAAGGAGCTCTATGCCCTTGTCCGAGCATTGGAGACTTGGCAGCATTACTTGCTGTCCAAGGAGTTTGTGATCCACACTGATCACGAGACTCTCAAACACCTCAGAGGGCAAACCAATCTCAAGAGGAGACATGCCAGGTGGATGGAGTTCATAGAAACCTTCCCGTACATCATCAAGTACAAGAAGGGCAAAGATAATGTGGTAGCCGATGCACTATCAAGGAGGTTTGCCTTGATATCAACCATGGAGGCAAAGGTCCTAGGATTCGAGCACATCAAGGATCTACACAAGGATGATCCTGACCTTGCTGAGAGCTACAAAGAGTGTAGCACAAAAGAGTCATGGCAAATTCTACATCCATGAGGGATTCTTGTTCCGAGAAAGAAGGCTGTGCATACCACAGGGATCACTAAGGGAGCTTATCATCCGAGAAGCTCATGGAGGAGGACTCATGGGCCACTTTGGTGTCGACAAGACTCTAGCAGTGGTCAAGGAGCACTTCTACTGGCCACACATCAAGAGGACAGTAGAAGCACATTGTGCAAGGTGCATTACTTGCAAGAAGGCAAAGTCCCGAGTGCAACCTCACGGGTTGTATCTCCCACTGCCCATACCAACACATCCATGGGTGGACATCTCGATGGATTTTGTTCTAGGTCTGCCCAAGATCAACCACAAAGATGCAATCTTTGTAGTGGTGGACAGATTCTCCAACATGGCACACTTCATCCCATGTGCCAATGTCAATGACGCCACACAAACAACTAAGCTGTTCTTCAGAGAGATAGTACGGCTTCATGGAGTGCCAAGGACCATCGTATCAGATAGGGACACCAAGTTCCTCAGCCATTTCTGGAGGACCCTTTGGAGAAAGCTAGGCACGAAGCTACTCTTCTCAACCACTTGCCATCCTCAAACCGATGGCCAAACTGAAGTTGTCAACAGGACCCTATCAACTCTTCTCAGAACAACACTAGGGAAGAACCTAAAGACTTGGGTGGAGTGCCTGCCATTCATTGAGTTCGCCTACAACCGAGCCGTGCACTCAGCAACCAAGAAGACCCCATTTGAAGTGGTATACGGTTTCAACCCTCTCACCCCATTGGAGCAAACACCAATGCCACCAGCCGAGATGACCAACCTCAACGGAGCATCCAAAGCAGAGTTCATAAGGAGGTTACACCAGAAGGTAGCAGAGAACTTGGAGAAGAGGACCGGACAGTACGTGACTCATGCCAACAAAGGAAGAAAGGAGGTGATCTTTCAACCAGGCGATTGGGTGTGGCTACACCTACGGCAGGAGAGGTTCCCAAACCTAAGGAGTTCCAAGCTAGCACCAAGAGGAGATGGACCATTCAGAGTGCTCGAGAGGATCAACAACAACGCCTACCGGATCGAGCTGCCAGGTGAGTTTAATGTGTCCAATACGTTCAATGTTACTGACTTGGCCCCTTTCCATGCAGATGATCCAATTTTGAGGACAAAACATACTGAAGAGGGAGGGAATGATGAGGACATCAGGTCGTACATCCAGCCAGGTGACCAGACTGGCCGACCGGGAAGCTTGCCCAAGACAGCAAGACCATCTGGCGTGCCTGTCGGACCAGACAGTACCGCTAGACCTTCGACCTATAGGACCAGACCGGTCAACATCGCCGGCGGAGAGGCCCAAGTTTCCGGCACACTTGGTGGGGACGTGAATGACACCGCCGACTCCGGGATCAACTTGGCCGGTCCTGAAGTCATTCCGGCCAGTACCACGCACAATCCAGCCGGTACAGGCCATCCAGCCGAGTACACGCACACTTCCACTTCTACACAAGAGGACTTGGACCAAATGAGCTACCAGCTCCAGGACATGCACTTAGAGGAAGTATCTACACCAGTGGTACCTCCAGGAGCAATGACAAGAAGCAGATCAAGAGCACTCTTCCACAAATTCAGCTTATGGGTCGACAAGTTTCTAGAGGAAGAGCAGCTAAGGACAATGGGCCAGAAGAGCAAATTAGAGTCCAAAGGCTTCTCAACAACACAAGGGACATTAGAGACTTGGGCTTTAGTGGCAAGAGAGGTCAGGGCCCAAAGATATTTAACCCTACTCCAAGTCGAAGACTAGGAGCAAGGCGCATGCATGCCACAAGGACGGCCACCTTCCATTTCTTGGCCGTGAGGTGAGTTAAGGTAAGTTTACATTCGAATATATGCCTCTTTCTGTTTTGCAGGGTAGGATCTAGTTGCTTTACATTTTTGAGTCAAGAACATTTTAGGAATAGGTCCTTTTTCGGTTATACACTTTTGTATTTTTTCCTTTTGTGCACTTTTGTAAACTTTCCTTTCTCTTATTTGAGTCGACCCTAGTAGGTAAAGCTGTCGAGCATATTAATAAGGCTCCTTCCAGCATTGTAGTTCGACAACCTTTTTGATTATTAATAAAGTAGAACTTTTTCCCTACAAGTTTTCTCTCTAAGAATCTTGTGCGCTTAGAACCTAGTTGAGACCAGCCCTCCTAGCTCTAAGTTTGTGATTTATCACGAGGTTCATCACCCTTCGTGTGGTTCACTTCACCCTTCCATCGTTTACCAACCAGAAAACCCCTATCCAGAAGCCTAAGGTTGAGTTTCTCACCTAATCTTCTACAAACAGCCCACGCGCATACATCCTTGAATCAAGGCTTGTATCAGACGTGGTACCCATGCAAGCTGGCCATCTTCTGCTAGGAAGACCATGACAGTTTGACAAAGAGACAATGCATGATGGCCGAACCAATCTCTATACATTTGTGCATGATAAGAGAAAGGTCAGCCTAGCTCCTCTCACACCTGCCCAGGTACACGAGTTACAACAACAAATGAGTAAGGAAAAGAAACTCATTAAGTCCAACTTTCTCATTCAGCCGAGTCATATCCGGAGAGCTTTAGCATCAAATGATTATGTTACTAATGGTTTTCAAAGAGGTTTTGAGTGTAGAGAAAGAACAGGTAAAGCTACCTCCTGAAGTAGCAGCCCTCCTCAACAAATTCCAGGATGTATTCCCTGATGAGATACCAGCAGGTTTGCCTCCCTTACGCGGCATAGAGCACCAGATTGACCTCGTACCCGTAGCAGCCTTACCCAACCGACTAGCATACCGGATGAGTCCAGAGGAATCCAAAGAGCTTAAGAATCAGGTTAAAGAGCTCCTGGAGAAAGGCTATGTTCGAGAGAGGCTCAATCCATGTGTCCTACTAGTGCTGCTAGTCCCCAAGAAAGATGGGACTTGGAGAATATGCGTATACTGCCAAACAATCAACAACATCACAGTCAAGTACCGGCATATTATACCAAGGCTGGATGACATGCTAGATGAGCTGAGTGGAGCCGCGGTCTTCTCCAAGATAGACCTCAAGAGTGGATATGTAACACCCCCCGATCCTCGGTAAGGATCAGTTGGGCGAGCTGGCCGGCAGCTGGGCGAGCTGTCCGGCAGTTAGGTGAGCTGACCGGCAGTTAGGTGAGCTGGTTAGTAGTTGGGCCAACTGGCCAGCTAGCATTGGCTCGGGCAGTTGGTGCCAAACCAGTGCCACAACCAGGCACAATGGTTCGACTAGAAACGTTGATTGGTCGAGCAAAAGCCATGACTGTTCGTGAAAAACCGACCATGGGCCCTATAAATATAAGGCTTGGGGTCGGTACAAGGGCACGCTGGGAGAATAGAAATCCTAGAATTTTTCTAAGGCAATATTTGAAAAGGGTTAGATCGAGTGAGGTAGAGATCGTGAACCTTGGATCGGGAAACCAACACTAACGGTACGCGATTAAAGGCTAGGCGTGGTAAGGTGAATAATCCACTTCCCTTTTATGCTTGGATTCCTCTTCGCCGGTGGTTTGGCTAGTAAGGGAATCCAAGGCGGGATTGGTGGGTAAACTTGGCCGAGTGATCGGATTGGGTGAAACCTTTCCGGACAGATAATCGGCTTGGACTGCCCATAGACCGGATAGAGTCTTTCAGGAAAGTATCGACTGGCCAAAGGGTTCGGGTGATTCCTACCATGGCCGGTTGGTCGAACAGATCTGCCCAAGTCCGAACTGAGTCTGTCTTAGTCGAATTCTAAGTTAAACTTAGAGAATTGACGGGTTTTGCATGAGTTGCATTCATTCATGCATTTTTCTTAAGCCTTATCGAGTAATATTGGTTAAGTCCAGGATAATTAAGCAGTTTTGGCCTTTTTCAGGAAAAGATGGTGATCGTGGTAAGGATTTGGCTTGAGCGCAAGGCTGGTGGCCTGAGTATATGGGTGGTGTATTGATCCGGGTAGTTAGGATTGTTGAATATGTAAGCCTTCGGGCAAATTATCATGTTGTAACGAATCCTACTCATATACTTCAATAAAATTCTGGATCTTTTATATTATGACTCTATAAATGACTCTAAAAACTCATGAATCTTAGAATAGCTCGAAATTGGACTTAAACTAGATAAAAGACCCTAAAATATGGATCTTAGACTCGGAATTCCTTGGTGAATCTGAAAGGGAACAATCTCTTCGGACTGATAATCCGGGAAGGGTGTTTCAGGATACCACCAGGACAGGATGAAGGAAGATGATGAGTGGAAGACTGCTTTAAAGACAAAGCAAGGGCTCTACGAATGGACAGTCATGCCATTTGGCTTGACTAATGCCCCAAACACCTTCGTGCGCCTTATGAACCACATTCTTAGGGCGTACATCAGTAAGTTTGTTGTAGTCAATTTTGATGACATACTTGTTTACAGTAAATACCTACGGGAACATCTTACACATCTTGAGATGGTGCTTAAAACCCTTTGACAAGAAGAGCTTTATGCCAATCTCAAGAAGTGCACTTTTGTACTGACAAGCTTGCTTTCTTAGGCTTTGTTGTAAATTCACATGGCTTACAGATTGATGAAAAAAAGATTCGAGGCATACAAGAATGGCCAACACCGAGCAACATCAGCCAAGTGAGAAGCTTCCACGGCCTGGCCAGCTTCTACAAAAGATTTGTCCCCAACTTCAGCAGCATTGCCTCACCATTGACGGCAGTAGTGAAGAAGAATGTGGGATTCAGCTGAGGAGAAGCTCAAGAGAAGGCATTACAGGCCTTGAAGGACAGCCTCACGCATGCACCAGTACTAGTCCTGCCTGACTTTAACAAGACGTTTGAAGTGGAGTGTGATGCCTCTGGAATAGGCATAGGAGCAGTACTAACCCAAGGAGGAAGGCCAATGGCATAATTTAGTGAGAAGTTAGGTGGAGTCTCAATGAATTACCCCACCTACGACAAGTAGATCTATGCCCTAATCCGATCTTTGGAGACTTGGCAACATTACTTGTTGTCCAAGGAGTTTGTGATCCACACTGATCACGAGACTCTCAAACACCTTATATGGCAAACCAACCTCAAGAGAAGACATGGTAGGTGGATGGAGTTTATAGAAACCTTCCCTTACGTCATCAAGTACAAGAAGGTCAACGATAATGTGGTAGACGATGCACTATCAAGAAGATTTGCTTTGATATGTACAATGGAAGCAAAAGTCTTAGGATTCGAGCACATCAAGGACATGTATAAGTATGATCCTGAATTTGCTGAGAGCTACAAGGAGTGTGGCACAGGGAGTCATGGCAAGTTCTACATCCATGATGGGTTCTTATTCCGGGAAAGAAGGTTGTGCATACCACAAGGATCCCTACGAGAGCTTATCACCCAAGAAGCTCATGGAGGAGGTCTTATGGGCCACTTTGGTGTTGACAAGACACTAGCAATGATCAAAGAGCACTTCTATTGGCCAGTAGAAGCCCATTGTACAAGGTACATCACTTGCAAGAAGGCGAAGTCCCGAGTGCACCCTCACGGGATGTACCTCCCTCTGCCCATACCTACACATCCATGGGTAGTCATTTCCATGGAATTCGTTCTAGGTCTGCCCAAGATCAACCACAAAGATACTCTCTTTGTAGTGGTGGACCGATTTTCCAAGATGGCACATTTCATCCCATGTGCCAATGTTAATGATGCAACGCAAACAGCCAAATTGTTCTTCAGGGAGATAGTACGACTTCATGGAGTGCCAAATAACATCGTGTCAGACAAAAACACCAAATTTCTAAGCCACTTCTAGAGGACCCTCTGGAGAAAGCTAGGCACGAAGCTGCGCTTCTCTACCACATGTCATCCTCAAACCAATGGCCAAATTGAAGTAGTCAACCAGACATTGTCGACTCTTATCAAGACCACACTAGGGAAGAACCTCAAGACATGGTTGGAGTGTCTGCCATTCATAGAGTTTGAATACAACCGAGCAGTGTATTCAGCCACAAAGAAGATTCCTTTTGAATTGGAGCAAACACCACTACCACCAGCAGAAATGACCAACCTCAATGGAGCATCCAAGGTAGAATTCATCAAGAAGATACACCAGAAGGTAACAGAGAACCTGGAGAAGAAGACCGGGTAGTACGTGACTCATGCCAACAAAGGGAGAAGAGAAATGATCTTTCAACCAGGCGATTGGGTGTGGCTACACCTACGGCAAGAGAGGTTCCCCAACCTAAGGAGTTCCAAGCTGGCCCCAAGAGGAGATGGACCATTTAGAATGCTGAAGAGGATCAACAACAACGCCTACCGGATTGAACTTCAAGGTGAGTTTAATGTGTCTAACACATTCAATGTGACTGATGTGCAAATGAGCTAATTTTGAGGTCAAAACCTATTGAAAGAGGAGGAGATAATAAGGACATCAGATCATCTGGCCGGCCAAAAGACCAAAATGGCCGACCAAAAGGATTGCCCGATACAGCCGGGCCATTTGGCGCGTCTGCCGGGCCAAGCGGTACCGCCGGCCCTATGATCAAGTGGGCCGGGCCGACCAACTTAACCGGTGTAGAGACCCAAACCTCCAGCCCAACTGGCGGCAATGTGAACAACACCGCCGGCCCAACTAGCGACGTTGCCGGCTCAGAAATCAATCTGGCCGGCTCCGATCTCAACTATGCCAGCTCCACGTACAATACAACCGGTTCACGCGATTGCACCACCATTTCCACATCTACACAAGGAGACTCAAATCAACTAAGCTACCAGCTTCAAGGCATGAATCTGGATGAAGTCTCTACACCAGTGGTGCCACCAGGAGCCATGACAAAGAGTAGAACAAGGGCACTCTTTCACAAGTTCAGTTTGTGGGTATACAAGCTCCTAAAAGATCATCGACAAGGGGCATTGAGCCAAGAGTACAAGAAAGAGCCCAAAGGCTTCTCAACATTGCAAAAAACTCCAGAGACTTGGGCTCTCGTGGCAAAGGAGGTCAAGGCCCAACAATTCGTAACTCTACTCCAAGTTGAAGACTAGGAGCTAGGCGCGTGCATGCCACAAGGTCGGCCACCTTCTATTTCTTGGCCGAAAGATAAAAATGGTAAGCTTTCAAATTATATACTTACCTTTTCTGTTTTGCACAGTAGGAATTAGTAGTTTTCTATTTTTGAGTCCATAACAATTTAGCTAGTTGTCCTTTTTTGGTTATTTCCTTTTTATAATTTTCTTTGTGCACTTTTGTAACTTTTCCATTTTTTATTTTGGGTCGATCCTAGAAGGTCAAGGTTGCCGAGCATATTAATAAAACTCCTTCAGCATTGTAGTTCGACAACTTTTGATATTAATAAAGATAAAACTTTTCCTACGATTTTTCTCCTAAAAACTCTTTCGCTTAGAACCCTAGTTGAGACCAGCCCTCCTAACTTCTAAGTTGTGATTTATCACGAGGTTCATGACCCCTCGTGAGGTTCACTTCACCTCTCTATCCAATACTCACCAGAAAACCCCCATCCACAATCCTAAGGCCGAGTTTCTTGCCTAATCTTCTCCAACCAGTCCGCGAGTGTCGCGGCCTTGATTCAAGACTTGTATTATTTACTCTCATCAGAATCCAACCAGATAATATCATGAACTCTAATATCATTATCATGACGTCCAGGTACATCATCCATCATACAAAACTCAGTGGACGAACCCAAAGACGATAGAATATAATTTTTGGGATCTATAACATCGTTGGGAGATAACATTCCATTTAGTACAAGATTGACTTTGTTAATCACAACCATTTCATCATTTAGTTTCTAAGCGACGCAGAGAATCCTCCAACAGCAACTGCCCAGAAATCGCACCTTTGTAGCCGCTGTCGAGTGCATCGAAACGCCGGAAAATCTCGTCGAAGCTCCCTGTGAACTGTGGCGACGGTGAGAAACCCGGTGGTGTTGTGAGACCTTCATCCCGTGACTGTTCCATTGAAGATAGTGTTCGTCCGTTGTCACAATCGCACCAAATGTTAAGAAAAAATCAGAGACTTACTGAATAATACTTGTATAAACCTCAAGGATTAACAATGTCGATGAAAAGCTCTCCTCTCTCACGAATATTTTCTCTCAGAGTATCTTCCTCCCTTTTCTCTCCCCACGAGTACGCAGACTTGTCCAAACAACCCACAAAAAGCATAATGAAAAAGCAAAACAACGACATCTTCCTTTAAAAGGAAATTATTAAAACGATAAACGGCAAACCCTCTAGCTCTCCCTAAAGGTTTGCCTCTTTTTCCTCCTCACGTGACTTGCTCGTGCACTTCCCTCCACGTCACTGTTCATCTTCTTCGGACCTCCTTCCCGCCATATTTTGAGTCTGCTCCAAATCCTCTGTTTCAGTCGACGTCTTCCTCCGGTAATAAGCTCTCAGTGGCTTATCAGCTTAGTTAAGTGATTTTAGGAAACAAATCGAAAAATGCATTGGAAGAATTATATATATTGCTTTTCCCTTAAATATTTTTTTTTCTTTGCATTTTTATTATATTTTACATATTTTTTTATAAGAGCATATGTCAATCAAACACAAAACTTAGAAAAATAATAACTTTCTAACATAAACTTGAATATTTAAATTTGATCTTCCCTGCATATTGGATAGTTTTTTTCGTTCTATAACCATCTAACAGTACAATCGGAGCGATATATTTGAATACATGGTAGATTGTTGATATCAAATCTTATTTTAAATGTTTGTTGACATATTACACATTCTTCCATTTCCTCATCATATTGTAACTCTTTTGCTAGTATTTAGATTTGCTATGATTATGTCTATATCTATCCTTAATATAATCTATATGTTATGATCTGTAACATTGAAATAGAAATTAATAATTTTACCTTCACTTTATATTGTTGCTTGTATTGCATTTATATAATGTATAAAGTTTTCCGTCATTGATATAGCATTGATCTCTTCTATTTTGTGATAAGTCAGAAGATATATGATATTGCTTCTCAAATTTGTAATTGTTGGACATGTATAGATTGAGATGTAAAGCATCTGTATTACAATGTCACTTTGCTGTGTACGTGACCTTTTAATGATTATTGTGGTGGTTGTTTGTGTATTAGATAGGTTAGACTCGTATCTGAAAGAGTAGATGAGGTTTCGTGGGTCTCCCATAATTTGTTGCTTTGTGTTTTTGGAATTGTTAAGTTTTTGGCTATTTCTAATGTAATCTTTGTATTAGGTTGTTTGTGACTTTAGTTTTAGTATTAGTTTGGTTATCATATTTTGGTAGCCGTGAACTATACATGAATCATGAAAATATCTTTTTTCGAGAGTCATTATAACTTATGGTTTCGGTTTCTATCATGGTTTCATAAGATTTTTTTATATTTTATTTTTAAAATTTGAATTGTAAATTTGAAGTATAAACTCATTTATAGATCACTATATTTTTGTGAGTACTAATTTTATCTAAATTTACATTTCAATTGGATGATAAATATATTTTTTGCAATAAATGGAGCTAACATTTAAAATTTGTTGTATAAACTATTTTACGTTATATTTCATTTGTATTGCAACAATCATGATTACATGACTACCATAATTTTCCTTTTTTTAATTGATCCATAAGTTGATGTGTTGATGTTATCATTTATGAATGAATAAAGAGTCTTCAATTGTCTGAAGTGTTTCTATTTTGAAATTTGCAGTAATCAACATTCTTTTTCTATAATTTAGTAAATATCTAAAATAATATAACTGTAAATGGATAAAATAGAAATGTAAATACCTGCAAGATTTTGAAAACTTTCTTCTTCATGGTTTCATATTCCATCTTTAATTAACTTCTAATTAGTTACTTTTTGTAGTTAACTTTATTTAATTATCAATCGTTGTTTTAATAATTTATTTTTTAGAAGGGAGAAGTAAGTAAGCTAGTTGTTTCACCACCTCTAAATCTATTCTAAAAGTGTGGAGTTCGACTCCACATTTCTTCATATGATAGTGTTAAATTTTCGTATGAAAATATTAGTTTATTAGATCGGTCCGTTGTAATCCATGTGACAAAAAAATAGTGTGCTCTTTGAAAGTTAATATGTAAAATATTGGTTTGTGTGATTTTTGATTTGGCTTTTCATTGGGCTGTCTAATAAAAAAATTAATATATAATTTTATTTTGAAAATTGGTTAAATATAATTTACGAAGTACTCTTATGAGTAAGGTGACTATGATTTTCATTGATTTGTCTATACACTGATAATTTGAATCTCCATAAATAAAGAAATTCACAAGCTTTTTCTACACATTTTTGATCATTTTTTTTCATAATTTTCATATATGTTAATAGAGTTGTAACTCATAGTTTGAAAATTAATTAAAAGTTTCTAATCATTAGATTGTTTTTGCTGTGAGTCTTAGTGCATGTTGGCATCTGAGATTTCGCAAAACCAATCTATGTAACAATGCCAATGACTAAAATGACTGATTCAAATACATTATACTTGAGATCAGTGTACTTTTTTTCTTTGAGGAAATAACAAAAACGTTTAGATTTCAATTAACCAATTCCGAAAAACCAATTTGGACTTTTGAGTAAAAATAATACATTTGAACTGAAGGCAATGGATGATGGTCCAATTGCACCGCCTAATGGTTGTTGGGCTAAACCATGTTTGTGTAGTTCTGTACGTAGTTCAGGTTCCTACACACAAAGAGAAGAACAACAATTAGTCTAAAGAACAAAACGTAAATATTCATAATCATTGTTTCACCGCACAATGTATTTTCCTACACTAAAAACTTTATTTTTAGGTTGTTTGTGACTTTAGTTTTAGTATTAGTTTGGTTGTTATATTTTGGTAACCGTGAACTATACATGAATCATGAAAATACCTTCTTTTTCGAATGTAACTCTGCAAGAATTGCCTCTTGTTTTATGTCACAAATTGAATCTTCTATTACATTTAGTCGTATTTTGAACCTTGAATGTGCCATTCTGCCACCAGGTAAAAGCAAGGTAGCTATGCCTCAAGAAACAACAAATAGTACAACTCGCGCTATCGATCGTAACTTGGAGATGATTGTCTTGTAAACAAAAGTTTTTCCAGTCCATTTTGGGCCATATAGGACAAGTAGTTTACCAAACTTATTGTTTACTGATTTCAAACTGCCTTGTAATTAAGCTTCCTTTTGATCATTGTTCCGTTGCATAAATAATTCTTCATCCTTTTCTTTATCTTTATAACATTGTACTGCAATTTTTGTTTCCATAAACTAATTTTTAGTTCTTTAAGAACTTTTAAATCAAGTATAGGCATTCCTTCAAATTTATTGAGTGATCTTTCATGCTGATTTCAATATTTTTCAATCTCGACAATGTATATTGCTTCAAATCATCTTTTTTTTAAAAAAATTTTTTTTTAACTCTTTAAACCCAAAAACTCGCCGTTGCTTGAGAAAAATATCTTCCGCTAATGATTTCCAACAGTGTTTCCATAATAGTGTTGGGTTTCCAACCTCACGAAATATAAGTATAAGGACAAACATATGTCTTAATTGATATGTGGTCGTCTATTTATTTGCTTCATCTATTACATGATGCCACTATTTATCATTGTCTAGCAAACCTCTTGCATAACATGTTTTTTTAAACGTTTTTTATTTCCCCACCAATTTGGAGTGAAACATTATAGCATGTTAGATCTCTAACAACATTTACCAATATCCCAAAGTAATAAAATTCTGCAGAGGTTGATTAGATGTTTACTATTTTACCTTATTGAGAAGTTTTGTTGTCTTTTACTCCAGATTTTTCTGTTTTTGCCGATACAAAATGTGTTGGAAATTCTGCATATGTTAGATCTCTACCATCCATTCACTGAACATAGTTTTAACAATACCAACTATAGATAGGATACAACCTAGATTGTCTGTGTTTTTGTACTTGATTGATTGTTGGCCTAGCAGGTGATTAATAAGTGTATGCATTGCTTCCTTCAGTGTATGTGGAATGCAAAAGTACGCCACATTGCTTCACAAGCAGATAAATTCCGATAATCTAAATACTCTTTTATTTTATTTCTTTCCTTTCCCACCATTTTGTTATCTTGATTGTTTGTTTGATTAATTAGTTGTACCTTTCTCGATCAAAATAGTTGCTTTATCCACCCCCTTTGTGATATACTTAGGGATACTTGATTGCATTTGATGTGTTGCACCATTTCATATTTATGTGTGACTGATATGTTTTCAAGATTTCAATGTTATGTGGTATAAAAAAATCGATTATCTAACCTTCCTCCTTTATTAACAATGTTGTCTTCATTTCGTCGCCAACGATAGAAAATATAACATGATGCATCGATCATTGTGAACTCATTATATGGATGTGGATATTTTTGGTGCAAACATTTTTATCCATGCAATATAAGGATGGTCTAGCGACTCCACATGGTCTATACATCATGTGCTTCTCCACCGGCTCAAATCCAAGTAAGTCTTCTGTTGGGTAGTTTCAAAGAGATTATTGCGTTTATTTCTTCTAGAGTTGGGGTTTTAGATGCCTTTTCCAACTATATAATCATATGTGCATGGGGTAATACACATTTTTGGAACTCGATTGCAACTATATAAACAAATTTGCATGGGGTAATCCACATTTTTGGAACTCGATTGTGTGGAGCACTAACAAAGCAAACGAACGATTAATATCAAAGTCTTGGTGTAGGAATTTTTAAGAATTATAAAGTTAATTTACATACCATAAATATAGGGGCTGAAGAATGTGCCTTGCTCGAGGTCTTTTACTAATTCGTCTAGCTTCATTTTAAAAACTCAAATATCAATATCAGGTCTATCATTTCCTGAAACTCCACCATAGGATGCAAGATGGTCTTTTATATCTTTCCAGCTTGGGTTTGCTGTCATGCATTGTGATGAACAAAGTTGGATTATCATAACATCGACATATTGCCATTGCATCTTGATATTTTTCAACCACCTATCTTGGTCCACCTGTAAAACGCGATGGCAAGATTAGTCCTTTCCTTGCTATTTGGCTTCAGTATTACTTTTACCGACTACATCGAAGACGTTGCTATATAGATCTGCTCATAATTGGTCTTGAATATTGTTTGCACAAAGAAGTCTTTCTTGTTTAATGACTGTGTATACTTCAACAACATACCGGTGAGTCATCCCTTTTGTAAGTCTAGTCTGAATTTGGTAAGCATAGAACTCTCTTATACTTATAAATGTCTTTTCTCTTTCGCAAACCATTGTTACTGCATGGAGTACTTTAGTATGGAAACCATATTCGCTGTAGGAGAACTACAATTGTAAAACAACATCTATGTGTCCATTAGTAGATGTTATGTCACCTATAATCAGTCTTGCAACTTCTTTAATTTCAGGTAGATATTGATTTCCTTTTCCTTTTTGTCCAACCAACCTTAGTGTTAACCATGGATTTCATTTGTTTTATATTGATCTTTAGCTTTTTGAAAAATTTTACACAAGGAATTATGTTCATCTAACATTTTAGTCAACCCCACAACTACATCTTTTTCTAAATCCTTTGTTGATTTTATTCGAAACATTGTGTTGATACGATGAGAGATTTTGTTTTCTGTATCAAAGATATACATTTATAATATTTTTGGTGGATGACCAGTCATCGGAGCAAAGATCCAATGCGATGGTAATTTTATCCATACATTCGAAAACACAGTGGACCATTTCCAAACGTGGCACTGTGATCTATTTTAAAACCAATTGATGTGAATACATAGACGAAGTTGTAAACTCGTATCAATATACAAAAAGAAAGACTGTTGGCAAGCAGTTCATATATGCTGACGTTTTTTGGATTGGTGGAAGTTTGACACGTCCTTGTTGGCAAAATATTGTAAACGTGGGAGCTCCAGTGTTGGTATCACTTATAGTTTTCTCTGAATACCACACTAATGCATTACAGTTGGTGCATTGTATTATTGAGTTTTCTTTGGCCAAAGAACCTGATATGGATATTCATCGTGAGCTATGTTAGTTTGAAATAATGTTTGATTGTTTAAATTATTATTTTTATTTTAATTTTAAACAAACTTTTAAGTTTATTTGTCTGTGTTCTTGATAAAATTTGAGTACTTGTTGCAGAATCACGTGTTTATATTGTATGAATATTAGAATGCAATATACCATATTAGGTGATAAATAAAAAATAACATACGTTACCTTTCGGTTTTTTGGTTTCTCTCTTTGATAAAATGATAGCACGTCTCATTGTTTGTGCATTTTGGGTTTCACTATAACATTAAATCAATAACTAAATGTGTAGTCATAACTTGAAAATATAAATGATGGCTGAGAGATACAGGTAATGATGTTACCATATTCTGAACATCTCTCACAACCGTTTAAATAAAAAAATCAAATATTTCGTAAGATATCTTTCTATGTATTTGTGGTAACTTAATATATTAAAATTTCTTGATCTAGAAATTTATAGTAATAGTAGTTGATCACTGCTAATATTTTTCCGTTTTTTTTCTTTGGATAAAACTACATAAATGTGTGAAATGTAAAGCATAGGTAAAATATTTTTCAAATTCAATTTGGTCTATGGACTTGATTTGTAAGTACATAAATGATACTTTTTTTGGACTTAGTTATCTTGGGTGAACTTTTGTTTTGTTGTATACAATCATCACTTGTAGAGGGTGTACCTATTGTTTGCGTACTTGTTGTAGCGTCTCTAGATTTCCATTTTTTTGAAAGAAGGGTTGTTTTTCGGAAAGATCAGGCGTTTTTACGGCATTATGTATTATACACTCAACTCTTCCATACTTATTTCACATTTTAGCTTTTAAAGAGTTCCATACTTCAATAAAAATCCAGATTTATTATTAATGACTTTCATATTGATTCTAAAAACTTATGAATCTCAGAATAAATCAAATTTGGACTTCGTCTAAATAATAGACCCTGAAATATGGATCTTAGACTCGGAATTTTTTAGTAAATCCGAAAGAGAACGACCTCTTCGAATTGATAATCTGGGAAGTGGTGTCTCACCATCTATCTTGGAATGAGTTTGAAAAATTACCTTTTCACTATATAGTAAATGGTTGTGTAGCTTTTGTAAAAATATACCTCAGTACATTCATTCAAAACATCGCTGGCTATTCTTCCAGTAAGGTTGGTGCCATCTTTGTTGAAGACGACAAAGGTAGCAATGTCTTTATTTTCATCATGAACAAAAATGTTAAAACAATACCTAATTAGTCGTAAGAATATATGTTAGGATTGTTAAAATTATAATTATAATATTGAAGCATTGACTACGACAAAGTGAGCATAGAATCTATGCAACCAAACCTGATAAGACCCACATTGTTCGTTTTTTTGCAGGTATTGTAGAACAATGATGTTTCAGACTTTCTAAGTTTTGTGTTGCAATTTATGCATGAGATATAATACCAGCTATATTGTTCTAGAACATCTGCAGTGAAAACTAACCACCTATGCAATGTAAGTTTTAGGATACCGAGATTAATAGGCTAGTGTTTAGGCTTTTTTTTAAAGGATGACAACTACTATTAATCAATGTAATAAAAAACCAAATCCAATTCATAGTGTCAAGTTTTTATGGTGTTTCGTACAACCCAAAATTTATGTTTGAGTTTTATAATTGTACATATTTAATACCCGCGACTCTTTATTACGTAGAAGCTGGTGAATTTTATTTGTAATGACCATTTCTAGTTTTGTAACAATAGAAGAGGAGTTAGTCACTGCCATAAAGTTTTTATAGCATAAGAGGAGCTAGTTACTGTCGTAGAGTTTTTACCAGCTTCACGTAACTTGTGCAAAACAAATTACAAGTAAATATAGTAGATACAATGCATAAATGCGTTAAAATATTGAAAAAAATAATGTATACCATTTCATAAATTGGGTAGTTTCGGCAATGTCTGTGTCAAAGAATAGGCGGGGGTGGCTGATGTAGACTGAGTGTTATGACACCTATGAAATTTAGAGATAATTGTAGAGAAAATATTTTTAAATTATAAGATAGAATTGTAGATGATAGGTGAAAAATTATGCCTCCAATTTTTTTGGGTTAGTAGTGGTGAGGAAGAGAAAGCTGGTTTGACTCCATTTTATTTCATCTTTCCCGGAATTTTTTTAGCAATATCACCCCAAAGGTAAATACAAACAATTTCACCATTTTTGGATTTCAAAGTTGTGAAGTGAGTGTATGCATGTGTAGTGTAATGGAAAAATAAATTAATGTCATACTTTTTCATATGTAGGAACAAAAATACTCTATCTGTCGTTCTATTTCCAACAGATTCGGATGCTCTTTCATGAGTGATAGGGGAATGCAGATTATCACCGCTTATTAGACGAAGTTGTCCAATGGCATCTACAATAGGCATACGGGAAAAATATAGTTAAGTCTATTGTGATTTAGATAAGAAAGTGAAAGTCTGTTACCAAATAAGTTGGTGTTCATATCGACAATAGCAGCGGATTCAAGGTATGTACGTAGTATGAAATTTAGTGTATCAATTTTGTGTCTTTCGTTAATTACTTCAATCATTGTTGTTTGGCCGGTGAAGCAGATACCATTTTTATAGTTGGTGATTTTGTAAAACTTTTTATCGGTATTGACCATGAATGTTATAGCTTGTAAATTGAGTTGGCATTCAAAATATCTTCGAACTGAAAAATTCTGTTTGCCAAAATGAATCCTTGTAATGCATTATACTGTAGCATTTTATACTAGGTAGGTAGTGACTTGAATGTGATGTTATAAAATATTATAAGCATACTTCTTTGTCGAGGAGTAGTATTTTCAAACCCATAAGTGTGTTACCTTCGGTAAAATTTTAGGCTTCTAAAAATGAATAAGTTTGACGAGTATTTCTTCTTTGCAAAAATCTCTATCAAAGTTTTTGAAATGGTGAAAGTATGAGGATGATAAGAGGAGTAAGAAGTTTTTGATGTCATGATTAGCTTTTAGGGATTGTGTCCAAGATTTGTGATTGACGATATGATAGTTGGTGTTTTATAAGGTTTGTAAGTGAAAATCATTATTATGAGGGTAGTGGTCAACCAAAAGTGAGTTAGTGGTGTGAAGGAAACAATTATTAAGTTTTTATTGTTTAAATGAGTGTAAGTCTAATTGTGTGAAATTATGTTGAAGGTTTAATTATTTGAATGGATAATTGCTGAATAGATAATTACATAATGACGTTATTTTCTCATTTATTTGCGTTTCTCTTATTTTTTTCGTTTTCATTTGTTTGCGTTTATCTTATTTTTTGTTCTCCATAACCGATGGCGTATGTGTGGTTATATTATGCCTATTTGTTAATTATTGATATTTCTTTTCTGGAAGATTTATGTGTGTTTGAAGATTGGATGCAGCAGGTTGTATATTTTTTGAATATAGTTATATGGTGGAGTCTAACCATGATTTATTAATCATTTGGTTTAATTTTCGAAGAGTTGTTATGGTTAGTATTTCTAAGAGTTGTTATGGTTAGCATATGTTGAACGATATTGACTGTTGATAAATACATTAATGCTTTTGAAACTACTTCAAACTGTGTAATAAGTTTACTAAATTTTATAGAATTTAGTATATATTATTAATAAATAAATTTTATTTTAAATGATGTAGACTTTTTCAGGAGTCCCAGTGAGTTTTTTTTATTTAGTAAAATTTTCAAATATAGATTTTTATTTTTATGCATTTCATAAATAAGTCCTCTCCTGTTTGATATTTATTGAAAAATTATAATGTTAAATTTTTATAGATAAAATAAAAAAAGAAGAATAGAAATACGACGCAGAGTTCGACGAAGAGGAGTTTGGTTGGTAAGAGGATGAAGAAGATGAAACCGTGTCCAACATGATTAAACTGATTTTTAAAGATTTATTAACACGATTATCATGTATCTTTTATAATTAAAATATTTCTTAATATTTATCAGTGTTATTATATAGGTAGCACAGATTAAATCATATAATACATATGTTATAGCTATAAAATCGGAATATATTTGATTATAAGAGAGAAAAGTTGATATCTAACGCATATGTTCCAATATCAAAATAATAGTTAATATTTAATAATTTTGTTATACATATACAAATACAATCCATTAATGAGAAAGTCGATGATTAGATATAAGATTTCTGTTGATTGGATGACAAATATATAACATCGTGAATACCACCACATGTATTATCATGTATATTATTATTTGTACCGTTAACATAAATGTTACCACTAGTATTCTTTATCTAAATTATAAAAGAAATTGTAACATATACACTAGTTTTTACACCAACACTAACACTTCTTATATACACTTTAAATTTTTATTGTAACTTATACACTAGTAGACGACATCTTATCCTAATGTTAAATACGAAAATCTCATACTGATGTTACACGCAAATTTTAAAATTTTAGATCATTTAATGTAAGCAACCTGTTATAAGATCCAACGGTCTAGATCCAACCTAATTTCATTTTTTTCATTGTTATTTACTTAATTTTTCCTTTAAAAAAAATAAGAGAATTATTTGTAAATAAATAAATATAAAAAGATTAAGTTTCCAAATCGAGAAAATCTAAGCGTAATCGATTTTATTTTTTCCATCATTTTGGGATCGATTTTTTCCATCTAAATATTTTTAATACCTCTAATATATATATATATATATATTGAGCTCTAAAGACTTAGAAGCCATATGTATTGTGAAAATGGAGAATTTTTTATGAGTTTTGGAATCTCTTTTCCATATTCATTTTGAAACTTTACCATAATGATTTATGAACATATTTTCAATGAGTAGTTTCACTGTTAATTGTTCTTGCTATCTTTCTATTTGTGGGCCCTCTTCATTTTCTATCCAATTTTTGAGTGAATTCCATCTCTTTTTTTTTCTCCATGGAAGGAGTTTGGTTGATTTGTTATTGATTGAGTAAGAATGTGATTTATAGCATTTTAGAAAATGTTATACAAGTTTGACACTGGTGACGTTTGTTATTTGGAATCTAGAATCGTATGATTTGGCCGATAAGTTGTCCGATCTAAAAAATGTTTAACCAAATATAAAATATTTAGTCTGGTTCTTAATATTTTGAAATCGATTTTACACTGGTATGACTGAGTTGATTAACCATCCGCAAACGGTTTTCAATTTAGACAAGTTCAAGTTATAAACAAATTACAAAGTGGATGAGTTCACTGTCTTGTAAAATAGTTTTGGCAAATAACGGATTGGGATTTGTTTATGGAAACTTTGATGAATCTTAAAACTTGATGAATAACTTGAATGTTACAAGGCTATTTATACACATCAAAATCACTACTTGAATTCTACAATAATTAAAAAGATGATGATAACAATGTAGTCAATGATTTGAATAGGTGTGGATAACAATGTAGTCAATGGTCTTCAAATGTGATGATCACAATGTGGTCAATATCTTAATACGCCCCCTCAAGATGGACGAATCGGAGTGAGACCAATCTTGGAACACAATGGAACAAAGCAAGCACGAGGCAATGGCTTAGTAAGTCCATCAGCAAGCTGGTCAGCGGATGCGACATGTGATACACGAAGATTACCAGATTGAACAAGACCACGAATGTAATGATAATCAACAACAACATGTTTCATACGAGAATGAAAGACAAGATTAGCACAAAGATAGGTGGCTCCCACATTGTCACAGTAAATAACCGGAGCGGTAGAGAGAGAAACACCCAACTCAGTAAGGAGAGAACGAATCTACTGAACCTCAGAAGCTGTCGTTGCAACAGACTTATACTCAGCCTCTGTCGAGGAACGAGCAATGGTAGGTTGTTTCTTAGTAGACCATGAGATGAGATGATGTCCAAGATACACAAGATACGCCCCCATAGAGGAATAATCGTCTTTATCACCAGCCCAGTCAGCATCCGAGTAAGCATGAAGAATAAGAGGATTAGATGTCGAGAAGAAAAGTCCACGATCTCGAGTACCACAAAGATAACGCAAAATACGTTTTGCAGCAGCCCAATGTTCTGAAGTTGGTTGATGCATGTACTGAGACAATTTGTTAACCGCAAAGGCAATATCCGGACGAGTAAATAACAAATATTGAAAACTACCAATAACCATACGATACTCGGTTGGATCGGAAAGAACAGAACCACACTGTTTTGTTAAAGGTGGCTTGTCGGTCATCGGAGTGTGAACGGGTTTGGCATCTAGCATGTTGACACGCCGAAGTAAGTCATTGATATATGAAGTTTGTGTAAGTGTGAGACCAGAAGTAGTGCGAGCAACTTCGATCCCAAGAAAATAGTTGAGAGGACCCATATCCTTGAGAGAAAATCGATGACCAAGAACATCAGTGAACCTCTGGACATGAATTGCCGAATTGCCAGTAACAACAATATCATCAACATATACAAGAGAAAAGATGATCACATCAGAAGATTAAAGAATAAATAAAGATGCATCCGCCAATGAATTAACAAAACCTGATTCGAGAAGACGAGCGAAGTGCATTGTACCAAGCACGTGGTGCTTGCTTCAAACCATAAATAGCTTTCTTAAGACGGCACACATGATTAGGCCGATCACGATCAACGAAACCCGGAGGTTGTTCCATGAACACAACTTCATCAAGGGGACCTTGTAGGAAAGCATTGTTGATATCAAGTTGTCGAAGAGTCCAATTGCGTGAGGTTGCAAGGCTAAGTACTAGAAGAACCGATGCCCTTTTGACAACAGGACTAAAGGTCTCAAAGTAGTCTATTCCTGGACGTTGATTATACCCTTTGGCAACTAATCTTGCCTTGTATCGCTCAATTGAACCAACTGGAAGACGTTTTATGCGGAAGACCCAACGACAACCAACAAGATTTTCCACAGAATCAGGAAGAACCAAGTCCCATGTCTCATTCCGTATCTGGGAGTTTATTTCATCACTCATGGCATGACGCCAATTGGGATTTGCAAGAGCTTGACGATAAGTGCTAGGTTCAATCTCGTGGTAAGGTTCAACTACAGTAGTGAGAGTAAACTTAGTCTTCGGCTTGGAGATTTGATTTTTAGCCCTTGTGATCATAGAATGAGTGTTAACAGGTGCATTAACCATCAAGGCAGGCTCAACAGTTGTTGATGTAATAGGAAGTGCATTAGTAGAAACCGTATCATCAGAATTAGAGGATACAACAAGAGGAGATGAGTTAGATGGTACCTCCGAAGACACCTCCAAAGTCGGCGGTGATGAATCTAAGTCAGGAGCATGCATAGCTTCGGGATGAAAGAGTGGCGTCACAGAAAGAGAAGAGATGGAGATGTCTTCAGTGGTTGGAGCCGACTGAGAAGAAGTAGATAATTGTGAGCAAGGAAAGATGTCCTCATAAAACTCCATATGTCGTGACACATACAAACGTGAACTTTTTGGATCAAAGCAAAAATAACCACTTTGTGTTAAGGAATATCTAAGAAAAAGACATGGAGAAGAATGAGGTTCAAGTTTATTGGAAGTATAAGGTCGTAACCAAGGAAAGCAAAGACAACCAAAGACTCTAAGCTTTTGATAATTAGGAGAAGTGCCAAAAAGCATAGTATAAGGAACTTTGAAATGAAGAGCAGAAGAGGGAAGACGGTTGATAAGATAAACGGCCATGGCAAAGGAAAAAGACCAAAATGTAATGGGAAGAGAAGCATGTGAAAGAAGAGACAACCCAGTTTCAACAATATGTCTATGCTTTCTTTCAGAAATCCTATTATGTTGTGGAGTATGAGGAGGAGTTGTTAAATGAGAAATACCATGAGTGGAAAGAAAATTTTCCATTGCCATAAATTCACCACCATTATCAGAATACAATGTGATAATGCGGGTTTGAAATTTGTTTTCAACCAAGGCCTTGAATTTGACAAAGGTTTCAAACACTTGAGAGACTTTTTCTTTAGTGGATAAAACCAAGTGTAACGAGTAAAATGGTCCACAAAGACTAAATAATACTTGTATCCATCAAAAGAAAAAGTCGGAGAAGTCCACAAATCAGTGTAGAGAAGCTCGAGTGGTTTAGACGATTGAATAGTATTGACACCAAAAGGAATTTTGTGGCTTTTATTTAGGGAACACGATTTGCAAAACAGAGAAGAAGAAGCTTTATTGGATAAAGGAAGTTCAAAACTGATAATTGTTTTATTTAGAAGATCGACATGGGGATGACCCAAACGAGAATGCCAATTCGAAAAAAAAGTTTTAAAACTAGTAAGTGCACGATATGGGGCTGAAACAGAGGACAATAATGGCCACTCATACATCCCATCTTTAGCTTTGCCCATTGTGACTAGTGCTCCCGACTTTAGATCCGTCACCTGAAATTTCAAAGGATCAAACGTAACAGATACGTTATTATCAACACATAATCGATAGACAGAAATAAGATTCTTTTCCATAGTGGGAACATGAAGGACATTAGATAACTGTAAATCATGAGATTGAGTAGAGAGAGTAGTCGAGCCTGTGTTCTTAATTGGAAGACCATGACCATCGCCAATCACAACATTATCAATCCCAACATATGGATCATGGAGAGAAAGATTTTGAAGGTCGGAGGTAATGTGGTGAGAAGCACCACTGTCAAGAAGCCAAGATGGAGTCTCATGAGCTGGAGCCAAGACAATATTTGCACGAGGTTGCCAATTGTTTTGTGGTGAAGACGATTGTTGGATGAGTTTGTATTGATAGCAGCGTTGTGCACTATGGTCTTGTTTCCCACACGCTTGGCACCGTCCAAGGTATGGACGTCTTTGATCAGAAGAGTTGTTTTCATAAGCAGGACGAGAATTATTTGTCTGGCGATAAGGAGGCCTCCAATTATAGTTACGAGGATGTGTAGCAGTAGCATGAACAGTGACAGGGAATGATGTTGGAATAGAAGCATTGCAAATTATGGCAGCCTCGCGATTTCTAAGTTTCTCATGAAATTCTTCAAATGAGACAACAGTTTCACGATTTTGAATAGCATCATACAAGGCACGATAATCTTCAGGGAGACCATCAATGATGAATTCAATCAGATCTTCAGGATCGACAAGCTTGCCGAGAAGAGTTAATTGATCAGCTTTGGATTTCATCAATTGCATGTACTCGTCGATGGTTTTGGTACCTTTTGTGGTTTTCTTCAACTGATCTTTGAGTTGCTTAATATGCCCAAGAGATGGAGTTCCATAGGTTTTTGCAAGAATCTGCCATGCTTCAAGAGAGGTGGTGGCGTTGGTGACAAGGGATTGCAAGGGCGTAGAAATTGAACCGAGAAGAGCAGCAAAGATAAGTTGATCTTGTCGAACCCAAGATGTGAATTTTGGATTGACAATAACAGAGTCATCAACAGTAATCGTTGGGGTTGGAACATGGGCTGATTCGTCAGTGTATGCAGAAAGCCCATGACCACCGAGAAATAAACGAAGTTGAAGACACCACGACATATAGTTCATGGTGGTAAGCTTGGTAACGCCGGTCATATTAACGGAGAGAATTGGTGTTGTAGGATCCACCGGATTGGCTAAAGTTGTAGCCGTGGATTCAGATGAAACAGACATGATTAGAGAATTTTAGACAACAATAGAGAAGTAGTCACAAAACGTGAGCCAAAGAAGAATTTTTTTTTTTGATCGATGTGGCTCTGATACCATATGAAATGGTAATCTTAAAACTTGATGAATAACTTGAATGTTACAAGGCTATTTATACACATCAAAATGACTACTTGAATTCTACAATAATTAAAAAGATGATGATAACAATGTAGTCAATGATTTGAATAGGTGTGGATAACAATGTAGTCAATGGTCTTCAAATGTAATGATAACAATGAGGTCAATATCTTAATAACTTTTCAGATGGTATATTAAGAATAAATTTATGTATACGAGTTAATTTGGGTAAATTATTTGGTTACTCAAGATGTTTGTAAAAATTTGGGTTTGAATTTCGATCGATCTAATTCGTTAATTGAAAGGTGAGTTTTAGTTTTCTTAAAATTATAATACGTTGGTATAATATTAACAAAAATCTTTTGATTAAATTGAATGCTTAAATTATATTGATTTAACCTATTTAAGTTAATATTGAGTTAAGAAATTAATGAATAATAAATTTTTTACACTATCATATTTGGAAAGTATGTGTTTATCTTGTTTGAGTAATTTTAGATCCTGTTTTTTTTTTTTGTGAAATATAAGTTCTGTTATGTAAAACTAGTGCTCCTAAACAGACCAGCACCAAACAATGAATATTTCAACTTCAAAAACGTCCATATCTCACTCCAACAAAGTATTATCAATTTATCAAATTTGTGTAAGTACTATAGACCAGCTTAGTGGTATTTAGAACTTCAAAGACCAAGGATCGACCCTCAACAACTGATAAAAAAATTGGCTAACAAGAAAGCGAATGAGCTCTATATAGACAAGAAGCTACATAAGAGAGGGACACTTATCCTTAAACAATATGGCCGTTGGAACATTAAATGGTTTAATGATATTGGTTCTTCAAATATAAAAAAATGTGGGAAGGAGAAGGGTTGATTGTAAACTTTCTTACAAGTGATTAAACCGTTTGAAGAGTTTCATAAATAGTGCATAACTTAATCCGGTCCGGTCTAGTTTAGGATAATTTCATGTCTTCGAGTGTCCTTTAACATTCAAGATCATAGGCCACGGTAGATCTTCGCTTACCTACTTTTGGTTAGACTTGAAATCACAGCAATAGATCTATGGGTGTTCTTAGCCATATCTTGGCCTGCGGTATGTTCAATGGTTGGCCAGTGGTTATGTGCGTGGTTTACCCTCTATTTATCTGTTCTAAGGGGAAATTTGACTTGATCATCATGCTCTTGAAGTGTTTTTGGTTGGTGAACCTCTGGTTCGGGGTGATTTAAGATGGTGGCTCCTTTAACCATGTTTGGCCGTCTTTAAGCTTTTCGGGTTGGTTGGACAAGTCTCTTGGCGAGCTTTGGGCCGGTGACCTCATTTGTTTTCTTTTCTATTTTAATAGTTTTTCCTCTATAGGTTTTTGAACATTTTGTTTTGTTTTGGACTTGTAGTGTTTCTTTTCACGTTTATCGGAATCCAGGACTAGGTGAAGAAACTCTTATAAAGTTTCTTAACAGCATTGTACACACCACCAATTTTTATATCAATAAAATGCCATTTTATTTCTTAAAGCTTGACTTGTCAAGTTTCTATCTTGCTTCTAGTCTTCGATTCACCTAGATCCAAACAAGTACTTGCAGTATTAGAGATCCTCTCATCGTCTATGTGGTGTGATAGATCTATCAACACTTGCATCAATCAATCCAGCAAGAGAAAACGTAAAAACCAGCTTGTTAGGTATGATCGTAGGAGTCTTGTCTATTCAACCCTTATGTCCATCCTTTGACCATCCACTGAATATACGAGGAAGAGTGTTAAGGTTAACTTGTAGTTCTCTCACCTTCTACATAAGTCTCCATCTAGCCTTATATCAAAACCGAAGGTTCATACCTCAAATTATATCCACTCTATTGATAAATATATATTTCACATGGTTTAACTATTGATTTTCTTTTGTTTCATTTCCATCTTGCACTACTATTTATTATTTCATGCATTTGAGCCCTGAGTTGTCATGTTTTGCATTTTAGGAGTATTAAGGTATTTTGTGTCTTTTTGTTGGTTTACTGTGTTATTTTAGGTACCTAAAAGTGTATTTCTCAAAGAAAATGCATGGAACTTGAGAAAAAAATAAAGAATTCACCTTTGAATACACATACAGCTAAATGCAAATGGAAAGTCAACACAATGTATCTGGAAGATTGTATCAGATGAAGGCCTTAAACATCTTGGATAAAGCTTAAATTTGGCACAACATGGTAAATTTAATCAGCTTCATATTGAAAGTTGTTTCAAGTAATTTTTTCGAGAGGTTTCAACAAAATGTGTAGGTAAAGTTTAATCATGTTTTTGATATCATAAACAATGAGAGTTAATGTTTAAGGTGACTATTAGATTAATAGAGATTTGAACTTCAGGCTTACTAGCCAACTGATTACAGTTCACAAGATTTAAATAATCAATAGAATAGTAAATAGGCTATTGTCATGAGAGTGGATTAATATTTTAGGAAGTGTTATATATCTTAAAAATGCATTTGATTGAGCATGTAGCATTGTTAGTTAATGGATAATCATCTCTAGACGATTACATTACTTATTATCGCGACATATTTTTATCATTTAATTAAACTTGTTTATTTCCTTTACAGTTGGATATTATAAAACGAACAAAAAATAAAAACAAACTAGAATTGCTTAGATTAGTTGTTTCATGTATTTTTAGTGTGTTATTATTTTTTCCTTGTGGCTTCGATACCAGAACTACTTTTTCAATTGCTTTGCACGTGAAATTGAATTAGGGATAAAACTTACTTCCATAAAGTTTTTGGCATCGTTTCCTAGGAACAAAACAATAACCATTAAGATTGTGAATCGACTAAGTGTTTACTTTTTGTTTTATTTTTGACTACATCTATTTTGGTTTTGAAGGTGCATGAACATAAGAACACAATAGACAAACAAACCTGCAACCAAGTGAAATCGATATTGTGTAGTTATAAAGAAAAGTTACAAGAGCAAAGAGAGAACGTCTAACTCTTCTTAGACGGCGTTTGGAAATGAAACACCATGGAAAATACCCTCTGTTAGATGATGAGAACAAAATGAGAACAAAGCCAAAGGACTGAGTATGGAATATCAGTACACATAAAAAATTAAGAGGTCTGATACACCCTCAAGACCTCCTATAGTAATTGGATCCTTTGATGACCCAAATGTCTATGGATATCGAACTAAAATTCGTCTACCACTGACAGTTTTTACATTATTTCACCTTGCATTTTATATCTTTTTTCTTTGTATTCATAAGAATTTTAGATTTTTTATTCATTCTTTGACAATCATTTTCATATAGCATTGCATGTTAGAGTTTATGACGTATATTCTCATTTCTTGCATGTTTTCTCAAATAATTTCAGGTACAACACAACAAAAAAGGAGGTTTAAGATTGGCAATGTATGAATGCTCATTAAAGAAGGCAAAAGGCCATAGGAGAGTTTCCATCGCCCCCATGACAATGGAAATGGCCGATCAGCCAATGGAGACAGCCAAATCCCTCGAATCACAACGATCGATCCATCGTTTAGTTGCACCAGCAGATTGCCCTACACACTAGGCGAGTGACCAATTGGCCCCTAGAGTTCCAGCGATCGACCCATCGGTCGGTAACACCGGCCGCTCACTTAAACACCTGTGCATTGCCTATGGAGTTCCAGTGATCGGCGCATCGGCTGATCGCACTGACCGCTCGTCCAGACGCCTATGCACTAACTCCCTAGTCATCCCGCGATCGGCTCACCAGAAAATCGCCCCGACCGTTCGTCGGCCCATCTGAGTTGCTTTCTCTCTTTTGTTAGACTATTAAAACCTCTTTAGGCTACCAAAATGGCATAAGTTTTCTTCTATTGATTTTTATATCTTGTTGCAACTTTTGTATGCTTTCTTCTTAAGATTTTTTTTATCATATTCCTAAATTTTTAGTGAAGAATTCTATATCACTATCTTTTAATTATGTTGCCTTGCATCTTTAATTGTTTTTGTTCTTGCAAATACCATGAGTGAGTAGTTTCCTATATGGATTGTTGATAAGGTATATTAGGGAGATTAGATGTTGATTAATAATTTTTAGGGTCATTAGATTATAATTCTTCATGACTAGGATGCGATTAATGCTAAGATTGAAGTATATAATCATTCGTTAGGCTTATAATATTTTGCGCCTAAGAGGTGTTCGACAAAATATCTAGGTAAAGTCTAATCATGTGTTTCATATTTTAACCAACGAAAGTTCATATTTAAGTCGATTAATAGACTAGGATAGACTTAAACTTAAAGATTACTAGCCAATTGATTATGGTTTACAGGACTTGATTAATCAATAAACTAGTAAATGAGCTATTGTCACGAGAGTGGGCTAGTTTATTAAGAAGTGTTATATGTCTTAGGATTGTATGTTTATTGAGTGCGTAAGTAGTATTAGTTAGCGGATAATCACCCCAAGTTGATTTCCTTGCCCATCATCCGTATATTTTTATCATTGAATTAATCTTGTCATTTTATTTTCTGCTTAGTTGCAATTAGATAATTAGAAAACCAACCAAGAATCCCCATTTGAATTTGCTTAGATTTAGGTGTTTCATGTATTTTTAGTGTGTTGTTCTCTCTTGCTTGTGGATTTGATATCCAAACTATTTTTTCGATTGCTCTGCACTTGAATTTGTATTAGGGATAACACTTATTCCCATCAAGTTTTTGGGACCATTGCCGGAGTAGAAAGCAATAGCCATTACGATTTTGAATCACTTAGAGACTAAGTGTTTAATTTCCTTTTTTTACTACATTTACTTGGATTTTCTAGGTGCATGAACACAAGAAGTTGCGGAAAAAGAAACCTATAACTAAGTGAAATCGACATCCCGTAATTAGAAAAAGAAGCTGCAAAAATAAAGAGAGAATGTTTGAATCATCTAAGGCGGCATTTAGAAATGGAACAACATGGAAAATACCCTCAACAAGATGATGAGAACAAAGCCCAAGGAGTGGGAAATGAGAATCAGAATAGAGGTCCGATACACCCTCAAATCCCTCCTAGAGTCATCGACACTTTTGATGAGCCAAACATCTATGGGTACTGAACCGGAATCCGCCAACCTTTTGTGGAAATTAATAACTTTGAGATCAAGGAAATTTATAAACATGGTGAAAGGGAGTAAGTTTCATGTTTGCCTATGGGGAATCTCCTTGATCATCTTTATCAATTTGATAGATTTTGTGGAATCATCAAGATCATTGGGATCTCAAAAGATGCCTTTAAGCTACATTTCCCACTCTTTCTAGGAGATATGATTCAAAAATGGAAAAAAAACCTGCCACTAGATGCCATCACTTTATGGGATCAATATCAAAAAGTCTATTTGGCTAAATTTTTCTCAACATTAAGGACTGCAAGGCTGAGAAATGAGATCTCAAGCTTCATGCAACATGGAACTAAAAGTTTCAGTGAGGCATGAGAACGGTTTAAGGGCTACACATCACATTGACCTCACCACATACTTTCCGATGAGTCACTCCTAAGCACTCTATATCGAGGAGTACTCTCAATATTTTGCATGCTTCGGGATACCGCCAGTAACGAGAATTTTTGTGGTTTAGAAGCTGAGAGAGAGATTATCCTTGTGGAGAATTTGATACAAAATGATGGTAATTATGGACAAGAGTATGACCGATCTTCACGAGAAAGTATATGCTATGAAGATAAGAGTGGGGGAAATGAAAGCCCTTAATGATAAGCTCGATAGGGTACAAGTTTCCACTATGTTGGAGAGTTTGAAAGATATCATGGTTACAAAAAAGGAACCGAATTCCGAGAGAGTCAAGAAGAAATGTACTACATAAAAGGACAATCCGGTTACCAAAAGGTTTACAACTAGGAATTTAGAAATCACCCCAACTTCACCTACCAAAGCACTAACGTGAAGAATCTACAAGATGCTACATATCCTTCCTACAAGCCAAAAGATAAAAAATATCCCCCTTAAAAGCATCAAGGTCAAGGCTTTCAACAAGGGTATGTAGTAAGAAATAAGTTTCAGTCTCAAGGGTTTCAACCAAAAATAAAATATAACCAGCATCAACAACCCCTTCAACTCCAAACACCTCATGCACTAAAACCAGCCCAAGTTGATGAAATGAAAATTCTTTTGCAGAAAATTTTGGAAGGGTAAGCAAAAGGAGCCGTGGAATTGAACCAAAAAGTGGTTGAAATTAAAAGCAAGGTTGATCGCGCTTTTGGGAAACTCAATGCCAAATACGAATATATGTCTTCTCACTTGAAGGCATTGGATAACCAAATAACACAAATGGCCTCTACTTTGTCAGTGCCCCAGGGAAAACTACTAGGCAAGCCTGAAGTTAACCTGTAGCAGTATTGTGAAGCCATCATTCTAAGGAGCGAAGAGGAAATCCCATCTAGGGAGGAAGCGGAGGAAATCAAGCCAAGGGGCCAATAAATCAAAGGTGAAGTTTCAATAGAAATAAATGGCAAGAAGGTTGACCCTATTTCGGTTGAAGCTGAAAAATGTCCTTCTAAAGGTTCAGGAAGTGACTGAGGAGAAGAGAATGCCCTATGATATGCTACCATATTTAACCAAAACTTCTGTTTTTGGACAACACTACAAGAAGCTCAAGAGCCTGATAAGCTCAATCACGAGGTCACTTCCAGATTGGCTGAATAATAATCCATGATGAAAAAGTTCAAGCATGATCAGATGGAAAAGAAAAGGGTCCTCGAGGAAGTAATGACAATGGTCAATCATGAGTGTAGTGCAATACCCCAAAATTCTACACCAAGAAGCTTCAAGATCCAAGTATTTTCACTAATCCTTGAACCTTAGGACCTTTGTCCTTTCATAAATGTTTTGTGGATCTTGGATCTAGTGTGAGTCTAATGCCTTGGACAGTTTTTAAAAAATTGGGGTTAGCAGATTTCAAGAAGACTCGCCATCTCCTTGATTTTGGCAGATAGGTATAAGAGATTTCCTGTTGGGGTTTTGGAAAATCTATCGGTGAAAGTTGGTGACTGCATAACCTCCACAGATATTGCTGTGCTCGAGATGAATGAGGAGTCAACTGACGTAATAATATTGGGATGACCATTCTTAGCTACCGCATGAGCTATTATTGATGTGAAGAAAGGTACGATTGACCTCAACTTGGGAACCTGTACTCTCAAATTCAGCATCATAGGAACAAGCAAGAAACTCACCATCGAAGACAAGGTATTTTCTATAAAAACCTTTGGAGATTTATAGGATATGAACAAGAAGCATTAATGTTGAACAAAGATGACAATATCATGGGAAAAAGACACTAAAAATGGTAAGTATAGTTGGAATGATAATTTGGGTGTGCTCGAAAAAAAAAAGTCCGAAGCAAAGGTCGCAACTAAGTGATCTATATTTCAAGCCTAAAATTTCAAAGTAAAAATAGGAAGAGAAAAAATGAGTTAAATCAAAGCAAGTACCATTGCCAACTCTGTGATCGACCCATTGGCCAATGCCATTGGCGGATCGCATAGGAAGGAGCAAATGGCAAATCTCTTGGAAGTTTTGCGATTGGTCGGTTGGCTGATCTTAATGATCGATTGCACAAGAGAGAGAAATCAGCCAACCTCCTAAAAATTATGAATGCATCCAGTTGATCGGTCCGGTTGGCCAATCACTTGAGAGACCATCTCCCAGATTTTATGAGATCAGTCAGTTAGCCGATTACGACGATCGATTGCATGGTGGGCCAGAACTGACCAGTTCCTGGAGATTCAGCATTGATCGAATGGACGATTGCATCCAGGGAGGAAAACATGCTCAATCTTTCCAAAACTTAGCAAGCAGTCAGTTGGTCGATCCCACCAAACGATTCCATACCCAATAATGTGCACTCTATTTTCCGTGACCCATTCCCGCTAATAAATAGGTACCAATCATTCACACTTACATCTTTTTCTCCTTTTTATTTTTTTTGTTTTCACCTCTCTTTTTTAGTTATTTTCTCACCAAGATGGTGAGAGATAAGTCTGTTGCGAACGAGGTTTTGTGCCAAGGCACAAGAATCACAAGTGTTGTCTATTGTGTTCATGACTTCCCCAGTGTAGGAGATGCTGAAAACAACTTTGGAAGCCAAACTTAACAATTCCTTTCAGTTAGGTACGCAGCACAAGCCTCGAATCTAGTAAACAAGCATAACATTGGTCGTGAAGCAACTGAGAAGGACATGTGGTATGCAGTTCGGCTACACCTCATAAAACGAACGTTCAGTTGATGCGATATCATCAATCAATCCAACAACTCTTTCGATGTAATCAGAAGATCATATAGAAGATGGAAGAAACCACGCCAAAGACGCACAAGCACGAAAACATGTAGACGGCTGCAGCCCTTGGGAATGATTCGATCACATCACTTATGCACGTTGAGAGGACTGATTAAAATGACATTAACAGTTTCATTTGCATCATATGCATTGAGCGTATATGATGTGGTCATCGGCTCAACTCCCAGACAACTGGCCGGCCGGACTGGCCCAAGGAACAGAAAGGCGGCCATAAATATGCAAAAGGATACATGGTTTTATTTTAATGAATTCAAATCCAACCGAGAAGCGGCCAGCCAAGAAAAAAACCAATCTTGACTCATAGAAGACATATGGCAAAATGGAGATCATCGCAAACCAGGGCGGACAATGTCATGCACCATTCATCAAGTTGATGTTGCCAGAACTTACCGTGTTTGAAAGTTTCCTTATATGAAAGTTTTCAAACATTTTTTCAGAACGAAGAGACTTTTTGGTACTTATAGGAGATCTCTTAAGCACTTCTAGAAGCCCAAACATTACTTGTACTAGGTGGATCCTTCTATGCCTTCAAATGATACAATTGGAGCCGTTTATGGCAAGTGAGATGACCAACCGGTTTAATCACTTGCAAACCAAAATATTTTATGACCAATATGTGACCAACAAGTGGTTCTATCACATGCAGTCGCTAATCAGTTGCTAGCGATTGCCAGTGTTGGTTGCACATTATTCGCATATTGGTCGCAAAATGGTTGTATATTATGACCAACATGCGACTACTATTTTTAGTCCATAAATTGCCACCAATATGCGACTATTGCTCCATATTCGCAAATTGGTCACACAATCGTGGCAAATATAGTTGCAAATTTTGCGACCAAATATGTGGTCGTAAACTACAATGACATTTTGGCAATTTTCTTGTAGTGGTTGGCCGATCGCACAGTGCTGCCAAGCACATCCACCTGCTCGTCTAGCGATCGGCCCATCGGCCGATCATGTCGGCCCGAACACGCCGGCTGTTCGCACACCTGCCCGATTTTTTTTTCTTTTTATTTTTATGGTTTGACTTGGTTTGTCCCAAGTTGGACCCAACTATTTCTGTAAAACTATAAACCCTCCCTAGATCACAAATGACCAAGGTTTTATTCTCTGTAGTTTTTGTTTTATAATCTTTGGAGCTTTGTTTCTTGCAATTTTTCATATAATCTAGGGAAGAACTTCTATTCCATATCGTTTTATTGCTTATTTGACTGTTTTAGTTGTTGCAAGCATCATGTATAAGTACTTCTCTTTAGGGATTGTGGTTAATGTAGATTAGGGAAATTGAATGTTGTTTAATGATGTTTAGGCTCACTATATTACAACTTTCTCATGATAGGGTGTGCTTAATGCTAGGATTAAAATAGGTGATCAGTTACTAGATTTATGATATTTTACGTCCAGAGAGATGTTCAACAAAATGTGTAGATAAATTCTAATTGTGCTTTTCACATCTTAGCCAATGAGAGTTGATGATTAAGATGATTGGTAGATTAAAATAGACCATAACTTAAAGACTACTAGTCAATTGATTACTCTTCACAAGACTTGATTAATTCATAAGCTAGTAAACGGACTATTACCACGAGAAAAGATTAGTCTAGTAGAATGTATTATATGTCTTAGAAATTTATTTAATCAAATATATAACATCCTTAGTCAATAGATAATTATTCTGAGTCAAATGTTTTACCATCGTCCATATGTTTGATTCATTGAATTTAACATTAGATAATTAGAAAACCAACAAAAATTTCAACTTTTAAATTGTTTAGATTTAGTTGTTTCATACTTTTTTAATGTGGTATTTTCTTTTTCTTGTGGATTTGATATCCAGATTACTATTTCGATTTTTATACACTTGAAATTGTATTAGAAATAAAACTTTACCCTCGTCACTAGCCGTGGGAATTGAGCTGGTATCAAAAAATTATTCCATACTGATATCGTAACCTGTTCTTCCTGGTTTGATTAAACTTTTCATTACCAAGGCTCTAGCCAATACAATGATGTGCCACCATATGATGGTGTGTTATTTTACTATATTTAAAGGGTCCGACTTCCGAAATTACCGTCTCTAGAACATTTTTGCAAACAATGACTCATGCTGCGTCTAAAAATCACCAGAATAGTTTTGCTAATATTGCCATATTAAAATACTCGATTATCTTAAAACCAAGTCCCCATCTGATTTATCTTAGCACATTTTGTGTCATGCCAACATATGAAAACATTTCTGATTCCCATTGTTAGCTGTTTTATAATCTCGATTTTGGAACTCGAAAACATCACATATGTTGACTGGGAAATTGCTACAACAATTTTTTTTTATCACCAGATGCATCATAAATTAAAACTATATTTTTGAATTAGAATAAATTTAATAACTATTTAACGTGCAAATATTAATGGAGTTTCTGTAATTAAAATATTATATGAAATTTGTATACTTTACGAAAAAAATATAATTTATGTAGCTAAAAAAACCTAAAATATATGGATAAAAATAGATTTATTCGAATAAATTGGTATAATTGACCAAAATGAACCTTTGTTTTTTTCTGAACACCAGTGTCTTTTTATATATATCATCCGATTTTATTCGTTTACTCTATAATAAAGGTAACATAGCTCTTCGAACCTCGGCAACATCAAGCACATGCGATGATGGAAACACGAGTTCAAAAAAAAATCAAGGAGATGACGATTTGAGATGTGGAAGAAGCAGTCACGTCTTTCAAAAACCAAATGATCTATCAAACTCAAGCTTTCGAAGGAATTGTGGATCTCAAAATGCAAAAATAGAGCGAACGTTAGCTAATATATATGTTCAAAGCTATACGCCTCCTCACGGGCAGTACAACAACGAAGACATATTGGTTAACTTCAAGCATTGATCTAGCACTCACTATGCAAACAACCAACACGGAGCTAACGCGCACTAGTAAATTTGGTATCTATTTCAACTATGTTGGGATAACTAAGCTAGCTAAAGTGGAATTTCCTCAGTTTAGTGGCGACAAGATAAAAGATTGATTGTTTAAGGTTGAGAAATTCTTTGATATTGATCACACGTCGGAAGAGTTACGAATGGGTCTCGTGTCGATTCATCTAGATGACATTGCAGCTAACAGGCATCAAGCATTGATTCAATATGAGGCTGCGAGAGTAGGAACCAGAGATTAGGTTTCATATCGAGCATTGTTGAAGGAGAGTTTTGATTAGTTGCTAGACGATCCAATCACAAAACTGAAGCAATTACATGATACAATATTTGGGTTTCTGGTTTACCATGGAAAGTTCGATCTGATCCGCAAATGGGTTCAGCTACCAGAAGATTACTTGGTGAGTGCTATTTGGCTGGTTTGCGTATGGACACTGATGAGAACATCAGATCATCTGGCCGGCCAGAAGACCAATATGGCCAACCAGAAGGATTGCCCGATACAGCCGGGCTATTTGGCACGTCTCCCGGGCCAAGCGGTACTGCCGGCCCTATGATCAGCCGGGCTGGACCGACCAACTTCTCCGGCGGAGAGGCGCAAACCTCCGGCCCAACTCGCGGCGACGTGAACAACACCGTCGGCCCATCTGGCGATGCTGCCGGCTCAGAAATCAATCTGGCCGGCTCCAATCTCAACTCGGCCAGCTCCACGCACAATCAAGCCGGTTCACGCGATTGCATCCCCATTTCAACATCTATATGAGGAGACTCGGATCAACTAAGCTACCAGCTTCAAGGCATGAACCTGGATGAAGTCTCTACACCATTGGTGCCACCAGGAGCCATGAAAAGGAGCAGAACAAGCGCACTCTTCCACAAGTTCAGTTTATGGGTAGATAAGCTCCTAGAAAATCATCGACAAGGAGCATTGGGCCAAGAGTACAAGGAAGAGTCCAAAGACTTCTTAACATTGCAAAGGACACCAGAGACTTGGGCTCTCGTGGCAAAAGAGGTCAAGACCCAACAATTTATAACCCTAATCCAAGTTGAAGACTAGGAGCTAAGCGCGTGCATGTCACAAGGTCGGCCACCTTCCATTTCTTGGCCGAAAGGTAAGAATGGTAAATTTTCAATGATATACTTGCTTTTTCTGTTTTGCAGGTAGGAATTAGTAGTTTTACATTTTTGAGTCAAGAATAATTTAGGTAGTTGTCCTTTTTCGGTTATTTCTTTTTTGTAATTTTTCTTGTGCACTTTTGTAACTTTTCCATTTTTATTTGGAGTCGACCCTAGAAGTTCAAGGCTGCCGAGCATATTAATAAGGCTCCTTCAGCATTGTAGTTCGACAACTTTTTGATATTAATAAAGATAGAACTTTCTTCTTACAAGTTTTCTCCTAAAACTCTTTCGCTTAAAACCCTAATTGAGACCAACTCTCCTAGCTTCTAAGTTGTGATTTATCACGAGTTTCATCACCCCTCGTGTGGTTCACTTCACCTCTCCATCCAATACCTACCAGAAAACCCGCATCCAGAATCCTAAGGCCGAGTTTCTTGTATTATTTTCTCTAACTAGTCCACACGTGTTACGACCTTGATTCAAGGCTTGTATTATTTTGGTATCAGAGCTTAAGCTCCTAAAACCAGGTTGTTTCTATCCTTTACTTTATTCTTATTTTTAATTCGTGCATTAGTGATGTAAGATTGAATATCAATCTCACAAGCGGTACGGCCGTGACTCGCAAGACCGAGAATCTCTCTTGGCTTAAGCGGGCAAGGGAACTAAAAGGAGGGGGTTTTGATCGAATCACACGATCAAAGGTGAACCAAGGGAGTTTGAATCTCTCAAACTAACCTGGCTGTGGCTTCAATAGAAAGTGAATCACACACTTTATTTCTAAAGAACAAGAACAAGACTCAAAGACAAGGCTTTGAAGAAAATACTATGTATTCAAATTTAATTTCAATGGTGGTCTATCTTTACAATGAGGTCGTGCTGAGCTTATATAGTGCTCCTAGCAATGGTCCTAAACCTAAAAAGGAGAAAAGGAAATCATACATTTAAAATATATGGCTGTTGGCCATTAATGTCTAGTTTGGCCAACAAGGAAAGTGTATATGCTTGTATCTTGAGAGCTTTGGGGGCGAATTTATTGTGTCTAGGTATATCCTGGATGCTTTGGAAAGTCTTCAATACGTGCCCAAGTTGCAAGGAATAGAGATATTGCAATCTGAACACATTAAGTGCACTTCGGTCCATATATGGCAAGTCTTGGAGGAAAGGGATTCGCCTGATTCTCTGGTGGCTGGTGCATGGTATGTTTATTTTGGGCTTCCTTAGGGCCTTAATAATATCTCCTGGACGCCATGTTTTGGTTTGCAAGTGATTAAACCAGTTGGCCATCTCACTTGCCATAAATGGCTCCAATCGGTTCATTTGAAGGCATGGATGGACCCGCCTGGTCCAAGGCGTGTTTGAGCTTCTAGAAGTGCTTAAGAGAGCTCCTAGAAGTACCAAAAAGTCTCCTGGTTGCCAAAGAAACGTTTGGAGACTTTCATATAAGGAAAGTTCTAGATATGGCAAGTTTCAAAAACTCCAATTTGATGTATGGTGCATGACTTGATCTGGCCTTTTTTGGGGTGAGCTCCATGTCACCGCGTGTCCTCTGTGAGTCAGGATTATAGGCCAGGTTTGGTCTTCACTGGCCGCTTCTTGGTTAAGCTTGGATTCATGAAGATACACCTATGTATCCTTTTGCGCGTATTTGGCCGCCTTTGTGTTCTTTGGGCCGGCCGGTCCGGGCAGTTGGCCGGGGGTTGGGCTGATGACCTCATCATACCCTCCTTCTTTGAAATTTTTTGTCCTCAAAACATTTTGGCCTGCACATAGAGAAGGCAAGTTAATACCTTGATTTACTTGTGGGTTTAGGGCATTACCTTGGTTTATGGCCCTTATATGGTTCGGATGTGGCAATGGTGCATCTGGTGGTTGCTCCCTAATAAGAAAGGAAGAAATTACTCCTTTCCATTGCAGCTGGTTGCTTTGTTTTGCCTCCAAGGTGTTGGGTTCTCCATGGTCTCCTCTTGATTCCGAACATCGGTTTAATGTAGGAGGTGGGTCTTCTTGATCTTTGTTGAATTCTTGCTTTATTAGACCTGTTTCAACAACCTTTGGCAAAGACAAGTGCATTATGCTAGTACTGGAAATTTCAAATTGAAGCTCCTTTATTGCCTTAACACTTTTAGGCTTAACATTTTCGCGTTCTACTTGTAAGCTTGTTATTAGTTGTCTAGTTGGGCATGTCTTAGCAAAGTATCCTCTTTCTTGACATCTATAGCATATAATTTCATCTGTTTTCACATTGTTAGAGGACTTACCTGGCGTTTCATTGATGTGTATTCCAAGCAATGGCTTTGATGGTTTCATGTGTGCTATGGCTTGAGGCTTTTGAACTTGCTGGTAAATTTTTGATTTGACCATTGGCTTAGCTACCTTTTGTCCTTCTAAGGTGTTTGAAAACACGTTGTTATGCTCAGAGCAGTAGGCAAGCTTGGGCTTATGAAAGGGCTGCATGTTTGGTGTAGACATCCCACTCTTCTATGTTGTTGGGTGCATAGGTTGTGTGGTGATGTTTCTGCGCGTTTGGTACTTCTTCACAAACTCCCTATACATTCGTGCCTTAAGGTCTCCCCAATCAAGGACTGGTTTGTTGTAGAAAGTCCGTGCACTTTCTTTCAACCACCAATTATAGGCATCTCCAACGAGCATATCAACGGCATATGAGAGTTTCTCTTCTTTGGGGATGTTGTTTGAGCGCAGCCATTGTTTCATGTTGGTTTCCCATCGGAGGTATTCATCTGGGTCCTTGTTATACCCTGAAAAGGTTAGAGATTTGGAATTGTAAATATATACCTTACTTGTCTGATTTCTTGATCTAGTTGGAGTGGTGTAGGTTGGCACTCGGCTTGACACAACGAAGTGGCGAGGTGTAATTTTCTTTGGCCAGCTTCTGTCAGTGGAATAGTAGTCTGGTGGCTCTGGTTTGAGTTCTTCAACTTCTGTTTCATTGTCAAAATGATATTCTGAATAGTCTTCATGCCATGTCCCATATCCATTAGAATCATCTACGTCGGGCAAGTCTTGGTCATAGTCCAGTGGTTCTGATTCAAGGTTTTCTCCATCTAATTCTTCCCTAAAATCAGTCTCCAAATAGTATTGATTCCATGACTCTTCTGCATAGTCACACTCGCTGGTGATTAGGCATTGATCATAGTCGTTGTCTAGACTACAATCAGTTTGCGATATGCTCATGGTGTCTTCTTCTTCATCATAGTGCTCCATCATTAAATTTTGGACCTTGCACAACAATAAGAAGAGATATCAGTCCCAAATCAACAAATAAGGAAACTACACTCTAGTGCATATATGATATTAACACATAAGTAGTAGTAAAAGAAAAATCGATACAAGTAAATATTTTGAGGTTTTTGTTTTTGTTTCTTTTGGAAACTAACTTTAAAGCAAACTAAAAGACAATATTTTTTTTGGTTTTTGCTATTTTAAATTAATTTAGGACGAAAAAACAATATTCAATGAATCTTTTTCTTTAACTTCACTAATAACTAAATTCGAAAATAACAAAATGAGTGATGCTTATATTTTTAGTTTTTTTCTTATGATGAATGAAATTAAGTAAACATAAAATATAATTTTTTGAGTTGGTTTTAGATTTATATGAGAGCAAACAAAAAAAACAACAAGAAACAATGCAAATGAAGAATAAGAACAAATATTTTTATTTGATTTTTTTGATAAGATGTAAATAAGAAAAATGCAAAACAAAAGCATAAAAAATAAAGGATAAAGGTTGGATTAACACAACCTGAGATAGGAGGTTTTAGCTCTGATACCAAATGATGTAAGATTGAATATCAATCTCACAAGTGGTACGGCCGTGACTCGCAAGACCGAGAATCTCTCTTGGCTTAAGCGGGCAAGGGAACTAAAAGGAGGGGGTTTTGATCGAATCACACGATCAAAGGTGAACCAAGGGAGTTTGAATCACTCAAACTAACCTGGCCGTGGCTTCAATAGAAAGGAAGTGAATCACACACTTTATTTCTAAAGAACAAGAACAAGACTCAAAGACAAGGCTTTGAAGAAAATACTATGTATTCAAATTTAATTTCAATGATGGTCTATCTTTACAATGAGGTCGTGCTGAGCTTATATAGTGCTCCTAGCAATGGTCCTAAACCTAAAAAGGAGAAAAGGAAATCATACATTTAAAATATATGGCTGTTGGCCATTAATGTCTAGTTTGGCCAACAAGGAAAGTGTATATGCTTGTATCTTGAGAGCTTTGGGGCGAATGTATTGTGTCTAGGTATATCCTGGAAGCCTTTGGAAAGTCTTCAATACGTGCCCAAGTTGCAAGGAATAGAGATATTGCAATCTGAACACATTAAGTGCACTTCGGTCCATATATGGCAAGTCTTGGAGGAAAGGGATTCGCCTGATTCTCTGGTGGCTGGTGCATGGTAGGTTTATTTTGGGCTTCCTTAGGGCCTTAATAATATCTCTTGGACGCCATGTTTTGGTTTGCAAGTGATTAAACTAGTTGGCCATCTCACTTGCCATAAACGGCTCCAATCGGTTCATTTGAAGGCATGGATGGACCCGCCTGGTCCAAGGCGTGTTTGAGCTTCAGAAGTGCTTAAGGGAGTGATACAAGCCTTGATTCAAGGATGTATGCGTGTGGGCTGTTTGTAGAAGATTAGGTGAGAAACTCAACCTTAGGCTTCTGGATGGGGGTTTTCTGGTTGGTAAACGATGGAAGGGTGAAGTGAACCACACGAGGGGTGATGAACCTCGTGATAAATCACAAACTTAGAGCTAGGAGGGCTGGTCTCAACTAGGTTCTAAGCGACAAGATTCTTAGAGAGAAAACTTGTTGGAAAAAGTTCTACTTCATTAATATCAAAAAGGTTGTCGAACTACAATGCTGGAAGGAGCCTTATTAATATGCTCGACAGCTTGACCTTCTAGGGTCGACTCAAATAAAGAAAAGGAAAGTTTACAAAAGTGCACAAATGGAAAAGATACAAAAGTGTATAACCGAAAAAGGACCTATTCCTAAAATGTTCTTGACTCAAAATGTAAAGCATCTAGATCCTACCCTGCAAAACAGAAAGAGGCATATATTCGAATTGAAACTTACCTTAACTTACCTCACGGCCAAGAAATGGAAGGTGGCCGCCCTTGTGGCATGCACGCGCCTTGCTCCTAGTCTTCGACTTGGAGTAGGGTTAAAAATCTTTGGGCCCTGACCTCTCTTGCCACTAAAGCCCAAGTCTCTGATGTTCCTTGTGTTGTTGAGAAGCCTTTGGACTCTAATTTGCTCTTCTGGCCCATTGTCCTTAGCTGCTCTTCCTCTAGGAGCTTGTCGACCCATTAGCTGAATTTGTGGAAGAGTGCTCTTGATCTGCTTCTTGTCATTGCTCCTGGAGGTACCACTGGTGTAGATACTTCTTCTAGGTGCATGTCCTGGAGCTGGTAGCTCATTTGGTCCGAGTCCTCTTGTGTAGAAGTGGAAGTGCGCGTGTACTCGGCTGGATCGGCTGTACCGGCTGGATTGTGTGCGGTACTGGCCGGAATGACTTCAGGACCGGCAAAGTTGATCCCGGAGTCGACGGTGTCATCAGGGGGACCGGCGGTGTCATCCACGTCCCCACCAAGTGTGCCGGAAGCTTGGGCCTCTCCGCCGGCAATGTTGACCGGTCTGGTCCTATAGGTCGAAGGCCCGGCGGTACTGTCTGGTCCGGCAGGCGTGCCAGATGGTCCTACTGTCTCGGGCAAGCTTCCTGGTCAGCCAGTCTGGTCTCCTGGATGGATGTACGACCTGATGTCCTCATCAGGGAGCTCCTAGAAGTACCAAAAAGTCTCCTGGTTGCCAAAGAAACGTTTGGAGACTTTCATATAAGGAAAGTTCCAGATATGGCAAGTTTCGAAATCTCCAATTTGATGTATGGTGCATGACTTGATCTGGCCTTTTTTGGGGTGAGCTCCATGTTGCCGCGTGTCCTCTATGAGTCAGGATTATAGGCCAGGTTTGGTCTTTGATGACCGCTTCTTGGTTAAGTTTGGATTCATGAAGATACACCCATGTATCCTTTTGCACGTATTTGGCCGTCTTTGTGTTCCTTGGGCCGGCCGGTCCAGGCATTTGGCCGGGGGTTGGGCTGATGACCTCATCAATTAGTTTAAGTTTCATTCGAAAAATATCAAAAAAATAACATCAAAACTCAAACTGAGTGCATCTACCTCCTAAGTGTATCAATAGGGTTTAGATTCATTCTTTGCATTACAACTTCGTTTTTTCCTTTTGTTTAAAAGTATAATTTCCATTCTTAATTAAATTAAATTAAAAGCAAAAAAAAAAGAAATCAAGAAAATTCGACCAAAAACTAAATCTAGGATATTTGGATTAATTACTAGGATTTGCAACATTAATTGTAGAATCTTTGCTTCTTTCAAATTTTTTTCTTTTCTATTTGCATCCTCTCTACTATAAAAGAAAACCCTCCTAAAGGATTCTTAGGAGTAAATTAACTTGTTTTTCTTCTTGTAGCACACGATGGCTGAAGGAAACCAAGATGCAATCGAGGCCATGATGGCCATGTTCACCATCCCTCCAAACACAACTCGCATCAATCGGCGAGAGGCTGGAGTGTGTGGAGAGGCCGGTGAGTTTCCAGGCCATAAGGCACGTGAGGGCTGACCAAGACCCTGCTGAAAGTCCTTATCACCCCAGGACATGGCCAGAACACGAGGAGCCCCAGCCGGATGGAGATGAGGATGCACATCCTCACGACTATCACCCTAGGCCGAGAGGACCTCCACGGCAACCAGAAGCAGAGGGGAATGGCTACGAGCCCTATGGTCATCACCAGAGAGTAAGGATGCCCCCCATACATCATGAGGATGGAGATGACTACGCCTACAATGGGGGTAAACAGTCATGATGTCAAGCTAACACCTCCTAGTTTTGCAGGAAAAGTAGACCCCGAGGCCTATCTAGATTGGGAAAGGAGGATGGATCACATCTTCGACCATTACAACCAGCCAGGCCCTAGGAGAGTCTCCATGGCAGTAACAAAACACGGATAATGCCCTGATCTGGTGGGATCGTGAGGCTTCTGACCGTAGGAGAAGGAGATTGAGACCCGTTGACTCTTGGGTCGACATGAAGGACCTCATGAGGCAAAGGTTTGTCCCACCTTATTTCCATAGGGATTTGCAACAACGTTTTCGTACTCTTAAACATGGCAAAAGATCAGTAGAGTACTACGAGGAGTTTGAAAGGCTAAGGAACATGCTGGAGCTCAATGACGATGAGGAGGCATTGATGGCTCAATTCTTGGATGGATTACAAGAGAGGATCAACCGAAAAGTGTAGAGACAAATCTACAATGATTTCAAGGACTTGTTCTACCTCTCTTTCCAGGCTGAGTAGAATATCACGCGTAAGAGCCAAGACATACGCAGCAAACCTAAGATGCCTTGGGAACCAAGCATTAGCACCAAGCCCGTAGACAAGGGCAAGAGTGTGGAGATTGAATTACGGTTCAAGAGCAAGCCTCCTGAGCAAACCCGTGACCAGAGAGAGCCTAGTAAGTCTTCTAACCCTCAGAGATCACGTGATATCACTTGCTTAACTTTAACTGTAGGGGTCGCGGTCACATCTCAAGGGAGTGCCCAAACAACCGAGTCATGCTGATCACGGAAGCTGGAGGGTATGAATCTCAAGATGAAGAGGACTTTGAAACACAAGGAGAATACGGTCACATTGAGTACCCTGATGTGGGGGAAGTGCTGGTCACTAGACGCATCTTCAGTGCAATGGTAGATCCCTCTGAGACCATTCAAAAGGAGAACATCTTCCACAACCCGTGCACCATCAAGGACAAGGTATGTAATCTCATCATAGATGGTGGTTCTTGCACTAATGTCGCTAGTGCGTATATGGTTGATAAGCTAGGTATAGAGAAGACAAGGCACCCCGGCCATATAGACTGAGATGGCTAGATGACAAGGTGGAGCTCAAGATCCATGAGCAATTAACCGTGCCATTCAGTGTGGGTAGATACCAGGACCAGGTAGTCTGTGATGTAGTACCTATGCAAGCTGGCCATCTTCTGATAGGAAGGCCATGGCAGTTTGACAAGGAGACAAGGCATAATGGCCGAACCAATCTCTATACATTTGTGCACGATAAGAGAAAGGTCAGCGTAGCTCCTTTCACACCTGCCCAGGTACACGAGGTACAATAGCAAATGAGTAAGGAAAAGAAACTCATTAAGTCTAATTTTCTCATTCAACCAAGTCATGTCCGGAGAGCTTTAGCCTCAAACGACTTAATGTTACTAATGGTTTTCAAAGATGTTTTGAGTGTAGAGAAAGAACAGGTAGAGCTACTTCCTGAAGTAGCAGCCCTCCTCAAAAAATTCCAGGACGTATTCCCAGAGGAGATACCAGCAGGCTTGCCTCCCTTACGCGGCATAGAGCACCAGATCAATCTCGTGCTCGGAGCAGCCTTACCCAATCGACCAGCCTACCGGATGAGTCTAGAGGAGTCCAAAGAGCTTAAGAAACAGGTTAAGAAGCTCCTGGATAAAGGCTATGTTTGAGAGAGCCTCAGTGCATGTGCCGTACCAGTGCTGCTAGTCCCCAAGAAGGATGGGACTTGGCGAATGTGCGTAGACTGTCGAGCAATCAACAACATCATAGTCAAGTACCGGCATTCTATACCACAACTGGACGACATGCTAGATGAACTGAGTGGAGCCACGCTCTTCTCCAACATAGACCTCAAGAGTAGATACCACCAAGTGATGCAGGAACAAGAGGACTTGTTCGAGCAAGGGGAACTGCTGGAGAGACTCTAGCTGGCTGTACAGTACTTTCTAGAGACTCAAGAGTGATGGGTTTATGGTGACCCTTCAGCTGGCTGTAGAGCACTTTCTGGAGGATCTAAGTGAGGATTGAGTAGAGAGGTGGATCGAGAGACGCCACACAGATTATGGAAGGTCTGTGATAAGTCTAGAGCACTCAAGCTTCAAGGATTCTCACACAAGAAGGCTGGAGTTGTTAGCTTCTTTCAAAGGAAGAAAAACGAGGTTTTTATTTCATAAAACTTAAGTGATTACATGCTGAGAAGAGACTTTATATACTAGTCCAGCAGCAGGGCTGAAAATACATTATAATGAAAGGACTAAAGCAAAAATAACAATAAGACATTAGGACGTAATGACAAATAAAAGACTCTTAAACTTAACAGTCACATTCCTGCAAAAACAAGCAAATAAACTTGTTAATTCAAACATAAGAATTTTAAATATGCACCATGGTCTCTTGTAGCTCCTTATAATGCCTTCTTAAGTTTGTTTAGCAATGATGAACAAGGTTGTATCTCTGAAGCTCTGTAAAACTGGAAGAAGTGAAATTGTTGTAGTCTTTAGTTCTTCATAGTCTCCTTCTTGTAATTCTTTAGTAAGTTCAGCTTCATGGAATCTTCCACCTTCTATGATTGTTATGAGACTCTCGAAAGACTTGTTGAACATCTTACTAAGGTTTCTTGTGCTTGATCTTGTTCTTGGAGCTTATCTCATAATAGGTATATTAATGGGCTCTTCCTCAGCTTCTAGTGAGCTAGTATTGATGTCCTCATCATCTGCTCCCTCTTGAAAAGGTTCTGTCTTCAGAACAGGTATATCTGCATGAAAAGGAGCAAGATGAGTAATATTAAAAGTAGGAGATATGGTCATCCCACCTGGCAGCTCAAGCTTATAGGCATTGTTGTTGATCTTCTCTAAAACACGAAAAGGACCATCTCCTCTTGGGAAAAGCTTGGATTTCCTTTGGTTAGGGAATCTTTCATGTCTCATGTGCAGCCATACCCAATCTCCAGGTTCAAATGATATGTCTTTTGGTGTTTATCTGCATTTCTTTTGTACTGGTCGGTTCTCTTTTCCAAGTTTTCCTTGACCTTTTGATGAATCTTCTTAACATAATCTGCCCTGGTTTCTCCTTCACTAGGCATAACATCTTGAGGTAAAGGTATAAGATCCAGTGGGGTAGTAGGAGTAAATCCATAAACCACTTCAAAAGGAGAAAGTTTAGTTGCTGAATGTTTAGCATGATTATAAGAAAACTCAATGTACGGTAAGCAAGACAACCAGTTTCTTAGATTCTTACCGACCGTGGCTCTCAACAATGTTGAAAGGGTTCGGTTTACTACCTCTGTTTGACCATCGGTTTTTGGGTGGCAAGTAGTTGAGAAGAGCAGCTTAGTTCCCAAATTTTTCCATAATGTCTTCCAGAAATGACTTAGAATTTTGGCCGGTGTTACGATCTGAAACGATTGTTCTGGGAATTCCATGTAGGCGCACTACTTCTTTAAAAAAAAGATCGGCTATTTGTGTAGAATCATTAGTCTTGTTACATGGTATAAAATGAGCCATCTTTGAGAACCTGTCTACAACTACAAAGATAGAATCCTTGTGGTTGATCTTCGGCAGACCTAAGACAAAGTCCATAGAGATATCTACCCAAGGTAGGTTAGGAATGGGCAAAGACATATAACAACCATAGGGGTGTGATCTGGATTTTGGTTTCAAGCAAGTGATGCACTTAGCACAGAATCTTTCAACATCTCGTTTTAGATGTGGCCAGTAGAAATGTTCCGTAAGTACACTCAATGTCTTATCTCGGCCAAAATGTCCCATGAGTCCTCCTCCATGAGCTTCTCCAATCAATAGTTCTCTCATTGATCCCTGAGGAATACAAAGACGCTTTTCCTTAAACAAAATTCCATCATGTTGATAAAACATACCATATGTAGCCTTGTTAGTTTCCTTAAACAGTTCTTGAAAATTTGGATCAGTTTCATACATTGCCTTGATGTGTTCAAATCCCATAATCTTTGCTTCCATTGTGCTGATGAGAGCATGTCTCCTTGATAAATCATCAGCCACAACGTTATCTTTACCTTTCTTATATTTGATCACATAGGGAAAAGTCTCCACAAACTCAAGCCACTTTGCATGCCTCTTCTTAAGCTTAGTTTGTTCTCTTAAGTGCTTGAGCGTCTCATGATCTGTATGAATAACAAACTCCTTTGATAGTAGTAATGTTGCCAAGTTTCAAGAGACCTTACCAAAGCATAGAGCTCCTTATCATATGTCGGATAGTTAAGTGAAGCTCCACTAAGTTTCTCACTGAAGTAAGCCACTGGTTTTCCTCCTTGCGTTAGGACAGCTCCTATACCTGTTCCAGAAGCATCACATTCAATTTCGAAGGTTTTATCAAAGCTAGGAAGTACCAAAACAGGTGCATGTGTGAGGCTATCTTTCAGCTTGTTGAATGCCTTTTCTTGTGCTGGTCCCCATTTGAACTCCACATTCTTCTTAATTACTGAAGTGAGGGGTGCATCAACAGTACTAAAGTCTTTGAAAAATCTTCTATAGAAACTAGCCAATCCATGGAAACTCCTCACATGTCCGATTGTTGTTGGGGTTGGCCAATCTTGAATTACTTTGATCTTTTCTTCATCGACCTTTAAGTCCTGAGAACTAACAACAAATCCTAGGAATACAACTTGATCAGTGCAGAAAGTACATTTCTTAAGGTTAGCATAAAGGTTTTCAGCCTTAAGCGTTTCAAGTACCTGCTCAAGATGTTGTAAGTGATCTTCAAGATTAGAGCTCAGATTAGAATGTCATCCAAATAAACTACTACGAACTTACAGATAAATGCTCTTAGGATGTGGTTCATGAGTCTCATGAAAGTACTTGGAGCGTTTGTGAGTCCATATGGCATGACTAGCCATTCATACAATCCTTGTTTGGTTTTAAACACTGTGTTCTATTTATCACCTTCTTTCATTCTCACCTGATGATATTCACTTCTTAGATCAATTTTTGAGAAGATAGTTGCTCCATTGAGTTCATCTAGCATGTCATCAAGTCTTGGAATTGGATGTCGGTATTTGACAGTGATATTGTTGATTGCTCTACAATCAACACACATTCTCCAAGTTCCATCTTTCTTAGGCACTAGAAGAACATGGACAACACATGGGCTTAGACTTTCTCGGATATAGCCCTTAGACATTAGGTCTTGTACTTGTCTTTCCAGCTCCTTTGCTTCTTCTGGATTCACTCTATAGGCAGATCGGTTTGGCAATGGTGCTCCAGCAACAAGATCAATCTGATGCTCGATTCCTCTTATAGGTGGCAATCCTGGTGGTATCTCTTCTGGAAAAACATTAGTGAATTTGTCAAGAAGCTCTAGAACAGCAGCAGGGAGTTCCTCTTTTTCTTGTCCTGAAAACAACACTTCTTCAAAGATCATTAGTAGCACCTCTTCTTTAGAATCAAGAGATTTCAAAACAGTGGCAGGTGTTACATAAAGGTTAGTTTTATTTAGCTTTTCTCCTTTAGACATAGTTTGTTGCATCTCATGCACTTCCTGTGGAGTTAAAGGTGCTAAGCTATGTTTTTTGTTATTGTGCATGAAGGTATAGTGATTGGTACGTCCATTATGTAATGTTTCTTTGTCAAATTGCCATGGACGACCTAGAAGTAGATGTCCAGCTTGCATAGGCACCACATCACACACAACTTGATCTGCATACTTACCTATGCTGAATGGTATGGTGACTTGTTCTGCGAGTTTTAGCTCAGTTTCATCGTTCAGCCATTTGAGCTTGTATGGTCGAGGATGCTTTGTCTTTTGTAACCCTAGCTTATCAACCAAATACTTGCTGGCTACGTTAGTACAAGAACCACCATCTATGATCAAGCTACATACCTTAGAGTATATTGTGCACCGAGAATGGAAAATATTTTCTCTTTGTATAGTTTCTAGTTCAAAAAGAGCACTGAGGGATCTCCTTGTAACTAGAAGCTCTCCAGTATCAGGATAGTCCACAACTTCTTCCTTAGAGTTTTCTGGTTCATACTCATCTTCATCTTGAGACTCATATTCGCCATTTGATTTAAGGATCATAACTCTCTGGTTTGGGCATTCTCTTGCAGAATGGCCTTTTCCCTGGCATTTAAAACAGGTTATGTCACGAGATCTTTGAATTGGAGTTTTACCTTGCTCTGGTGATGAGGACATCAGGTCGTACATCCAGCCAGGAGACCAGACTGGCCGACCAGAATGCTTGCCCGAGACAGCCGGACCATCTGGCACGCCTGCCAGCCCAAGCAGTACCGCCGGACCCTCGACCACAAGGACCAGAGCAACCAGCATTGCCGGCGGAGAGGCCCAAGCTTCCGGCACACTTGGTGGCCATGTGGATGACACCGACGGCCCCTCTGGTGATGCCACCAACTCCGGGATCAACTTGCCCGGTCCTGAAGGCATTCCGGCCAGTACCTCGCACAATCCAGCCGGTACAGCCGATCCAGCCGAGTACAAGCGCATCTTCTACACAAGAAGACTCGGACCAAATGAGCTACCAGCTCCAGGACATGCACCTAGAGGAAGTCTCTACACCAGTGGTACCTCAAGGAGCAATGACAAGAAGCAAATCAAGGGCACTCTTCCACAAATTCAGCTTATGGGTCGACAAGCTCCTAGAAGAAGATCGACTAAGGACAATGGGCCAAAAGTGCAAGGAAGAGTCCAATGGCTTCTCAACAACACAAGGGACATCAGAGACTTGGGCTTTAGTGGCAAGAGAGGTCAGGGCCCAAAGATTCTTAACCCTACTCCAAGTCGAAGACTAGGAGCAAGGCGCGTGCATGCCACAAGGACGGCCACCTTCCATTTCTTGGCCATGAGGTAAGTTAAAGTAAGTTTCAATTCGAATATATGCCTCTTTCTGTTTTGTAGGGTGGGATCTAGAATATTTACTTTTATTGAGTCAAAGACATTTTAGGAATAGGTCCTTTTTCGATTATACACTTTTGTATCTTTTCTTTTTGTGCACTTTTGTAAGTTTTCCTTTTCTTATTTGAGTCAACCCTTGAAGGTCAAGCTGTCGAGCATATTAATAAGGCTCCTTCCAGCATTGTAGTTCGACAACCTTTTTGATATTAATAAAGATCGAATTTTCTTTCAACAAGTTATTCTCTCAAGAGACTTGTGCGCTTAGAACCTAGTTGAGACCAGCCCTCCTAGCTCTAAGTTTATGATTTATCACGAGGTTCATCACCCCTCGTGTGGTTCACTTCACCCTTCCATCTTTTACCAACCAGAAAACCCCCATCCAGAAGCCTAAGGTTGAGTTTCTCACCTAATCTTCTATAAACAGCCCACGCTCATCCAAGCCTTGAATCGAGGCTTGTATCATCTGGTTTATTGTTTTTAGACGTTTCGGCAGTGGATTTCTTGAATCTGGATTCTATGTCAATGGCCTTTCCTTTGTCCAGAGCCTTTTGAGGTTGTTGATTCCATGTAGACTTGCTACGATTTGCTGAGATAGTCTTCCTTTTTATGTGCTGCTCGGCCTGAACCGCAAGATGCATCAACTCGCCCATATCATGATAGGTTTGTCTCTCCACTTTTCTAGCAATTCGATCTTGCAGACCATCTAAGAATTGAGCAATCAAAGTTTCTTCTGAATCTTCGGTCTCCAACCTGTTTCTAAGCATTTCAAACTCATCAAAGTATTCTTCAACAGATTTAGAACCTTGAGTTAGTTTTCTAAATTTCTTCTGCAACTCTCTGTAGTAGTATGCAGGGACATATCTCCTCCTTAGTTGGAACCTCATGTCTTCCCAAGTAGTGATCTGACCATGTCTATGTCTTCTTCTTTCGGACACATCTCTGTCCCACCAAGCTAGAGCGCTTTCAGTGAGTTGAGCAGCTGCTAGAGACACTTTTCTCTGATCTGAGTAGTTGTAATACTCAAATATGTATTTCATACGCCTTTCCCAATCAAGGTAGGCATCTGGATTAACCTTTCCAGAAAAGGTTGGTGCTGTGAGCTTTACGTCTCTGTTTCCATGCCAAGATTCTTCTACTCTATCTCTGTCCGTTGATATTGTCTTCTTGGTCTATGATTATAATCAGGTTCTAGTGGAAAATCATCTTCTAAGTCAGCTATTTCATCCTCCTCATGATTCAGACATTGGACATTGGCATTTCTGATAGGATTTCTGCGGATTGGTGGTGGTTGTTCTATTCTTGTCATGCGATCTCCTAGGTTCTGAAGTTGAATCTGAATAGCAGCAAGCATCTGAGCAACATTCACATCTACTGGTTCTCCCATACAATCTGTCTCTAAACAAACTCAAGTGCAAAGAAGTCGACACACAATCAAAAACTTATGGACAGAACTAAAGGAGACTTGATGAGAACAAGAACTTGTTCGAGGATCCTCAGCCTCTCCAGTTCTTGCTCAACAAGTCCTCTTGTTCTGTGCATCATCTATCAGAGCAAATGCATTCAGGTTTATCACCCCATGCTCTGTTGAACTTGCTGTCAAACTGATCTCTTCATAAAACCCATAAAAATCGAACTCCAATCTGTTGTTTTTGTGTGTTAGAAGCCAGTAACATCATTAGTTGTTGATAGCTTGTGTTGGTGCAACTAGTTCTGTCGATTTTCAGTTGTGTTGATTGTGTCTATTCGACTTCCTTGCTGCTGCAACTAGATCTATCAATTTTTAGTTGTTTTTGATTGTGTCTATTTGACTTCCTTTGCTGCTGCAACTAGATTTTGTCGATTTTCAGTTATTTTAATTGTGTTTATTCGACTTCATTTGTTGTTGCAACTAGTTCTATCCATTTTAAATTGTTTTTGATTGTGTGTATTCAACTTCTTTTGCACTTGATCTGTTTGTTTAGTGTGAGACAGTGATGAGGACATCAGGTCGTACATCCAGCCAGGAGACCAGAATGGCCGATCAGGAAGCTTGTCCGAGACAGTCGGGCCATTTGGCACGTCTGCCGGACCAAGCAGTACCGCCGGACCCTCGACCAATACGACCACACCGGTCAGCATTGCCGGCGGAGAGGCCCAAGCTTCCGGCACACTTGGTGGCGACGTGGATGACACCCCCGGTCCCCTTGGTGATGCCACCAACTCTGGGATCAACTTGGTCGGTCCTGAAGGCATTCCGGCCAGTACCTCGCACAATCCAGCCGGTACAGCCGATCCAGCCGAGTACACGCGCATTTCCACTTCCACACAAGAAGACTGAGACCAGATGAGCTACCAGCTCCAGGACATGCACCTAGAGGAAGTCTCTACACCAGTGGTACCTCAAGGAGCAATGACAAGAAGCAGATCAAGGGCACTCTTCCACAAATTCAGCTTATGGGTCGACAAGCTCCTAGAGGAAGATCGACTAAGGACAATGGGCCACAAGTGCAAGGAAGAGTCCAAAGGCTTCTCAACAACACAAGGAACATCAAAGACTTGGGCTTTAGTGGCAAGAGAGGTCAAGACCCAAAGATTCCTAACCCTACTCCAAGTCGAAGACTAGGAGCAAGGCGCGTGCATGCCACAAGGACGGCCACCTTCCATTTCTTGGCCGTGAGGTAAGTAAGGTAAGTTTTCAATAAGATTATTTGCCTCTTTCTGTTTTGCAGGGTAGGATCTAGAATATTTAGATTTATTGAGTCAAAGACATTTTAGGAATATGTCCTTTTTCGATTATACACTTTTGTATCTTTTTCTTTTGTGCACTTTTGTAAATTTTCTTTTTCTTATTTGAGTCGACCCTAGTAGGTCAAGCTGTCGAGCATATTAATAAGGCTCTTTCCAGCATTGTAGTTCAACAACCTTTTTGATATTAATAGAGTAGAACTTTTCTTCCAACAAGTTTTCTCTCAAGAATCTTGTGCGCTTAGAATCTAGTTGAGACTTGCCCTCCTAGCTCTAAGTTTGTGATTTATCACGAGGTTCATCACCCCTCTTGTGGTTCACTTCACCTTTCCATCGAATACCAACCGAAAAACCCCTATCCAAGAATTCTAAGGTCGAGTTTCTCACCTAACCTTCTCCAAACAGCCCACGCGCATATAAGCCTTGAATCGAGGCTTGTATCATTTTGGTATCAGAGCTTAAAGCTCCTAAACCAGGTTGTTTCTATCCTTTAACTTTTCTTGTTTCTTGTTATTGCATTAGTTTAAGCTTCATTCAAGAAAAAAAAATAACATCTAAGTTCATACCGAGTGCATCTAGTTCCTACGTGCATCACTTAGTTCTAGAATCATTCTGTCATTGCTATATTCGACTTTTCTTTTTGTTAGAATCATATATCTATTATTTTAAATTAAATTAAAAGAAAAGAAAAAGAAAATAGGAAAAATACTAAAAGATTTCGAATTGGACAGCTAGCAATAGTTGTCAAGAAAATTTCCTTTTATTCAAATCTCCATATATTTGAATTTTCCATTCCTTAGAATTTTCCTTTTTGCATTTTTTCGAATTCCTTATAAAAAGAAAACCCTCCTAACAATTTAGGAGTAGCATAACTTGTCTTCTATCTTTGTAGAACGCAATGGCAGAAGAAAATAGAGAAGCAACCGAAGCCCTGATGGCCATGTTCACCACTCTCCAAACACAACTCGCATCAATAGGTGAGAGGTTGGAGCGCGTGGAAAGACCGGTGAGATTCCAGGCCATAAGGCACGTGAGAGCTGAGCAAGACCGTCCTGAGGATCCTGAGCACCTTAGGACATGGCATGAACAGGAGGAGCCCTAGCCACATGGAGATGAGGACACACAACCTCATAACTATCACCATAGGCTGAGAGGACCTCCACGGCAACCAGAGGCAGAAGATGATGGCTTCGAGCCATATGGTCTTCACCAGAGACCAAGGATGCCTCCTAGACATCATGAGGATGGAGATGAACACGCCTACAACCGGGTAACTCATCCTGATGTTAAGCTAACTCCTCCAAGTTTTGCAGGAAAAGTAGACCCCGAGGCTTATCTAGATTGGGAGAGAAGAATGGATCATATCTTTGATCATTACAACCAACCAGGGCCTAGGAGAGTCTCAATTGTAGTAGCACAACTCACGGACAATGCCCTCATCTGGTGGGGTCGTGAGGTATCTGATAGAAGGAGGAAAAGAATGAGGCCCATAGACTCATGGGTCGACATGAAGGATGTAATGCGACAAAGGTTTGTTCCACCTTACTTTCATAGGGACTTGCAACGTCGTTTTCGTACTCTTAAGCAGGGTACCAGATCAGTAGAGGAGTACTATCACTACAAGAAAACTGCTAAAATGCCACTGCATTTTGCGACCACATACGTAGTCGCAAAATTTACGACCATATTTGCCATGATTTTGCGACCACTTTGAGACTACGGAGATGTAGTCGCAAAGTGGTCTAAAACTAAACTTGTTCATATTATGCTGCAACCATTAAGAGACTAAATTGTGACTATTTTCTGATGTTTAATCTAAATCAAACAAATGTCAGATTTTACCACAAGATCAAAATTTAAACTGCAGTCACAAATCAGTCGCTATTTTGCGACTGATTTGTGACCACATAGGGTAAATTCACATTTTTCCTAAGTATTTTTCACATTTACAATTTATATTTGCATTTTTATTTGATTACTAACCATTATAAGTGACCACATATATACAAAATCATATTTGTATTCATTTAAATTTTAGAGAACATTTGAAATGTATATAAGAGATATAAGGTTAAAGAAATTTGTTAAGTGTTTTAGGTAAATGATTTGTAAATTTGGAAAATTTGGTAAATATTGTTGTTTTCTTATTAATTGAAATTTTTACAACTTATAATCAAGTTATCAATCTTATATAATTTAATTTATTTACCAAAATCATAAAATTTAGGGTTTAGGGTATTATTTGTGACTGATTTGCCACTACTTTGCCACTGCATTGAGATTGTGGTGGCAAATCAGTCACAATTATTACTTGTAGTCGCAAATCAGTCGCAAATTTGCCACTGATTTGCGACCACAAGATCAAAATTTGAACTACAGTCACAAATCAGTCGCTATTTTGCGACTGATTTGCGACTACATAGGGTAAATTCACATTTTCTCTATGTATTTTCCACATTTACAACTTCTATTTGCATTTTTTGGAAAATACTATCCATTATAAGTGACCACATATATAAAAAATCATATTTGTTTTCATTTAAATTTTAGAGAATATTTGAAATGTATATAAGAGATATAAGGTTAAGTAAATGTGTTAAGTGTTTTAGATAAATGATTTATAAATTTGGTAAATTTGGTAAATATTGTTGTTTTCTTAGTAATTGAAGTTTGTACAACTTATAATCAAGTTATCAATCCTATATAATTCAATTTATTTACCAAATTTAAAAAATTTAGGGTTTAGAGTATTATTTGTGACTGATTTGCCACCATTTTGCCACTGCATTGAGAATGTGGTGGCAAATTAGTCACAATTATTACTTGTGATCGCAAATTAGTGGCAAATTTGCCACTGATTTGCAACCATATGATTTTATTTGAATAAATTAACTGTGGTCGCAAATCAATGGTAAATTTGCCACTGATTTGAGACCACAATGTTTTTTTCGAATAAATTAACCGTGGTCGCAAATTAGTGGCAAATTTACCACTGATTTGCAACCACATGTTTTTTTCGAATAAATTAACCATAGTCGCAAATCAGTGGCAAATTTGTCACTGATGTGCGACCACAATATTTTTTTTGAATAAATTAACTGTGGTCGCAAATCAGTGGCAAATTTTCCACTGATTTGCAACCACGTGTTTTTTCGAATAAATTAACCGTGGTCGCAAATCAGTGGCAAATTTGCCACTGATTTGCGACCACGAATTAATTTGGAGGGAGTTTAAAAATTTTCGATTCCCACCAAATTATTTGGTGGTCGCAAATCAGTGGCAAATTTGCCACTGATTTGAGACCACAATGTTTTTTTTCGAATAAATTAACTGTGGTCGCAAATCAGTGGTAAATTTGCCACTGATTTGCGACCATGAATTAATTTGGAGGGAGTTTGAAAATTTTCGATTCCCACCAAATTATTTTGCGACTGATTTGCGACCACGTCATTAATTTCGAATTTTGCCACTGATTTGCGACAACATACGTCGTCGCAAAAAAATTCTATAAATACGTGATGATTTTCCCTCATTTTTCACAATCAAACATTCCTACTTTCTAAAACCTCTCTAAACACTTATAAAATCTCTTCCAATCCAAAAAACCACAAAAACACAAATGGTAAGAAGGGGTAATAATGAAATATAAATATTGTTAAAACATAATTATTTGGAAATTAATTTTAAAAAATATTATTAAAAATTATTATTAAAAATTATTTAAAAATTAATTAATATTTATAATATTAATTATATTATTCCAAAATTAATTAAAAATTATTGTATTAAAAATTCATAATATTATTAGTTAAAAATTAATTAAAAAATATTATTAATTAAGTTTTTTTTAATCTAATTTCGTTGTAGTCGCAAATCAGTCGCACTTTTTGCCACTGATTTGCGACTGCGTGTTAACTGTAGTCGCAAATCAGTCACAAAATTTTGTGACTGATTTGCGACTGCAGTGACTCTTGTAGTCGCAAATCAGTCATAAAACTTTGTGACTAATTTGTGACTACGGGTTTTGCAACCACATATGTAGTCGCAAAACAGTGGCAAAATTTGTTACGGAAATTCAGTCGCAAAGTAGTTGCAAAAATAGTCACCACCAATTGGTCGCAAATCAGTCGCAAATTGAACCACTATTACCGTGGTCGCAAATCAGTAGTAAATTTGCGACTGATTTGCGACTACATATTTTTGCGACTATGATTTTGCAACTAGTTCTGGTGGTCGCAAAGTAGTCGTAATTTTGAGTTTTGCGACCACTTTGCAACCATTTCCGTGGTCGCAAAATGGATGTTTTCTTGTAGTGTATGAAGAGTTCGAGAAGCTAAGGAACAGATTGGAGCTCAATGATGATGAAGAAGCATTGATGGCACAATTCTTGGATGGACTCAAGAAAGGATCAGTGCAAGGTGGAAAGGCAAATCTACAATGACTTCAAGGACTTGTTCCACCTATCTGTCCAGGCTGAGCAGCACATCAAACGTAGGAGCCAAGACATCCGCAACAAGCCTAAGAAGCCTTGGGCACCAAGTAACATCCCCAAGCCCGTAGACAAAGGCAAGAGCATAGAGATCGAGTCAAGGTTCAAGAGCAAGCCTCCTGAACCCACCCGTGACCAGAGAGAGCCTAGTAAGTCTTCTAACCCTCAAAGATCACGTGACATCACTTGTTTCAAGTGTAGGTGTCGTGGACACATCTCAAGGGAGTGCCCAAACAACCGGGTCATGCTGATTACAGAGGCTGGAGAATATGAGTCCCAAGATGAAGAGGACTATGAACCAGAAGAGGAATATGGTGACATTTAGTACCCTGATGTGGGGGAAGTGCTGGTCACTAGACGCATCCTCAGTGCAATGGTGGATCCTTCAGAGACCATCCAAAGGGAGAACATCTTCCATAGCCGTTGCACCATCAAGGGCAAGGTATGTAACCTCATCATAGATGGTGGTTCTTGCACTAACGTTGCTAGTGCATATGGTTGATAAGCTAGGTCTAGAGAAGACAAGGCATCCTCGACCATATAGACTGAGATGGCTCGATGACAAAGTGGAGCTCAAGATCCATGAGCAAGTCACTGTGCCATTCAGTGTGGGAAAGTACCAAGACCAAGTCGTGTGCGATATGGTGCCCATGCAAGCTGGCCATCTTCTGCTAGGAAGACCTTGGCAGTTTGACAAAGAGACCATGCATGATGGCCGAACCAATCTCTACACTTTTGTGCATGACAAAAGAAAGGTCAGCTTGGCTCCTCTTACACCTGCCCAGGTACATGAGCTACAACTCCAAATGAGTAAGGAAAAGAAACTCATCAAGTCTAATTTTCTTATTCAACCAAGCCATGTCCGGAGAGCTTTAGCCTCGAAGGATTTAATGTTACTAATGATCTTCCAAGAAATCTTGAGTATAGAACAGGAACAGGTAGAGCTACCTCCTGAAGTAGCAGCTCTCCTCAACAAGTTCCAGGATGTGTTTCCAGAGAAGATACCAGCAGGCTTGCCTCCTTTACATGGCATAGAGCACCGGATCGACCTAGTGCCCGGAGCAGCCCTGCCCAACCGGCCAGCCTACCGGATGAGTCCAGAGGAGTCCAAGGAGCTTGAGAAGCAAGTCAAGGAGCTCCTGGAGAAAGGATATGTTCGAGAGAGCCTCAGTCCATGTGTCGTACCAGTGCTACTAGTGCCCAAGAAGGATGGGACTTGGCGGATGTGCGTGGACTGCCGAGTAATCAACAACATCACTGTCAAGTACCGGCATCCAATACCATGGTTGGATGACATGCTAGATGAGCTGAGTGGAGCCACGGTCTTCTCCAAGATAGACCTCAAGAGTGGATACCACCAGGTCAGGATGAAGGAAGGTGATGAATGGAAGACTGCTTTCAAGACAAAGCAAGGGCTATACGAGTGGACAGTCATGCCATTCGGCTTGACTAATGCCCCAAGCACCTTCATGCGCCTTATGAACCAAGTTCTTAGGGCGTACATCAGTAAGTTTGTAGTGGTTTACTTTGATGATATATTAGTTTATAGTAAGTGCCTACGGGAACACCTCACACATCTTGAGATGGTACTTAAAACCCTTCGACAAGAAGAGCTTTATGCCAATCTCAAGAATGCACCTTTTGTACGGATAAGCTTGTCTTTTTAGGTTTTGTTGTAAGTTCACATGGCCTACAGGTTGATGAGGAGAAGATTTGAGCCATACAAGAATGGCCAACACCAGGCAACATCAGTCAAGTGAGGAGCTTCCACGGACTAGCCAGCTTCTATAGGAGATTCGTGCCCAACTTCAGCAGTATTGCCTCACCACTGACGCCAGTAGTGAAGAAGAACGTGGGATTCAGCTGGGGAGAAGCTCAGGAGAAAGCATTCCAAGGACAGCCTTACACATGCATCAGTGCTAGTCCTGCCCGACTTCAATAAGACGTTTGAAGTGGAGTGTGATGCCTCTGGAATTGGCATAGGAGCAGTGCTAACCCAAGGAGGGAGGCCACTGGCATACTTCAGTGAGAAGCTAGGTGGTGCCTCACTGAACTACTCCACTTATGACAAGGAGCTCTATGCCCTTGTCCGAGCATTGGAGACTTGGCAGCATTACTTGCTGTCCAAGGAGTTTGTGATCCACACTGATCATGAGATTCTCAAACACCTCAGAGGGTAAACCAATCTCAAGAGGAGACATGCCAGGTGGATGGAATTCATAGAAACCTTCCCGTACGTCATCAAGTACAAGAAGGGCAAAGACAATGTGGTAGCCGATGCACTATCAAGGAGGTTTGCCTTGATATCAACCATGGAGGCAAAGGTCCTAGGATTCGAGCACATCAAAGACCTATACAAGGATGATCCTGACTTTGCTGAGAGCTACAAGGAGTGTGGCACAGGGAGTCATGGCAAGTTTTACATCTATGAAAGATTCTTGTTCCGAGAGAGAAGGTTATGCATACCACAAGGATCATTGAGGGAGTTTATCATCCGAGAAGCTCATGGAGGAGGACTCATGGGCCACTTTGGTGTCGACAAGACTCTAGCAGTGGTCAAGGAGCACTTCTACTGGCCACACATCAAGAGGACAGTAGAAGCTCATTGTGCAAGATGCATCACTTGCAAGAAGGCAAAGACCCGAGTGCAGCCTCACGGGTTGTATCCCCCACTGCCCATACCTACACATCCATGGGTGGACATCTCGATGGACTTTGTTCTAGGTCTGCCCAAGATCAACCACAAAGATGCAATCTTTGTAGTGGTTGACAGATTCTCCAAGATGGCACACTTCATTCCGTGTGCCAATGTCAATGATGCCACGCAAATAGCCGAGCTGTTTTTTAAGGAGATAGTATGGCTTCACGGAGTGCCAAGGGCCATCGTATCAGACAGGGACGCCAAGTTCCTCAGCCATTTCTGGAGGACCCTTTGGAGGAAGCTAGGAACGAAGCTACTCTTCTCTACCACCTTCCATCCTCAACCCGATGGCCAAACTGAAGTTGTCAACAGGACACTATCAACTCTTCTCAGGACTACACTAGGGAAGAACCTCAAGACTTGGGTGGAATGCCTGCCATTCATAGAGTTCGCTTACAACCGAGCCGTGCACTCAGCAACCAAGAAGACACCATTTGAAGTTGTATACGGCTTCAACCCTCTCACCCCATTGGAGCAAACACCACTGTCACCAGTAGAGATGACCAACCTCAACGGAGCATCAAAGGCAGAGTTCATAAGGAAGTTACACCAGAAGGTAGCAGAAAACTTGGAGAAGAGGACCGGACAGTACGTGACTCATGCCAACAAGGGAAGAAAGGAGGTGAACTTTCAACCAGGCGATTGGGTGTGGCCTACACCTACGGCAGGAGAGGTTCCCAAACCTAAAGAGTTCCAAGCTAGCACCAAGAGGAGATGGACCATTCAGAGTGCTTGAGAGGATCAACAATAACGCCTACCGGATCGAGCTCCCAGGTGAGTTTAATGTGTCCAACACGTTCAACGTAACTGACTTAGCCCCTTTCCATGCAGATGAACCAGTTTTGAGGACAAAACCTACTGAAGAGGGAGGGGATGATGGGGACATCAGGTCGTACATCCAGCCAGGAGACCAGACTGGCCGACCAGGAAGCTTGCCCGAGACAGCCGGGCCATTTGGCATGTCTGCCGGACCAAGCAGTACCGCCGGACCCTGGACCAATAGGACCAGACCGGTCAGCATTGCCGGTGGAGAGGCCCAAGCTTCCGGCTCACTTGGTGGCGACGTGGATGACACCGCCAGTCCCCTTGGTGATGCCACCGACTCCAGGATCAACTTGGTCGGTCTTGAAGGCATTCTGGCCAGTACCTCGCACAATCTAGCCGGTACAGCCGATCCAGCCGAGTACACGCGCATTTCCACTTCCACACAAGAAGACTGAGACCAGATGAGCTACCAGCTCCAGGACATGCACCTAGAGGAAGTCTCTACACCAGTGGTACCTCAAGGAGCAATGATAAGAAGCAGATCAAGGGCACTCTTCCACAAATTCAGCTTATGGGTCGACAAGCTCCTAGAGGAAGATCGACTAAGGACAATGGGCCACAAGTGCAAGGAAGAGTCCAAAGGCTTCTCAACAACACAAGGAACATCAAAGACTTGGGCTTTAGTGGCAAGAGAGGTCAAGACCCAAAGATTCCTAACCCTACTCCAAGTCGAAGACTAGGAGCAAGGCGCGTGCATGCCACAAGGACGGACACCTTCCATTTCTTGGCCGTGAGATAAGTAAGGTAAGTTTTCAATAAGAATATTTGCCTCTTTCTGTTTTGCAGGGTAGGATCTAGAATATTTACATTTATTGAGTCAAAGACATTTTAGGAATAGGTCCTTTTTCGATTATACACTTTTGTATGTTTTCCTTTTGTGCACTTTTGTAAATTTTTCTTTTCTTATTTGAGTTGACCCTAGTAGGTCAAGATGTCGAGCATATTAATAAGGCTCCTTCCAGCATTGTAGTTCGACAACCTTTTGATATTAATAAAGTAGAACTTTTCTTCCAACAAAGTTTTTTCTCAAGAATCTTGTACGCTTAGAATCTAGTTGAGACCAGCCCTCGTAGCTCTAAGTTTGTGATTTATCATAAGGTTCATCACCCCTCGTGTGGTTCACTTCACATTTCCATCAAATACCAACCCAAAAACCCCTATCCAAGAAGTCTAAGGTCGAGTTTCTCACCTAACCTTCTCCAAACAGCCCACGCGCATATAAGCCTTGAATCGAGGCTTGTTTCAGACAGATTGTGTGACTATGGGAGAACCAGTAGATATGAATGTTGCTCAGATGCTTGCTGCTATTCAGATTCAACTTCAGAACCTAGGAGATCGTATGACAAGAATAGAACAACCACCACCAATTTGCAGAAATCCTATCAGAAATGCGAACGTCCAACGTGTGAATCATGAGGAGGATGAAATAGCTGACTTAAAAGATGATTTTCCACTAGAACCTGATCATAATCATAGACCAGGAAGACAATATCAACGTGACAGAGATAGAGTAGAAGAATCTTGGCATGGAAACAGAGACGTAAAGCTCACGACACCAACCTTTGCTGGAAAGGTTAATCTAGATGCCTACCTTGATTGGGAAAGGCGTATGGAATACATATTTGAGTATTACAACTACTCAGATCAGAGAAAAGTGTCTCTAGCAGTTGCTCAATTCACTAAAAGCGGTCTAGCTTGGTGGGACAGAGATGTGTCTGAAAGAAGAAGACATAGACATGGTCAGATCACTACTTGGGAAGACATGAGGTTCCAACTAAGGAGGAGATATGTCCCTGCATACTACTACAGAGAGTTGCAGAAGAAATTTAGAAAACTAACTCAAGGTTCTAAATCTGTTGAAGAATACTTTGATGAGTTTGAAATGCTTAGAAATAGGTTGGAGACCGAAGATTCAGAAGAAAATTTGATGGCTCAATTCCTAGATGGTCTGCAAGATCGAATTGCTAGAAAAGTGGAGATACAAACCTATTATGATATGGACAAGTTGCTGCATCTTGCGGTTCAGGCCGAGCAGCACATAAAAAAGAAGACTATCTCAGCAAATCGTAGCAAGTGTACCTAGAATCAACAACCACAATAGGCTCTGGACAAAGGAAAGGCCATCGACATAGAATTCAGATTCAAGAAATCCATTGCTGAAACATCTAATAACAATAAACCACAGCAAGGTAAAACTCCAACTCAAAGATCTCGTGACATAACCTGTTTTAAATGGCAGGGAAAAGGCCACTATAGAAGAGAATGCCCAAACCAGAGAGTTATGATCCTTAAATCAAATGGCGAATATGAGTCTTAAGATGAAGACGAGTATGAACCAGAAAACTTCGAGGAAGAAGTTGTGGACTATCCTGATACCGGAGAGCTTCTAGTTAGAAGGAGATCCCTCAGTGCTCTTTCTGAACCAAAAACTATACAAAGAGAAAATATTTTCCATTCTCGGTGCACAATATACTCTAAGGTATGTAGCTTGATCATAGATGGTAGTTCTTGTACTAATGTAGCTAGCAAGTATTTGGTTGATAAGCTAGGGTTACAAAAGACAAAGCATCCTCGACCATACAAGCTCAAATGGCTGAACGATGAAACTGAGCTCAAAATCGCAGAACAAGTAACCATACCATTCAGCATAGGCAAGTATGCAGGTCAAGTTGTGTGTGATGTGGTACCTATGCAAGTTGGACATCTAATTCTAGGTCGTCCATGGCAATTTGACAAAGAAGCACTACACAATGGAAGCACCAATCACTATACCTTCATGCACAATAACAAGAAACATAGCTTAGCACCTTTAACTCCACAGGAAGTGCATGAGATGCAACAAACTATGTCTAAAGGAGAAAAGCTAAATAAAACTAACCTTTATGTAACACCTCCCACTGTTTTGAAATCTCTTGATTTTAAAGAAGAGGTGATACTAATGATCTTTAAAGAAGTGTTGTTTTCAGGACAGGAAAAGGAGGAACTCCCTGCTGCTGTTCTAGAGCTTGTTGACAAATTCACTTATGTTTTTCCAGAAGAGATACCACCAGGATTGCAACCTATAAGAGGAATCGAGCATCAGATTGATCTTGTTCCTGGAGCACCATTGCCAAACCGATCTACCTATAGAGTGAATCCAGAAGAAGCAACAGAGCTGGAAAGACAAGTACAAGACTTAATGTCTAAGGGCTATATCCGAGAAAGTCTAAGCCCATGTGTTGTTCCTGTTCTTCTAGTGCCTAAGAAAGATGGAACTTGGAGAATGTGTGTTGATTGTAGAGCAATCAACAATATCACTGTCCAATACCGACATCCAATTCCAAGACTTGATGACATGCTAGATGAACTCAAGTGAGCAATTATCTTCTCAAAAATTGATCTAAGAAGTGGATATCATCAGGTGAGAATGAAAGAAGGTGATGAATGGAAGACAACGTTCATAACCAAACAAGGATTGTATGAATGGCTAGTCATGCCATTTGGACTGACAAACGCTCCAAGTACTTTCATGAGACTCATGAACCACGTCCTAAGAGCATTTATCTGTAAGTTCGTAGTAGTTTATTTTGATGACATTCTAATCTATAGTTCTAATCTTGAAGATCACTTACGACATCTTGAGCAGGTGCTTGAAATGCTTAAGGCTGAAATCCTTTATGCTAACCTTAAGAAATGTACTTTCTGCACTGAACAAGTTGTATTCCTAGGATTTGTTGTAAATTCTCAGGGCTTAAAGGTCGATGAAGAAAAGATCAAAGCAATTCAAGATTGACCAACCCCAATGACAATCGGACATGTGAGGAGTTTCCATGGATTGGCTAGTTTCTATAGAAGATTTTTCAAGACTTTAGTACTATTGTTGCACCCCTCACTTCAGGAATTAAGAAGAATGTGGAGTTCAAATGGGGACCAGCACAAGAGAAGGCATTCAACAAGCTGAAAGAAAGCCTCACACAAGCGCCTGTTTTGGTAATTCCTAACTTTGATAAAACCTTTGAAATTGAATGTGATGCTTCTGGAACAGGTATAGGAGCTGCCCTAATGCAAGAAGGAAAACCAGTGGCTTACTTCAGTGAGAAACTTAGTGGAGCTTCACTTAACTATCCCACATACGAAAAGGAGCTCTATGCTTTGGTAAGGTCTCTTGAAACTTGGCAACATTACCTACTATCAAAGGAGTTTGTTATTCATACAGATCATGAGATGCTCAAGCACTTAAGAGGACAAACTAAGCTTAAGAAGAGGCATGCAAAGTGGCTTGAGTTTGTGGAGACTTTTCCCTATGTGATCAAATATAAGAAAAGTAAAGATAACGTTGTGGCTGATGCTTTATCAAGGAGACATGCTCTCATCAGCACAATGGAAGCTAAGATTATGGGGTTTGAACACATCAAGGCAATGTATGAGACTGATCCAGATTTTCAAGAACTGTTTAAGGAGAGCAACAAGGTTGCATTTGGTATGTATTATCAACATGATGGATTTTTGTTTAAGGAAAATCGTCTTTGTATTCCTCCGGGATCAATGAGAGAACTATTGATTGGAGAAGCTCATAGAGGAGGACTCATAGGTCATTTTGGCCGAGATAAGACATTGAGTGTACTTATGGAAAATTTCTACTGGCCACATCTAAAACGAGATGTTGAAAGATTCTGTGCTAAGTGCATCACTTGCTTGAAAGCAAAATCCAGGTCACACCCCTATGGTTGTTATATGCCTTTGCCCATTCCTAACCTACCTTGGGTAGATATCTCTATGGACTTTGTCTTAGGTCTGCCGAAGATCAAGCACAAGGATTCTTTCTATCTTTGTAGTTGTAGACAGGTTCTCAAAGATGGCTTATTTTATACCATGTAACAAGACTAATGATGCTACACAAATAGCTGATCTGTTTTTAAAGAAGTAGTGCGTCTACATAGAGTTCCCAGAACAGTCGTTTCAGATCGTGATACCAAATTTCTAAGTTATTTCTGGAAGACAATATGGAAAAAGTTGGAAACTAAGCTGCTCTTCTCAACGAATTGCCACCCACAGACTGATGGTCAAACAAAGGTAGTAAACCCAACTCTTTCAACATTGTTGAGAGCCACGGTCGGTAAGAATCTAAGAAACTGGTTGTCTTGCTTACCTTACATTGAGTTTGCTTATAATCATGCTAAACATTCAGCAACTAAACTTTCTCTTTTTGAAGTGGTTTATGGATTTACTCCTACTACCCCACTGGATCTTATACATTTACCTCAAGATGTTATGTCTAGTGAAGGAGAAACCATGGCAGATTATGTTAAGAACATTCATCAAAAGGTCAAGGAAAATTTGGAAAAGAGAACCAAGCAGTACAAAAGAAATGCAGATAAACACCCAAAAGACATATCATTTGAACCTGGAGATTGGGTCTGGTTGCACATGAGACATGAAAGATTCCACAACCAAAGGAAATCCAAGCTTTCCCCAAGAGGAGATGGTCCTTTTCGTGTTTTAGAGAAGATCAACAACAATACCTATAAGCTTGAGCTGCCAGATATAACTATTCTGAGGACAGAACCTTTTCAAGAGGGAGGAGATGATGAGGACATCAATACTAGCTCACTAGAAGCTGAGGAATAGCCCATTAATATACCTATTATGATACAAGCTCCAAGAACAAGGTCAAGCACAAGAAACCTTAGTAAGATGTTCAACAAGTCTGTCGAGAGTCTCATAACAATCATAGAAGATGGAGGATTCCATGAAGCTGAACTTACTAAAGAATTACAAGAAGGAGAGTATGAACAACTAAAGACTACAACAATTTCACTCCTTCTAGTTTTACAAGGCTTCAGAGATACAACCTTGTTCATCATTGCTAAACAAACTTAATTAGGCATTATAAGGAGCTACAAGAGATCAAGGTGCGTATTTAAAATTCTTATGTTTGAATTAACAAGTTTATTTACTTGTTTTTGCGGGAATGTGACTGTTAAGTTTAAGAGTCTTTTATTTGTCATTAGGTCCTAATGTCTTGTTGTTATTTTCATTTTAATCCTTCCATTATAATGTATTTTCAGCCCTAGAAGGCATCTGCTGCTGGACTATTATATAAAGTCCCTTCTCAGCATGTAATCATTTAAATTTTATGAAATAAAAACCTAGTTTTTCTTCCTTTGAAAGGAGCTGACGCCTTCAGCCTTCTTGTGTGAGAATCCTTGAAGCTTGAGTGCTCAAGACTTATCATAGACCTTCCATAATTAAAATTCCAAAAAAAACACAAATAATTATTTAAAAATATTTATTTATTTTAAATAAATTAAAACATTATATTTGAATTCATATTTTCCAATTTAAAGTTTAATTTTTTTCTATTAAAATGAAGTTTTCATGTATTTTAATCTTAAATTTATAATATTTTTAAAAAATTTAAAAATTAAAAATGTGATATTTTAGAGAATTGGTTTTTATTTTATTTGTTATAGATTTATACAAAAAAAAAATTCTTAAACTAACCATTTTTGCAAGAAAACTTCTGAACTTAGAAAAGTGCAGGTCAATCCTACCATTTTTATTGTCACCCGTGATATAGTTATTAGGGACTATGACATTCATCTATAGTGTAAACTATTTGTCGAGGTCAAGCGTTAGTTTTCAGGATCGTCTGACTAGGAATTATGGGATTACAGCCAAATATTTTTACGGTGGTGCAATTATATCGTTATGTAAGCAAACCCGGACAAAAGGTTTTAACTATGCCAAATGAAAGACAATAGTGGAGGACACATATGAAACTGGTGGGATAAATCAGTTTCAGAAGAATTCTATGACTTCAAAGATGAGTTAAATGATATGTTATATATGATTCAGTACATTACTAATGATGATGACAAAGGTGAGATAATTGGTGATGCGTATAAGATAAACATCAGAACCACACACAGTAATCAATGGCCTCAAAACTACTACCAATGTTTTCAAGACCAATCATTATGTCCTTTTATACAATTCCCTAAGATTGCTATCTATGATTAAATCGTTTTCACAAACTACATATAAAATTAATGCACTTTTCTTGACACCATACTGAACTGCTTTCTTTAAAACTTCATCGTCATCAATGTTTTTTGTTTTATTAAGAATTTTTTTATAACGTGTTACAAAAATTTTAATGACAATTCCTTAATAATTTGTATGTAACGAAATTTTTAGAGGGTATTTATCATAAATAAAATATTTCACTAATTAAAATAAAATATGAGTTAATGTAGTAATTAATTCTCTTTTGTTTGTAATAAAATATGAATTAATGTAGTAATTGAGCTTTTTTGAATAAAAAACATGAGGATATATGGAAATTGATTCAATACTATAGTAAATAAATCTATATAAGATTTTATTGGATCCAAAGAACCTGGTTCTGTGTGAAACATGAGAATAAAAGAACTGGTTCTCTTTTGTGGTACTGTTGGAAGAATATGAATTCTACAAAATGGTAAACATGAATGTTTGCTACAATAGTGTTCTGCAAGAAGATCTATAAAAATTTCAATTGGAATGTCAACTTTTGAATGCTAATGAAATTTTTAGTTCACGAATCATGCAATTTCAATTTAAGAACAAGCTGAAATTCATGAGGCTGAATAGTAAAGGCAATAATAAAGAGTTTGGTTGATGTTGAGATTCAAAGGATTGTGACTGAAAAGTGAGTGGATGAAATGGTTTGTTACAACAAAAAGGTTCATCGATTTGTCTTTGTAAAAAAAGTTGTGACAACGGACTCTTAGCAAATACGTTATACTAGATAGCACACTAATCGTTCATTTTATGTTTCATCTGAACGATCTATAGCAAACAAACATAATTAATTAATATCTTGTAGCATATTTTATTAATCAAATCAAAATAAGTTGAAGACGAGTAAATGGATTACTGGTTGCACTATTTCTACATTAATTTTAAAGGTGTGAAGTTCGACTATAGCTTCCTTCGTATGAGAGTGTTATATATTTGTCTAAAAATGTCGGGATATTGAGTCGGTTTGTTGTGATCCAGTGAAAAAAAAAAATCAAAATACGTTACATATTCAATAGAATTTTTTATCATAAAAATATAAATTTGAAAAATGATTGAATTGCATTATATGTCATTTTATTATGTCAAATAATATCGTTCATAATTAAAACATATTGCTTAATTTTTGTGTGTAAATTCAGAAAATAATAACAATTTTTTTGACGAACTTAGGTATTGTTTGGTTAGTTTAATAAAATATATTATTTTTCTAACTAAATTAATAATAATGAATATAATTATTCAAATAAATTAAATCTATTTATATATTTATTTAAAATTTATTGTATGATATTTTTGTTAATAACACGATTTTTTTACTTAAAATGTTCCACAAGAAAATTTGTTATATGTATATTCATATAAAAAGAGTTGGTTAAAAATATATAGTCTACACGAAATGATGAGAGGAAAATTCTTTACGAACAAATAATCTAATTTATTTTTCATATTTTTATTTTATAGTTCTTTTATATTGTTATTCTTTAGTATTAGTTTTTTGTTGTTTTTTATCCTTTGGACGTGTAAGTTTCCCTCGAAGATCGGCTTGTGTCCATCCAAACAAACTCATACTAGAGATTCCAAGTTTATTACTAGTTCTAAATTATAAGATTTGCTCGTATTTCACGCAAATAATTTCGAATGTACGACGTTATATATCCGTAGGTATTTGTTTTAAATTAAAGTTGGGTCACTTGGGTGTAACTTTCACATATCAGAAATCCACCCATCACGACAATCATGACACCAGTCGTAGACTTTTGATTCAAAAGAGATCGTGTGAGAAGTTATCTCTTGCATCAGTGTATCAAGAGGACTCCAAAATATACTAAACGCATAAAAAACCAATTCATGTGTACATCTGTAGATAATAATTTACAACAAGATTTAATCTGACGCGCAACAATTATTTGATAAAATAAATATTAAATAAAATTATTATGTAAATTAATCACTAACATAATATTTGAAAAAATTAATGATTAATTGATTTTGTATCTTAAATAATAATAATTTTTTTATTGAAAATAGTAAATAAAAATGTAAATTAATCACTAACATATTTTTCAAAATATTAAATAAAAATATTATGTAAATTAATCACTAGCATAATTTTTAAAGAAAATTTATGATTAATTGATTTTGTATCTTTAATAATAATATTTCCCTTGATGAAAGAATAAGTTATTATAAAAACATTTATAAGTAGTTTATGTCTTATACTAGAGTCGAAGTATCAACTAGTCAAATATATATCGATGTAAGTTATTTTATTTATTAGAGGTTTATGCAAAAAAATTCTTAGACGTTACCAATCTTTACAAGAAAACTTCTGAACTTGGAAAAGTGCAAGTCAATTTACCATTTTTATTGTCATCCGTAATATAATTATTAGGTGTAACGACCGTTATATTGATAAAAGAAAAAAAGAATTCTGCTTTTTGATTTGAGCAATACGACGAAAGAGGCTGCCATTTTTGTTACTTTACAAACTTTTAGAAGTTTTAAATGCACATCGATTTGGGAATCAGGGTTTTTCACAAAAGCAAAACTCATTTCTTTTGTCGATCTGGAAAGGTTCACTTCTGGTTCATCAGAATTTCAAAAGCTTTTTCACAAAATCCATTTTCGACCTGGTCACATTAATTTTACTTTGTCGATTTCAGCAATATGGTTGGTTGCAGGCTTGTTACCAGCATTGGGAATATGGGTTGATGCCACTTTTTGTGGTGAATCATGGTTTGATATCTATTGTTCAGGTTTACAATGGGTTGATTTCTATTAACAGGGACTATGACATTCATCTAAAGTGTAAACTATTTGACGAGGTCAAGCAGTTCTAGGATATATGATATCTAAAGTAAATAAATAAATTGATTCCATATAATTTTGTAATAATATAAAATATTTTTATTTTTGATGCTTTCAAAATTTATATTTTTTGTGTGTAAAGTCATTGATTCACCGGCTTTAAGTCAGGACCGGCTCTGAGATCAAGCGTTAGTTTTCAGGATCGTCTGACTAGGAATTATGGGATTACAGCCAAATGCTTTTGCGTTGGTGCAATTGTATTCCTTACGTCTCATTGAGAAGCTAACCCGGGCAAAAGGTTTTACCCATGCCAAATGAAAGACGATAGTGGACGTCAACATATGAAACTGGTGGGATGAATCAGTTTCAGAAGAATTCTATGACTTCAAAGATGAGTTAAATGATATGTTATATATGATTCAGTACATTACTAATGATGCCGACAAAGGTGAGATAATTGGTGATGCGTATAAAATAAACATCAGAATCACACACAGTAATCAATGGCCTCAAAACTACTACCAATGTTTTCAAGGCCAATCATTATGTCCTTTTATATCACACATTTCCCTAAGATTGCTATCTATGTATAAATTGTTTTCACAAACTACATATAAAATTAATGCACTTTTCTCGACACCATACTGAACTGCTTTCTATAAAACTTCATCGTCATCAATGTTTTTTGTTTTATTAAGAATTTTTTTTATAACGTGTTACAAAAATTTTAATGACAATTCCTTAATAATTTGTATGTAACAAAAGTTTTAGAGGGTATTTATCGTAAATAAAATATTTCAGTAATTAAAATAAAATATGAGTTAATGTAGTAATTAATTCTCTTTTGTTTGCAGTAAAATATGAATTAATGTAGTAATTGAGCATTTTTTAATAAAAAAACATGAGGATATATGGAAATTGATTCAATACTATAGTAAATAAATCTATATAAGATTTTATTGGATTCAAAGAACCTGGTTCTGTGTGAAACATGAGAATAAAAGAACTGGTTCTCTTTGGTGGCACTGTTGGAAGAATATGAATTCTACAAAATTGTAAACATGAATGTTTGCTACAATAGTGTTCTACAAGAAGATCTATAAAAAGTTCAATTGGAATGTCCACTTTTTAATGGTAATGAAATTTTTAGTTCACGAATCATGCAACTTCAGTTTAAGAACAAGCTGAAATTCATGAGGCTGAATAGTAAAGGCAATAATAAAGGGTTTGGTTGATGTTGAAATTCAAAGGATTGTGACTGAAAATTGAGTGGATGAAATGGTTTGTTACAACAAAAAAATTCATCGATCTGTCTTTGTTAAAAAAGTTGTGACAACGGACTCTTAGCAAATACGTTACACTAGATAGCACACTAATCGTTCATTTTATGTTTCATCTGAACGATCTATAGGAAACAAACATAATTAGTTAATATCGTGTACCATATTTTATCAATCAAATCAAAATAAGTTGAAGACAAGTAAACGGATTACTGGTTGTACCATTTCTACATTAATTTTAAAGGTGTGAAGTTCGACTATAGCTTCCTTTGTATGAGAGTGTTATATATTTGTCTGAAAATATCAGGATATTGAGTCGGTTTGTTGTGATCCAGTGACAAAAAAAAATCAAAATACGTTACTTATTCAATAGAACTTTTTATCAAAAAAATATAAATTTGAAAAATGATTGAATTACATTATATGTCATTTTATTATGTCAAATAATATCGGTCATAATTAAAATATATGATTACACAAGACATATTGCTTTATTTTTGTGTGTAAATTCAGAAAATAAAAAAAAAAATTTGACGAATTTAGGTACTGTTTGGTTAGTTTAATAAAATATATTATTTTTCTAACTAAATTAATAACAATGAATATAACTATTCTAATAAATTAAATCTATTTATATATTTATTTGAAATTTATTGTATGATATTTTTGTTAATAACACGATTTTTTTATTTAAAATGTTCCACAAGAAAATTTGTTATATGTATATTCATATAAAAAGAGTTGGTTAAAAATATATAGTCTACACGAAATGATGCGAGGAAACTTCTTTACGAACAAATAATCTAGTTTATTCTTCATATTTTTATTTTATAGTTCTTTTATATTGTTATTCTTTAGTATTAGTTTTTTGTTGTTTTTATCCTTTGGACGTGTAAGTTTCCCTCGAAGATCGGCTTGTGTCCATCCAAACAAATTCATACTAGAGATTCCAAGTTTATTACTAGTTCTAAATTATAAGATTTACTGGTATTTCACTCAAATAATTTCGAATGTACGACGTTATATATCCGTAGATATTTGTTTTTAAATTAAAGTTGGGTCACTTGGGTGTAACTTTCACATATCAGAAATCCATCCATCACGACAATCATGACACCAGTCGTAGACTTTTGATTCGAAAGAGATCGTGTGAGAAGTTATCTCTTGCATCAGTGTATGAAGAGGACTCCAAAATATACTAAACGCATAAACAACCAATTCATGTGTACATCTGTAGATAATAATTTACAACAAGATTTAATCTAACGCGCAGTAATTATTTGATAAAATATATATTAAATAAAATTATTATGTAAATTAATCACTAACATAATATTTGAAAAAATTTATGATTAATTGATTTTGTATCTTAAATAATAATAATTTTTTATTGAAAATAGTAAATAAAAATGTAAATTAATAACTAACATATTTTTCAAAATATTAAATAAAAATATTATGTAAATTAACCACTAACATAATTTTTAAAGAAAATTTATGATTAATTGATTTTGTATCTTAAATAATAATATTTTTATTGATGAAAGAATAAGTTATTATAAAAAATTTATAAGTAGTTTATGTCTTATACTAGAGTCGAAGTATCAACTAGTCAAATATATATATCGATGTAAGTTATTTTATTTGTTAGAGGTTTATGCAAAACAATTCTTAAACGTTACCAATCTTTACAAGAAAACTTCTGAACTTGGAAAAGTGCAAGTCGATTTATCATTTTTATTGTCACCCGTAATATAATTATTAGGTGTAACGACCGTTATATTGATAAAAGAAAAAAAGAATTCTGCTTTTTGATTTGAGCAATATGACGAAAGAGGCTGCCATTTTTGTTACTTTACAAACTTTTAGAAGTTTTAAATGCACATCGATTTGGGAATTAGGGTTTTTCACAAAAGCAAAACTCATTTCGTTTGTCGATCTGGAAAGGTTCACTTCTGATTCATCAGAATTTCAAAAGCTTTTTCACAAAACCCACTTTCGACCTCGTAACATTAAATTACTTTGTCGATTTCAGGAATATGGTTGGTTGCAGGCTTGTTACCAGCATTGGGAATATGGGTTGATGCCGCTTTTTGTGGTGAATCATGGTTTGATATCTATTGTTCAGGTTTGTAATGGGTTGATTTCTATTAACAGGGACTATGACATTCATCTAAAGCGTAAACTATTTGACGAGGTCAAGCAGTTCTAGGATATATGATATCGAAAGTAAATAAATAAATTGATTCCATATAATTTTTTAATAATACAAAATATTTTATTTTTGATTCTTTCAAAATTTATATTTTTTGTGTGTAAAGTCATTGATTCACCGGCTTTAAGTCAGGACCGGCTCTGAAATCAAGCGTTAGTTTTCAGGATCGTCTGACTAGGAATTATGGGATTACAGCCAAATGCTTTTGCGGTGGTGCAATTTTATTCCTCACGTCTCATTGAGAAGCAAACCCGGGCAAAAGGTTTTACCCATGCCAAATGAAAGACGATAGTGGACGTCAACATATGAAACTGGTGGGATGAATCAGTTTCAGAAGAATTCTATGACTTCAAAGATGAGTTAAATGATATGATTCAGTACATTACTAATGATGACGACAAAGGTGAGATAATTGGTGATGCGTATAAGATAAACATCAGAATCACACACAATAATCAATGGCCTCAAAACTACTACCAATGTTTTCAAGGCCAAGCATTATGTCCTTTTATATCACACATTTTCCTAAGATTGCTATCTATGTATAAATCGTTTTCACAAACTACATATAAAATTAATGCACTTTTCTCGACACCATACTGAACTGCTTTCTTTAAAACTTCATCGTCATCAATGTTTTTTGTTTTATTAAGAAGTTTTTTTATAACGTGTTACAAACATTTTAATGACAATTCCTTAATAATTTGTATGTAACAAAATTTTTAGAGGGTATTTATCGTAAATAAAATATTTTAGTAATTAAAATAAAATATGAGTTAATGTAGTAATTAATTCTCTTTTGTTTGCAGTAAAATATGAATTAATGTAGTAATTGAGCTTTTTTGAATAAAACAACATGAGGATATATGGAAATTGATTCAATACTATAGTAAATAAATCTATATAAGATTTTTTTGGATCCAAAAAACCTGGTTCTGTGTGAAACATGAGAATAAAAGAACTGGTTCTCTTTTGTGGCACTTTTGGAAGAATATGAATTCTACAAAATGGTAAACATGAATGTTTGCTACAACAGTGTTCTGCAAGAAGATCTATACAAAGTTCAATTGGAATGTCCACTTTTGAATGCTAATGAAATTTTTAGTTCACGAATCATGCAACTTCAGTTTAAGAACAAGCTGAAATTCATGAGGCTGAATAGTAAAGGCAATAATAAAGGGTTTGGTTGATGTTGAGATTCAAAGGATTGCGACTGAAAAGTGGGATGAAATGGTTTGTTACAACAAAAAAGTTCATCGATTTGTCTTTGTTAAAAAAGTTGTGACAACGGACTCTTAGCAAATACGTTACACTAGATAGCACACTAATCGTTCATTTTATGTTTCATCTGACGATCTATAGGAAACAAACATAATTACTTAATGTCTTGTTGCATATTTTATCAATCAAATCAAAAATAAGTTGAAGACGAGTAAATGGATTACTGGTTGCACCATTTCTACATTAATTTTAAAGGTGTTAAGTTCAACTATAGCTTCCTTCGTATGAGAGTGTTATATATTTGTCTGAAAATGTCGGGATATTGAGTCGGTTTGTTGTGACCCAGTGACAAAAAAATCAAAATACGTTACTTATTCAATAGAATTTTTTATCATAAAAATATAAATTTGAAAAATGATTGAATTACATTATATGTCATTTTATTATGTCAAATAATATCGTTCGTAATTAAAATATATGATTACACAAGACATATTGCTTAATTTTTGTGTGTAAATTCAAAAAAAAAAAAAATTTGACGAATTTAGGTATTGTTTGGTTAGTTAAACAAAATATATTGTTTTTCTAACTAAATTAATAACAATGAATATAATTATTCTAATAAATTAAATCTATTTATATATTTATTTGAAATTTATTATACGATATTTTTGTTAATAACACGATTTTTTTTACTTAAAATGTTCCACAAGAAAATTTGTTATATGTATATTCATATAAAAAGAGTTGGTTAAAAATATATAGTCTAACACGAAATGATGCGAGGAAAATTCTTTACGAACAAATAATCTAATTTATTCTTCATATTTTTATTTTATAGTTCATTTATATTGTTATTCTTTAGTATTTGTTTTTTGTTGTTTTTTATCCTTTGGACGTGTAAGTTTCCCTCGAAGATCGGCTTGTGTCCATCCAAACAAACTCATATTAGAGATTCCAAGTTTATTACTAGTTCTAAATTATAAGATTTACTGGTATTTCACTCAAATAATTTCGAATGTACGACGTTATATATCCGTAGATATTTGTTTTTAAATTAAAGTTGGGTCACTTGAGTGTAACTTTCACATATCAGAAATCCATCCATCACGACAATCATGACACCAGTCGTAGACTTTTGATTCGAAAGAGATCGTGTGAGAAGTTATCTCTTGCATCAGTGTATCAAGAGGACTCCAAAATATACTAAACGCATAAACAACCAATTCTGTGTACATCTGTAGATAATAATTTACAACAAGATTTAATCTGACGAGCAGCAATTATTTGATAAAATAAGTATTAAATAAAATTATTATGTAAATTAATCACTAACATAATATTTGAAAAAATTAATGATTAATTGATTTTGTATCTTAAATAATAATAATTTTTTATTGAAAATAGTAAATAAAAATGTAAATTAATCACTAACATATTTTTCAAAATATTTAATAAAAAAATTATGTTAATTAATCACTAACATAATTTTTAAAGAAAATTTATGATTAATTGATTTTGTATCTTAAATAATAATATTTTTATTGATGAAAGAATAAGTTATTATAAAAAAATTTATAAGTAGTTTATGTCTTATACTAGAGTCGAAGTATCAACTAGTCAAATATATATATCGATGTAAGTTATTTTATTTGTTAGAGGTTTATGCAAAAATATTCTTAAACGTTACCAATCTTTACAAGAAAACTTCTGAACTTGGAAAAGCGCAAGTCAATTTACCATTTTTATTGTCACCCGTAATATAATTATTTGGTGTAACGACCGTTATATTGATAAAAGAAAAATGGAATTCTGCTTTTTGATTTGAGCAATATGACGAAAGAGGCTGCCATTTTTGTTACTTTACAAACTTTTAGAAGTTTTAAATGCACATCGATTTGGGAATTAGGGTTTTTCACAAAAGCAAAACTCATTTCTTTTGTCAATCTGGAAAGGTTCACTTGTGGTTCATCAAAATTTCAAAAGCTTTTTCATAAAACCCACTTTCGACCTGATAACATTAAATTACTTTGTCGATTTCAGGAATATGGTTGGTTGTAGGCTTGTTACCAGCATTGGGAGTATGGGTTGATGCCGCTCTTTGTGGTGAATCATGGTTTGATATCTATTGTTCACGTTTATAATGGGTTGATTTCTATTAACAGGGACTATGACATTCATCTAAAGCGTAAAATATTTCACGAGGTCAAGCAGTTCTAGGATATATGATATCGAAAGTAAATAAATAAATTGATTCCATATAATTTTTTAATAATACAAAATATTTTTATTTTTGATGCTTTCAAAATTTATATTTTTTGTGTGTAAAGTCATTGATTCACCAGCTTTAAGTCAGGACCGGCTCTGAGATCAAGCGTTAGTTTTCAGGATCGTCTGACTAGGAATTATGGGATTACAGCCAAATGCTTTTGCGGTGGTGCAATTTTATTCCTTACGTCTCATTGAGAAGCAAACCCGGGCAAAAGGTTTTACCCATGCCAAATGAAAGACGATAGTGGACGTCAACATATGAAACTGGTGGGATGAATTAGTTTCAGAAGAATTCTATGACTTCAAAGATGAGTTAAATGATATGTTATATATGATTCAGTACATTACTAATGATGACGACAAAGGTGAGATAATTTGTGATGCGTAAAAGATAAACATTAGAACCACACACAATAATCAATGGCCTCAAAACTACTACCAATGTTTTTAGGGCCAATCATTATGTCCTTTTATATCACACATTTCCCTAAGATTGCTATCTATGTATAAATCGTTTTCACAAACTACATATAAAATTAATGCACTTTTCTCGACACCATAATGAACTGCTTTCTTTAAAACTTCATCGTCATCAATGTTTTTTGTTTTATTAAGAATTTTTTTTATAACGTGCTACAAAAATTTTAATGACAATTCCTTAATAATTTGTATGTAACAAAAGTTTTAGAGGGTATTTATGGTAAATAAAATATTTCAGTAATTAAAATAAAGTATGAGTTAATGTAGTAATTAATTCTCTTTTGTTTGCAGTAAAATATGAATTAATGTAGTAATTGAGCTTTTTTGAATAAAAAACATGAGGATATATGGAAATTGATTCAATACTATAGTACATAAATCTATATAAGATTTTATTGGATCCAAAGAAACTGGTTCTGTGTGAAACATGAGAATAAAAGAACTGGTTGTATTTTGTGGTACTGTTGGAAGAATATGTATTCTACAAAATGGTAAACATGAATGTTTGCTACAATAGTGTTCTGCAAGAAGATCTATAAAAAGTTCAATTGGAATGTCCACTTTTGAATGCTAATGAAATTTTTAGTTCACGAATCATGCAACTTCAGCTTAAGAACAAGCTGAAATTCATGAGGCTGAATAGTAAAGACAATAATAAAGGGTTTGGTTGATGTTGAGATTCAAAGGATTGTGACTGAAAAGTGAGTGGATGAAATGGTTTGTTACAACAAAAAAGTTCATCGATTAGTCTTTGTTAAAAAAGTTGCGACAACGGACTCTTAGCAAATACGCTACCCTAGATAGCACACTAATCGTTCATTTTATGTTTCATCTTATTGATCTATAGGAAACAAACATAATTAGTTAATATCTTGTAGCATATTTTATCAATCAAATCAAAAATAAGTTGAAGACGAGTAAATGGATTACTCGTTGCACCATTTCTACATTAATTTTAAATGTGTGAAGTTCGACTATAGCTTTCTTCGTATGAGAGTGTTATATATTTGTCTAAAAATGTCGGGATATTGAGTCGGTTTGTTGTGATCCACTGACAAAAAAAAATCAAAATAAGTTACTTATTCAATAGAATTTTTTATCATAAAAATATAAATTTGAAAAATGATTGAATTACATTATATGTCATTTTATTATTTCAAATAATATCGTTCATAATTAAAATATATGATTACAGAAGACATATTGCTTAATTTTTGTGTGTAAATTCAGAAAATAAAAACAATTTTTTTTGACGAATTTAGGTATTGTTTGGTTAGTTTAATAAAATATATTATTTTTCTAACTAAATTAATAACAATGAATATAATTATTCTAATAAATTAAATCTATTTATATATTTATGTGAAATTTATTGTATGATATTTTTGTTAATAACATGATTTTTTTTACTTAAAATGTTTCACAAGAAAATTTGTTATATGTATATTCATATAAAAAGAGTTGGTTAAAAATATATAGTCTACACGGAATGATGCGAGGAAAATTCTTTACGAACAAATAATCTAATTTATTCTTCATATTTTTATTTTATAGTTGTTTTATATTGTTATTCTTTAGTATTAGTTTTTTGTTGTTTTTTATCCTTTGGACGTGTAAGTTTCCCTCGAAGATCGGCTTGTGTCCATCCAAACAAACTCATACTAGAGATTCCAAGTTTATTACTAGTTCTAAATTATAAGATTTACTGGTATTTCACTCAAATAATTTCGAATGTACGACGTTATATATCCGTAGATATTTGTTTTTAAATTAAAGTTGGGTCACTTGGGTGTAACTTTCACATATCAGAAATCCATCCATCACGACAATCATGACACCAGTCGTAGACTTTTGATTCGAAAGAGATCGTGTGAGAAGTTATCTCTTGCATCACTGTATCAAAAGGACTCCAAAATATACTAAACGCATAAACAACCAATTTTGTGTACATCTGTAGATAATAATTTACAACAAGATTTAATCTGACGATAAAATAAATATTAAATAAAATTATTATGTAAATTAATCACTAACATAATATTTGAAAAAATTTATGATTAATTGATTTTGTATCTTAAATAATAATAGTTTTTTTTATTGAAAATAGTAAATAAAAATGTAAATTAATCACTAACATATTTTTCAAAATATTAAATAAAAATATTGTGTAAATTAATCACTAACATAATTTTAAAAGAAAATTCATGATTAATTGATTTTGTATCTTAAATAATAATATTTTTATTGATGAAAGAATAAGTTATTATAAAAAAATTTATAAGTAGTTTATGTCTTATACTAGAGTCGAAGTATCAACTAGTCAAATATATATATCAATGTAAGTTATTTTATTTGTTAGAGGTTTATGCAAAAAAATTCTTAAACGTTACTAATCTTTACAAGAAAACTTCTGAACTTGGAAACGTGCAAGTCAATTTACCATTTTTATTGTCACCCGTAGTATAATTATTAGGTTTAACGACCGTTATATTGATAAAAAAAAAAAGGAATTCTGCTTTTTGATTTGAGCAATACGACGAAAGAGGCTGCCATTTTTGTTTCTTTACAAAGTTTTAGAAGTTTTAAATGCAAATCGATTTGGGAATTAGGGTTTTTCACAAAAGCAAAACTCATTTCTTTTGTCGATCTGGAAAGGTTCACTTCTGGTTCATCAGAATTTCAAAAGCTTTTTCACAAAACCCACTTTCGAGCTGGTAACATTAAATTAATTTGTCGATTTCAGGAATATGGTTTTTTGCAGGCTTGTTACCAGCATTGGGAATATGGGTTGATGCCGCTTTTTGTGGTGAATCATGGTTTGATATCTATTGTTCAGGTTTATAATGGGTTGATTTCTATTAACAGGGACTATGACATTCATCTAAAGGGTAAACTATTTGACAAGGTCAAGCAGTTCTAGGATATATGATATCTAAAGTAAATAAATAAATTGATTCCATATAATTTTGTAATAATACAAAATATTTTTATTTTTGATGCTTTCAAAATTTATATTTTTTGTGTGTAAAATCATTGATTCACCGGCTTTAAGTCAGGACCGGCTCTGAGATCAAGCGTTAGTTTTCAGGATCGTCTGACTAGGAATTATGGGATTACAGCCAAATGCTTTTGCGGTGGTGCAATTGTATTCCTTACGTCTCATTGAGAAGCAAACCCGGGCAAAAGGTTTTACCCATGCCAAATGAAAGACGATAGTGGACGTCAACATATGAAACTGGTGGGATGAATCAGTTTCAGAAGAATTCTATGACTTCAAAGATGAGTTAAATGATGTGTTATATATGATTTAGTACATTACTAATGATGACGACAAAGGTGAGATAATTGGTGATGCGTATAAGATAAACATCAGAACCACACACAGTAATCAATGGCCTCAAAACTACTACCAATGTTTTCAGGGCCAATCATTATGTCCTTTTATATCACACATTTCCCTAAGATTGCTATCTATGTATAAATCGTTTTCACAAACTACATATAAAATTAATGCACTTTTCTCGACACCATACTGAACTGCTTTCTTTAAAACTTCATCGTCATCAATGTTTTTTGTTTTATTAAGAATTTTTTTATAACGTGTTACAAAATTTTTAATGACAATTCCTTAATAATTTTGTATGTAACAAAAGTTTTAGAGGGTATTTATCGTAAATAAAATATTTCAGTAATTTAAATAAAATATGAGTTAATGTAGTAATTAATTCTCTTTTGTTTGCAATAAAATATGAATTAATGTAGTAATTGAGCTTTTTTGAATAAAAAAACATGAGGATATATGGAAATTGATTCAATACTATAGTACATAAATCTATATAAGATTTTATTGGATCCAAAGAACCTGGTTCTGTGTGAAACATGAGAATAAAGGAACTGGTTCTCTTTTGTGGTATTGTTGGAAGAATATGTATTCTACAAAATGGTAAACATGAATGTTTGCTACAATAGTGTTCTGCAAGAAGATCTATAAAAAGTTCAATTGGAATGTCCACTTTTGAATGCTAATGAAATTTTTAGTTCACGAATCATGCAACTTCAGCTTAAGAACAATCTGAAATTCATGAGGCTGAATAGTGAAGACAATAATAAAGGGTTTGGTTGGTGTTGAGATTCAAAGGATTGTGACTGAAAAGTGAGTGGATGAAATGGTTTGTTACAACAAAAAAGTTCATCGATTAGTCTTTGTTAAAAAAGTTGCGACAACGGACTCTTAGCAAATACGCTACACTAGATAGCACACTAATCGTTCATTTTATGTTTCATCTGAAGGATCTATAGGAAACAAACATAATTAGTTAATATCTTGTAGCATATTTTATCAATCAAATCAAAAATAAGTTGAAGACAAGTAAATGGATTACTCGTTGCACCATTTCTACATTAGTTTTAAAGGTGTGAAGTTCGACTATAGCTTTCTTCGTATGAGAGTGTTTTATATTTGTCTGAAAATGTCGGGATATTGAGTCGGTTTGTTGTGATCCACTGACAAAAAAAAATCAAAATAAGTTACTTATTCAATAGAATTTTTTATCATAAAAATATAAATTTGAAAAATGATTGAATTATATGTCATTTTATTATTTCAAATAATATCGTTCATAATTAAAATATATGATTACAGAAGACATATTGCTTAATTTTTGTGTGTAAATTCAGAAAATAAAAACAATTTTTTTTGACGAATTTAGGTATTGTTTGGTTAGTTTAATAAAATATATTATTTTTCTAACTAAATTAATAACAATGAATATAATTATTCTAATAAATTAAATCTATTTATATATTTATGTGAAATTTATTGTATGATATTTTTGTTAATAACATGATTTTTTTTACTTAAAATGTTTCACAAGAAAATTTGTTATATGTATATTCATATAAAAAGAGTTGGTTAAAAATATATAGTCTACACGGAATGATGCGAGGAAAATTCTTTACGAACAAATAATATAATTTATTCTTCATATTTTTATTTTATAGTTCTTTTATATTATTATTCTTTAGTATTAGTTTTTTGTTGTTTTTTATCCTTTGGACGTGTAAGTTTCCCTCGAAGATCGGCTTGTGTCCATCCAAACAAACTCATACTAGAGATTCCAAGTTTATTACTAGTTCTAAATTATAAGATTTACTGGTATTTCACTCAAATAATTTCGAATGACGACGTTATATATCCGTAGATATTTGTTTTTAAATTAAAGTTGGATCACTTGGGTGTAACTTTCACATATCAGAAATCCATCCATCACGACAATCATGACACCAGTCGTAGACTTTTGATTCGAAAGAGATCGTGTGAGAAGTTATCTCTTGCATCAGTGTATCAAGAGGACTCTAAAATATACTAAACGCATAAACAACCAATTCTGTGTACATCTGTAGATAATAATTTACAACAAAATTTAATCTGACGCGCAGCAATTATTTGATAAAATAAATATTAAATAAAATTATTATGTAAATTAATCACTAACATAATATTTGAAAACATTAATGATTAATTGATTTTGTATCTTAAATAATAATAATTTTTTTTATTGAAAATAGTAAATAAAAATGTAAATTAATCACTAACATATTTTTCAAAATATTAAATAAAAATATTATGTAAATTAATCACTAACATAAGTTTTAAAGAAAATTTATGATTAATTGATTTTGTATCTTAGATAATAATATTTTTATTGATGAAAGAATAAGTTATTATAAAAAAATTTATAAGTAGTTTATGTCTTATACTAGAGTCGAAGTATCAACTAGACAAATATATATATCGATGTAAGTTATTTTATTTGTTAGAGGTTTATGCAAAAAAATTCTTAAACGTTACCAATCTTTACAAGAAAACTTCTGAACTTGGAAATGTGCAAGTCAATTTACCATTTTTATTGTCACCCGTAATATAATTATTAGGTTTAACGACCGTTATATTGATAAAAGAAAAAAGGAATTTTGCTTTTTGATTTGAGCAATACGACGAAACAGGCTGCCATTTCTGTAACTTTACAAACTTTTAGAAGTTTTAAATGCAAATTGATTTGGGAATTAGGGGTTTCTCACAAAAGCAAAACTCATTTCTTTTGTCGATCTAGAAAGGTTCACTTCTGGTTCATCAGAATTTCAAAAGCTTTTTCACAAAACCCACTTTCGACCTGGTAACATTAAATTACTTTGTCGATTTCAGGAATATGGTTGGTTGCACGCTTGTTACCAGCATTGGGAATATGGGTTGATGCCGCTTTTTGTGGTGAATCATGGTTCGATATCTATTGTTCAAGTTTATAATGGGTTGATTTCTATTAACAGGGACTATGACATTCATCTAAAGTGTAAACTATTTGACGAGGTCAAGCAGTTCTAGGATATATGATATCTAAAGTAAATAAATAAATTGATTCCATATAATTTTGTAATAATACAAAATATTTTTATTTTTGATGCTTTCAAAATTTATATTTTTTGTGTGTAAAGTCATTGATTCACCGGCTTTAAGTCAGGACTGGCTCTGAGATCAAGCGTTAGTTTTCAGGATCGTCTGACTAGGAATTATGGGATTACAGCCAAATGCTTTTGCGGTGGTGCAATTGTATTCCTTACGTCTCATTGAGAAGCAAACCCGGGCAAAAAGTTTTACACATGCCAAATGAAAGACGATAGTGGACGTCAACATATGAAACTAGTGGGATGAATCAGTTTCAGAAGAATTCTATGACTTCAAATATGAGTTAAATAATATGTTATATATGATTCAGTACATTACTAATGATGACGACAAAGGTGAGATAATTGGTGATGCGTATAAGATAAACATCAGAACCACACACAGTAATCAATGGCCTCAAAACTACTACCAATGTTTTCAAGGCCAATCATTATGTCCTTTTATATCACACATTTCCCTAATATTGCTATCTATGTATAAATCGTTTTCACAAACTAAATATAAAATTAATGTACTTTTCTCGACACCATACTGAACTGTTTTCTTTAAAACTTCATCGTCATCAATGTTTTTTGTTTTATTAATAATTTTTTTTATAACGTGTTACAAAAATTTTAATGACAATTCCTTAATAATTTGTATGTAACAAAAGTTTTAGAGGGTATTTATCGTAAATAAAATATTTCATTAATTAAAATAAAATATGAGTTAATGTAGTAATTAATTCTCTTTTGTTTGCAATAAAATATGAATTAATGTAGTAATTGAGCTTTTTTGAATAAAAAAACATGAGGATATATGGAAATTGATACAATACTATAGTAAATAAATCTATAAAAGATTTTATTGGATCCAAAGAACCTGGTTCTGTGTGAAACATAAGAATAAAAGAACTGGTTCTCTTTTGTTGTACTATTGGAAGAATATGTATTCTACAAAATGGTAAACATGAATGTTTGCTACAATAGTGTTCTGCAAGAAGATCTATAAAAAGTTCAATTGGAATGTCCACTTTTGAATGCTAATGATATTTTTAGTTCACGAATCATGCAACTTCAGCATAAGAACAATCTGAAATTCACGAGGCTGAATAGTAAAGACAATAATAAAGGGTTTGGTTGATGTTTAGATTCAAAGGATTGTGACTGAAAAGTGAGTGGATGAAATGGTTTGTTACAACAAAAAAGTTCATCGATTTGTCTTTGTTAAAAAAGTTGTGACAACGGACTCTTTACAAATACGCTACACTAGATAGCACACTAATCGTTCATTTTATGTTTCATCTGAAGGATCTATAGGAAACAAACATAATTAGTTAATATCTTGTAGCATATTTTATCAATCAAATCAAAAATAAGTTGAAGACGAGTAAATGGATTACTGGTTGCACCATTTCTACATTAATTTTAAAGATGTGAAGTTCGACTATAGCTTCCTTCGTATGAGAGTGTTATATATTTGTCTGAAAATGTCGGGATATTGAGTCGGTTTGTTGTGATCCACTGACAAAAAAAAAATCAAAATACGTTACTTATTCAATAGAATTTTTATCATAAAAATATATATTTGAAAAATGATTGAATTAAATTATATGTCATTTTATTATTTCAAATAATATCGTTCATAATTAAAATATATGATTACACAAGACATATTGCTTAATTTGTAAATTCAGAAAATAAAAACAATTTTTTTTGACGAATTTAGGTATTGTTTGGTTAGTTTAATAAAATATATTGTTTTTCTAACTAAATTAATAACAATGGATATAATTATTCTAATAAATTAAATCTATTTATATATTTATGTAAAATTTATTGTATGATATTTTTGTTAATAACATGATTTTTTTTACTTAAAATGTTTCACAAGAAAATTTGTTATATGTATATTCATATAAAAAGAATTGGTTAAAAATATATAGTCTACACGGAATGATGCGAGGAAAATTCTTTACGAACAAATAATCTAATTTATTATTCATATTTTTATTTTATAGTTCTTTTATATTGTTATTCTTTAGTATTAGTTTTTTGTTGTTTTTTATCCTTTGGACGTGTAAGTTTCCCTCGAAGATCGGCTTGTGTCCATCCAAACAAACTCATACTAGAGATTCTAAGTTTATTACTTGTTCTAAATTATAAGATTTATTGGTATTTCACTCAAATAATTTCGAATGTACGATGTTATATATCCGTAGATATTTTTTTTTTAAATTAAAGTTGGGTCACTTGGGTGTAACTTTCACATATCAGAAATCCATCCATCACGACAATCATGACACCAGTCGTAGACTTTTGATTCGAAAGAGATCGTGTGAGAAGTTATCTCTTGCATCAGTGTATCAAGAGGACTCCAAAATATACTAAATGCATAAACAACCAATTATGTGTACATCAGTAGATAATAATTTACAACGAGATTTAATGTGACGCGCAGTAATTATTTGATAAAATAAATATTAAATAAAAATATTATGTAAATTAAACACTAACATAATATTTGAAAAACTTTATGATTAATTGATTTTGTATCTTAAATAATAATAATTTTTCTATTGAAAATAGTAAATAAAAATGTAAATTAATCACTAACATAGTTTTCAAAATATTAAATAAAAATATTATGTAAATTAATCACTAACATAATTTTTAAATAAAATTTATGATTAATTGATTTTGTATCTTAAATAATAATATTTTTATTGATGAAAGAATAAGTTATTATAAAAAAATTTATAAGTAGTTTATGTCTTATACTAGAGTCGAAGTATCAACTAGTCAAATATATATATCGATGTAAGTTATTTTATTTGTTAGAGGTTTATGCAAAAAAAATCTTAAACTTTACCAATCTTTACAAGAAAACTTCTGAACTTGGAAAAGCGCAAGTCAATTTACCATTTTTATTGTCACCCGTAATATAATTATTAGGTGTAACGACCGTTATATTCATAAAAGAAAAAAGGAATTCTGCTTTTTAATTTGAGCAATACGACGAAAGAGGCTGCCATTTTTGTTAATTTACAAACTTTTAGAAGTTTTAAATGCACATCGATTTGGGAATTAGGGTTTTTCACAAAAGCAAAACTCATTTCTTTTGTCGATCTCGAAAGGTTCACTTCTGGTTCATCAGAATTTCAAAAGCTTTTTCACAAAACCCACTTTCGACCTAGTAACATTAAATTACTTTGTCGAATTCAGGAATATGGTTGTTGCAGGCTTGTTACCAGCATTGGGAATATGGGTTGATGCCTCTTTTTGTGGTGAATAATGGTTTGATATCTATTGTTCAGGTTTATAATGGGTTGATTTCTATTAACAGGGACTGTGACATTCATCTAAAGTGTAAACTATTTGACGAGGTCAAGCAGTTCTAGGATATATGATATCTAAAGTAAATAAATAAATTGATCCCATATAATTTTGTAATAATACAAAATATTTTTATTTTTAATGCTTTCAAAATTTATATTTTTTGTGTGTAAAGTCATTGATTCACCGGCTTTAAGTCAGGACCGGCTTTGAGATCAAGCGTTAGTTTTCAGGATCGTCTGACTAGGAATTATGGGATTACAGCCAAATGCTTTTGCGGTGGTGCAATTGTATTCCTTACGTTTTATTGAGAAGCAAACCCGGGCAAAAGGTTTTTCCCATGCCAAATGAAAGACGATAGTGGACGTCAACATATGAAACTGGTGGGATGAATCAGTTTCAGAAGAATTCTATGACTTCAGAGATGAGATAAATAATATGTTATATATGATTCAGTACATTACTAATGATGACGACAAAGGTGAGATAATTGGTGATGTGTATAAGATAAACATCAGAACCACACACAGTAATCAATGGCCTCAAAACTACTACCAATGTTTTCAGGGCCAATCATTATGTCCTTTTATATCACACATTTCCCTAAGATTGCTATCTATTTATAAATCGTTTTCACAAACTACATATAAAATTAATGCACTTTTCTCGACACCATACTGAAATGCTTTCTTTAAAACTTCATCGTCATCAATGTTTTTTGTTTTATTAAGAATTTTTTTTATAACGTGTTACAAAAATTTTAATGACAATTCCTTAATAATTTGTATGTAACAAAAGTTTTAGAGGATATTTATCGTAAATAAAATATTTCAGTGATTAAATTAAAATATGAGTTAATGTAGTAATTAATTCTCTTTTGTTTGCAATAAAATTGAATTAATGTAGTAGTTGAGCTTTTTTGAATAAAAAAACATGAGGATATATGGAAATTGATTCAATATTATAGTAAATAAATCTATATAAGATTTTATTGGATCCAAAGAACCTAGTTCTGTGTGAAACATGAGAATAAAAGAACTGGTTCTCTTTTGTGGCACTGTTGGAAGAATATGAATTCTACAAAATGGTAAACATGAATGTTTGCTACAATAGTGTTCTGCAAGAAGATCTATAAAAAGTTCAATTGGAATGTCCACTTTTGAATGCTAATGAAATTTTTAGTTCATGAATCATGCAACTTCAGTTTAAGAACAAGCTGAAATTCACGAGGCTGAATAGTAAAGGCAATAATAAAGATTTTGGTTGATGTTGAGATTCAAAGGATTGTGACTGAAAAGTGAGTGGATGAAATGGTTTGTTACAACAAAAAAGTTCATCGATTTGTCTTTGTTAAAAAAGTTGTGACAACGGACTTTTAGCAAATACTTTACACTAGATAGCACACTAATCATTCATTTTATGTTTCATCTGAATGATCTATAGGAAACAAACATAATTAGTTAATATCTTGTAGCATATTTTATCAATCAAATCAAAAATAAGTTGAAGACGAGTAAATGGATTACTGGTTGTACCATTTCTACATTAATTTTAAAGGTGTGAAGTTCGACTATAGCTTCCTTCGTATGAGAGTGTTATATATTTGTCTAAAAATATCAGGATATTGAGTCGGTTTGTTGTGATCCAGTGACAAAAAAAAATCAAAATACGTTACTTATTCAATAGAATTTTTTATCATAAAAATATTAATTTGAAAAATGATTGAATTACATTATATGTCATTTTATTATGTCAAATAATATTGTTCATAATTACACAAGACATATTGCTTAATTTTTGTGTGTAAATTCAGAAAATAAAAACAATTTTTTTTGACGAATTTATGTTTTGTTTGGTTAGTTTAATAAAATATATTTTTTTAACTAAATTAATAACAATAAATATAATTATTCTAATAAATTAAATCTATTTATATATTTATTTAAAATTTATTGTATGATATTTTTGTTAACAACAGGATTTTTTTACTTAAAATGTTCCACAAGAAAATTTGTTATATGTATATTCATATAAAAAGAGTGGGTTAAAAATATATAGTCTACACCAAATGATGCGAAGAAAATTCTTTAGGAACAAATAATCTAATTTATTCTTCATGATTTTATTTTATAGTTCTTTTATATTGTTATTCTTTAGTATTAGTTTTTTGTTGTTTTTTATCCTTTGGACGTGTAAGTTTCCCTCGAAGATCGGCTTGTGTCCATCCAAACAAACTCATACTAGAGATTCCAAGTTTATTACTAGTTCTAAATTATAATATTTACTGGTATTTCACTCAAATAATTTTGCATGTACGATGTTATATATCCGTAGATATTTGTTTTTAAATTAAAGTTGGGTCACTTGGGTGCAACTTTCACATATCAGAAATCCACCCAGTAGACTTTTGATTCGAAAGAGATCGTGTGAGAAGTTATCTCTTGCATCAGTGTATCAAGAGGACTCCAAAATATACTAAACGCATAAACAACTAATTTTATGTACATCTGTAGATAATAATTTACAACAAGATTTAATCTGACGCGCAGCAATTATTTGATAAAATAAATATTAAATAAAATTATTATGTAAATTAATCACTAACATAATATTTGAAAAAATTTATGATTAATTGATTTTGTATCTTAAATAATAATAATTTTTTTTTGAAAATAGTAAATAAAAATGTAAATTAATCACTAACATATTTTTCAAAATATTAAATAAAAATATTATGTAAATTAATCACTAACATAATTTTTAAAAAAAATTTATGATTAATTGATTTTGTATCTTAAATAATAATATTTTATTGATGAAAGAATAAGTTATTATAAAAAATTTATAAGTAGTGTATGTCTTATACTAGAGTCGAAGTATCAACTAGTCAAATATATATATCGATGTAAGTTATTTTATTTGTTAGAGGTTTATGCAAAAAAATTCTTAAACGTTACCAATCTTTACAAGAAAACTTCTGAACTTGGAAAAGTGCAAGTCAATTTACCATTTTTATTATCACCTGTAATATAATTATTAGGTGTAACGACCGTTATATTGATAAAAGAAAAAAGGAATTCTGCTTTTTGATTTGAGCAATACGACGAAAGAGGCTGCCATTTTTGTTACTTTACAAACTATTAGAAGTTTTAAATGCACATCGATTTGGGAATTAGGATTTTTCACAAAAGCAAAACTCATTTCTTTTGTCGATCTGGAAAGGTTCATTTCTGGTTCATCAGAATTTCAAAAAAAATTTCACAAAACCCACTTTCGACCTGGTAACATTAAATTTCTTTGTCGATTTCAGGAATATGGTTGTTGCAGGCTTGTTACCAGCATTGGGAATATGGGTTGATGCCGCTTTTTGTGGTGAATCATGGTTTGATATCTATTGTTCAGGTTTATAATGGGTTGATTTCTATTAACAGGGACTATGACATTCATCTAAAGTGTAAACTATTTGACGAGGTCAAGCAGTTCTAGGATATATGATATCTAAAGTAAATAAATAAATTGATTCCATATAATTTTGTAATAATACAAAATATTTTTATTTTTGATGCTTTCAAAATTTATATTTTTTGTGTGTAAAGTCATTGATTCACCGGCTTTAAGTCAGGACCGGCTCTGAGATCAAGCGTTAGTTTTCAGGATCGTCTGACTAGGAATTATGGGATTACAGCCAAATGCTTTTGCGGTGGTGCAATTGTATTCCTTACGTCTCATTGAGAAGCAAACCCGGGCAAAAGGTTTTACCCATGCCAAATGAAAGACGATAGTGGACGTCAACATATGAAACTGGTGGGATGAATCAGTTTCAGAAGAATTCTATGACTTCAAAGATGAGTTAAATGATATGTTATATATGATTCAGTACATTACTAATGATGACGACAAAGGTGAGATAATTGGTGATGCGTATAAGATAAACATCAGAACCACACACAGTAATCAACGGCCTCAAAACTACTACCAATGTTTTCAGGGCCAATCATTATATCCTTTTATATCACACATTTCCCTAAGATTGCTATCTATGTATAAATCGTTTTCACAAACTACATATAAAATTAATGCACTTTTTTCGACACCATACTGAACTGCTTTCTTTAAAACTTCATCGTCATCAATGTCTTTTGTTTTGTTAAGAATTTTTTTTATCACTTGTTACAAAAATTTTTATGACAATTCCTTAATAATTTGTTTGTAACAAAAATTTTAGAGGGTATTTATCGTAAATAAAATATTTCAGTAATTAAAATAAAATATGAGTTAATATAGTAATTGAGCTTTTTTGAATAAAAATATGAGGATATATGGAAATTGATTCAATACTATAGTAAATAAATCTATATAAGATTTATTGGATCCAAAGAACCTGGTTCTGTGTGAAACATGAGAATAAAAGAACTGGTTCTCTTTTGTGGCACTGTTGGAAGAATATGAATTCTACAAAATGGTAAACATGAATGTTTACTACAATAGTGTTCTGCAAGAAGATCTATAAAAAGTTCAATTGGAATGTCCACTTTTGAATGCTAATGAAATTTTTAGTTCACGAATCATGCAACTTCACTTTAAGAACAAGCTGAAATTCATGAGGCTGAATAGTAAAGGTAAGAATAAAGGGTTTGGTTGATGTTGAGATTCAAAGGATTGTGACTCAAAAGTGAGTGGATGAAATGGTTTGTTACAACAAAAAGGTTCATCGATTTGTCTTTGTTAAAAACGTTGTGACAACGGACTCTTAGCAAATACGTTACACTAGATAGCACACTAATCGTTCATTTTATGTTTCATCTGAGCGATCTATAGCAAACAAACATAATTAATTAATATCTTGTAGCATATTTTATCAATCAAATCAAAATAAGTTGAGAACGAGTAATTTATATCATCTCTATGTTAATTTCAAAGGTGTGAAATTCGACTGCACTTTCTTTCGTATGATAGTGTTATATTTTCGTATGAATATGTTGGGGTATTAGGTCGGTTCGTTGTAATTCAGTGACAAAAAAAATCAAAATACGTTAGTTATTCCATAGAATTTTTTATCACAAAAATATAAATTTGAAAAATGATTGAATTACACTATATATCATTTTAGTATGTCAAATAATATCTTTCATAACCAAAATATATGATTATTCAAGACATATTACTTAATTTTTGTACAAAAAATAAAAACAACATTAGTTTATGATTTTGTTATTTATACAATTTGTATTAATTATAACAGTTACAGTAATTATATCAGTTACACTAATTATATCAGTTATACTAATTGTACCAAATTTGTATGAAAGAAATATGAACATTACTATTATCAAATCTACAAAATGAGGCACGATCTTAATTCAACCATAATTTGACTCTAATCCAACTTATATAATCTAGCTCTTAATTTGCTTAGAAATGAAGTATTTAAGTTTTATTAATTTTCTTAGAAATGAAGTTTTTAAGTTTTATCGAATCTACTAGTCAACAAATTTTGTGAGAATGAAAATATTGGTTACTAGATAAGTGAAATTCTGTAAAATTAGAGATTAAACTTATTAGTTATTTTAAATTAAATTTACATGGTCAATGATGCATGAAATTGATATTGGATTAAGGTTAGAATGGAAGGTTGTGCTCCCGAGCGAGAATAGTGTCACAGAAAAAGAGAGTAAAGAAGATAGAAAGAAATAATTTTATTTTATTTTATTTTTAGATTATTATTATTTAATTGATAAATAATTAATAAAAATAAAATAAGAATTACAATATAATTATAAATAAAAGAGGTAAGTAGATTAATAAAAAGGTTTGATATATTTTTTTAATCTGTTAGGACATACGATATATTCTCCCGAAATTAACCACATTGAAAAAGGCTTATATTGATATAACACTGAACACGGCGAAAGAAGCAGTGGCGCGTGTGATGAATAAAAGAATACTATATTCAGATTCATGTGTTGTACGAAGAAAAATATTCGAACATTATAATTAATTAATGATTTAGTAAATATAAATTATATATGTATATAATTTATTTTTTATTGAAAATAATTTTTTTAGAAAAATATAAATAAAATATATAATAAAATTAGATTATACAAATAAATTTAAATTATTTATATATTGGATAAATAATACTATTAAATATGTAAAAAATTATAGATGTGATAAATATTCAAATAATCTAAATTTTTTTTTATATTTTTTTTGATTAATTTTCTAAAATTTATAATATTTTTTATATTTTATTTACTTTTTATATTAAAATATTAGAAATTTACCTATAGTATACTATTAAATATTTGTATATTGTCATTTTTGTAAATACTATATTAAATTATGTCTTGTGTAATATTTACCTTAAAATATTTTCATTGTAATACTATATTAAATATTTTCATTGTCTTTGTTAAAATATTTTTCAATTAATATAATAAAAGTATTTAAAAGAAGAGTAATACTATAAAATAATATATTTTAAGTTTTTGTTCTAAATTTAAAATTCTAAACTTAAAATTTCAAAAATAACACAAATTATTTTCCGAAAAACATATATATTAGAAATAAATTATAAATGAACTTAAAACATTATATTTAGGTTTATTTTTTATAATTTAGCATTTAATTTTTCATTAACAATAAATTTTACAGTAACATCTTAAAATAGTACATTTTTAAGTTTTTGTTTCAAATTTAACACTATAAATTTTAAATCTAAAATAGTACAAATTACTTTTTTAAAATACATATTTATCATAAATAAATTAAAAATATATTAAAAATATTATATTTGGTTTTTTTAGATTAGTTTTTAATTTTTTTATTAAAAATAAGTTTTAAACTATTTTAATATTAAATTTGTGATGTTTTTGGAATTTTAAACTATTTTTGCTATATTTGAAAAAAAAACTTAAAACAGTGTTATTTTGTCAATTGTTTTAAATTTTAATTTATTTTGATATTAAATTTATGTTATTTTGGAAATTTAAACTAATTGTGTTATATTTGAAAAAAAATTAAAAAGTACTATTTTGTCAATTATTCTTAAAAGAGTATTATTGTATTAATGTGAGAGTTATATGTATATTAGTGTAAATAATTATAAAAGTTAAAATATATATAAATTAATGTTTCAATATATTCAAATTTTGAAATATTTTATGCACATTCTTTAAAATAATATTATTTTAAGTTTTTATTTCAAATTTATCATTATTAATTTTTTTTAATAATATGACAAATTTAAGTATTAAAATATTTAAAACATATTTTTAATAAAGAAACATAAATTTTAAAATATAAAAAAATTTAAATATAATGTTTAAATTTTATTTGTGACTAATTTAGGGTAATTAAATAAATTCACATAAAAATAGTGTTATATTTGAAATTTTAAATTTATAGTACTAATTTTAAAACAAAAAATTAAAATAATATTATTTTAAGATATTATCATATTAAAATATTTTAATGATATGTTTATAATATGGTAATTTATAATAGGTATATGCCTATTCCTATCGGAGAATTGAGTTGCCTGTGGACCCACGTCGCTACGAGTCCGCCATGAGACGAACACGCGGAGACAGTGGAAGAAATCACCGCGACTACATCCGCCGTGACGGCGGAAACGGTGGGATTGTGAATCCAGGTAACGAGCAACAACAATCGGATCACCAACAAGAAGACATGGTGACCAACACGGATCGTTCGTCTTCAGCTTCACCGTCTACTTCTCTACCATCGCAAGACCTAGATTATCCTAGGAAACCTTCAAAGTCTCACCGGAATCCTAAGTCGGTGTCTCGGACTCAGCGCCACAGTGGTGGATCAAATTCAAAACCTTGCTCCCTGGAGAAATCGGAGGTGGGTTTTTCTGAACCCATCGCTACGGATTGCTTGGCTGGTGAGTTGAGTAGCTTAAAGCTACAAAAGAATTCGAATTCGTATTCTGAGAAGAAGAATAATTGTTCGAGTATAATTTTGAATACGGAGGAGAAGTTTCATCTCAATTTTGATGATCATTCGAATTGTGAGGAATCGGAGGCGAAGAGGCCTGAAAATGAAGAAATTTCTGATAATGATGATGACGATGAGTATGAGACGAACGGAGATATTATGCTAACTATTCTGAACGATTTGCGATCTAGCGTCAGTGAGCCAGCGCTAACGGAGGAGCAACTAAGGTCGAATGATCAATTGCAGGAAGATGAGGTAAACGAGCTTTAAAGTTTTTGACTTTGTGATATTTCAATTGCCACAGGGAAATTTCTTGGTAGAATTTGCCATTTAGGGTTTGATTAAAAAAGTTTAGAGTTTGAATTAAACGAAGCTCTAAAATGCTAATTTCTGTTAAAATCGAGGTTCCCACATGCTATTGTGTATTTGTTTTTGTAAAAATCGAGGTTCCCAATGTTGTGGTTTAGATTGTCATCTGGACATCGCAACCTCTGACTATTTTGTTTAGTTGTAATCTGTTTGCTTTTGTTTTCGTTTTGCAATTGTATTCCTTATTACAAACTAATTACTCTGTTCACATATACTTTACTGGTTTGTTTGAAATTATTGCAGCTTCTGGCATTGGGGTACATCTATGGAGGAAGTATGTTTGTTCTTGACCGGCATAAAGAGATGCGATACTTTCAGGTCAGAAATAGAGCTTCGTATATACTTGCAGGTTTCATATTGATAATGTAACATAACAAATGTTTTAACTAGTCAAAAGACTTTTATTGATTTTGCAGATTCATGTAAACATTGAAGCTACAAGTGACCATACCGTCTCTGCTAAGCTTAACTTACAAGCTGATTCAAGCAATGAGTCAGAGGACTTCTTGTACTCATTCAAGGCCCAGCACCTTCCGCCTATTGTCTTGACATGTTTATTACCAAATGCTTATCCAAGCCATTTACCGCCTTACTTCATTTTAAGTGTTCAGTGGATGAACCCTGATAAGATATCAAGTCTCTGCTCCATGCTGGATTCGATGTGGATGGAACAGCCAGGGCAAGAAGTCCTGTACCAATGGATAGATTGGCTACAGAACTCGTCCATTTCTCATCTTGGCTTTGATAATGAGATTGTTCTTGGTCCTTATGGTGTTGCATGTTCCAGAGATAAGCGTGCCATGTCTGGAAGCCGTTCCCCAGATGCAGATATCCCTTATATTAAGAGTTATGACGAAGAAAAACACCATGAGAGCTTCCTCAAGAGTTTACACGAGTGCTGTATATGTTTCTCTGAATCTGCAGGTAAAATTGTTCTACTTTTAGATTCTTGTTTCAACTCCTTTCCTCATGCTTGGCACTTGTATGTCTTACTTTTTCTCCCCTCAACAGGTATCGACTTTGTCAAGTTACCATGTCAGCATTTCTTTTGTATGAAATGTATGAAGACCTATATGGACATACATGTCTCTGAAGGCACAGTTAACAAGCTTCAATGTCCGGATTCAAAATGTGGAGAAATTGTTCCTCCAGGTATCTTGAAGAGATTGTTGGGCAACGAAGCATATGAGCGTTGGGAAACTTTAATGTTACAGAAGTCACTGGAATCTATGACTGACGTGGCTTACTGTCCTAGATGTGAAGCCCCATGCATAGAGGACGAGGAGCAGCTTGCATTATGCTTTAAATGCTACTTTAGTTTCTGTACACTTTGTAAGGAAAAACGACACGTGGGTGAGACTTGTATGAGCCCGGAACTTAGGCTTCAAATCTTGCAGGTATGGTTATTTACCTTTGGCCAATCATTTAAATTTAATGTATGTTTGTTAATACCCAAGAAAACTTAAACCAGGCTCTCTTACATGTAACACTATTCAGGAGCGTCAAAGTTCTTCTCGTCTTGGAGAGGAACAAAGGCGAAAAGAAAAAGAAATGATAAATGAGATGATCAGTTTGGAATTGATAAAGATGAGTGCTAAGCAATGCCCGTCGTGCAAAATGGCTATCTCAAAAACTGAAGGTTGTAATAAAATGGTCTGCAATAACTGTGGTCAATACTTTTGCTACCGCTGCAACCAAGCTATTACTGGTTATGAACATTTCAGGTTTGTGATTTAACATACATAAATAAATAGTTACATATGTATATTATCTTGGAAGTAAAATAATGACCTTTTTGTGGGAAAAGTGAGGGAACATGTGTTTTGTTCCCAGAAGATGCGATCCGAGAATGGAATGGATTCGAAAGGATGAATGAGCGACAACTCATTGGACATATTCAAGTTCAATTGTTTGCAGAGCACGGTCAGTTTCGACACCGCTCTCTGTCATGTCCTGGTTGCCACCAGGTCAATGTGAAGGTAAAAAACGCAATATGTTCCAGTACAACGTTGAAACCGAAGAGTTTTTGGGTTTGATGAGATGATCTTTAAGTTGGTTATTGTATAGGCGGGAAACAACAATCACATGTTTTGTTGGGCATGTCAAAGACATTTCTGTTACCTTTGCAAGAAAATGGTGAAGCGAGCTTCTCATCATTATGGACCAAAGGGTTGCAAGCAGCACACAGATGGGTAAAGGCATGTTTGGAAAGATCTAACTCAGATTTTGTTTTTTCTTTTCCAAAGATTGTCGTTTGTTTTAAGGTCCAAAGAAACATTGATAGATTTGATTCTCTCTTCCAGCTAGGTTTCGATATTTATTATATTCTGCTTCTGCTAATGCCTTCTCATTTGCTTGAGAATTAAGGTCTTCTAAAAACATTTGTTTACATTTAGAGTGTGTCGGAATACGGCCAATAGTAAAATGCCACGTACGCAGAATTCCACTTTATAGAGGAAAAGCGAATGTCTATTTTCGTAATCTCGCATAAGTCATGGGTCTTCCGTCGCCTTTCTTTTGCCTTGCTCCATCGATCAAAAGTCCTTCAGATTTATCTTTTCCTCTCGTGTTTGGGTTTATCAATTGCTGAAACCATAGCACAACCGTAATGGATGTTAATAGCAGTAGCAACGGAGGCGTTGGTGGAGTAAAAGGAGGATTTGTAACCATGGAACGTCCTCAAACACAGCCTGTGGCGATTCCAAGTGCAAACGCGCCTACTCCATTTCTAAGCAAGACGTATGATATTGTTGATGATCCTGCTACTGACTCGATTGTGTCGTGGAGTTCTAACAACAGTTTTATCGTATGGGATCCACCAGGGTTCGCACGAGATCTTCTTCCCAAGAATTTCAAGCACAATAATTTATCCAGTTTCGTCAGGCAGCTAAATACCTACGTAATTTCCGTTCTCGCTTAATTTCTCTACCCTGAAGTAAACATTCGCACAAATATGAACTAGGTTTCTTAGGTTTTGGATTTCATTTTGATTGATCTTACCATTGTCCTTCTTAAGTTTATGCTATTGCTATACTGAGCATTGAGCAGTTGAGTTTATAGCTTTTTATATTTATTGGTCGCCATATCTATTGAACGATGGTTTATCAAATAGAATAGATAGTTAGCTTTCTGAGTATGCTTTTTAGAGTCTGCGTTATTAGTTGCCTAAGATAGTCTAAGATAGTAATATAACCTTCCTGACTTTTCTCAGCATTTTAAAGGAGAAGAAAGAAGAAAAATGGAAATGAGAGCAAGTCTCATGACGATGACCTGAGTGCAAGGTTATGAAATTTCTGTATTACTTCTGTATCATCTTGTTGTAATGAGTCAAGGGTTAATCGAGATAACACATCTTTTAACCTAGGAGGACAATGGGATCTGCAGTGCCAATAGTAGAATACATTTCACAAAAATATACGGGTGTGTGGTCTATGTTCTGTTATTAGTCTTCCTTTTGCAATTTTTTTTATGGAAAGTCCTTTCCAGGAATCATAAATGTGCTCTGTAAAGTTTTCACTTAGATTAAATGGGTGTCTGCTTATACAGGCGGTAGGGGGAATAGAGCTTATACTGCTTAAAATCTAGAGAAGGGATGCTAATAATGCCAAAAGATGTTGAATACCTTGTATAAGCTCGATATTCCACAGACACAATTCTATATTTAACGCAGTTACTAGTGTTGCATTGAACGCTATATAATTAATTCCTTAGATGTTGTATTTCTAATACATGGTGTATTATATGTTGATCACTATATTCAACCAATATACAATCTTTATTAGTTTGTTGCATGTCGACTCTGGTACATCATTAAACGTTATCCTCTTGTAGTCCTATGATCCCTATTGTATCTTTTGGATTTTCCTTTGATTTAGATGGTAAGACTCATAACAGGAGCATGTATTTAGCAGTTATCATACTTTTGTAGAACAGATCAAATTGACCACTATTTGGCTACTAAATGGAAGATGGTCACGAGCATGTAGTTCCAACTAATAAGTAATCTCTGTCTGTATGAAATTGTGAGTAGTTTGGCATTTAAATTTTTGTTTGGCAATTCCAGTGTAGTTTGTTAATGTTTGTTGTAATGGCTCATTCTATTTTTCGTACCGTTTCTCAAAACAGTGTTTCCGGAAGGTTGACCCAGATAGATGGGAATTTGCGAATGAAAGTTTCTTAAGAGGTCAGAAGCACTTGCTAAAAACAATAACTAGGCGAAAATCTGCCTGTGGACATGGAAATCAGCAATCTCAGCACATGACTGGGCAGAGCTCATCTGTAAGTGCATGTGTTGAAGTTGGAAAATTTGGTCTAGAAGAAGAAGTTGAGAGGCTTAAAAGAGACAAGAACGTCCTTATGCAAGAACTTTTCAAATTAAGACAGCAACAACAATCCACTGATAACCAACTTCAAACAATGGTTGAGCGCCTACAGGGCATGGAGAATCGGCAACAACAATTAATGTCATTCCTTGCAAAGGCCGTACGAAGCCCTCATTTTCTAACTCAGTTCTTACAGTAGCAGAATCAACAAAGTGAGAATGGTAGGCGAATCAATGATACCAACAAGAAGCGGAGATTCAAGCAAGACGGCATAGTTGGTAATAAGGATTCTGCTTCTCCTAATGGACAGATGGTGAAATATCAACCTCCAATGCATGAGCAATCAAAGGCAATGTTCAGACAACTTATAAAAATGGAACCTTACAAAATGGGTGATGATGATTTCCTTCTCGGTAACGGTATTTCTACTTCAGAAGGAACAGAGATGGAGGTTTCATCAAACAACGTATCGAGTATAACTCTTCAGGAGATGCCAACAGCCTCTGAGACACAATCATCATCACCACGTGTAGCAACTCCTGAAAGTGTTGCAGTACCTGAAGAAGCAATTCCTTCGCCTGATGAGCTAACTCTACCCGAATTTGCTGATATGCTACCAGAAAATGTTGCCGAGATTCCTCTCACAGAATCAAACATGGGAGGTTCTAGTCCTTTCCTCGATCCAGATCTGTTGGTCAACGGTTCTTTACCATTTGACATTGACGACATTCCAATGGATCCGGATTTAGACCCTTTGGTTGATGATTACTCTGCATTCCTTGAAGACTATCTAATCCCAAGCCCGGCTCCAGATGATATGGATTTAACAACAGAGGATCATAAAACCAAGGACAATAAGACAGAGCAGAAACAAACTGGATGGGACAAAACTAAACATATGGATAAGCTTACTGAACAAATGGGTCTCCTCTCGCCTGAAACCATAGATCTCTCAAGGTAATTAAAAAGATAACTTTAGTAGTAATCGATCAGACAAAACTCTAATTGTTTCCAACTATATATTGCTTATATAATTTTTATTTCATTCAGGAAAAATCCCTGATTATTGAGAGTTTTAAAGCCTTTCGAGGTAACGCAGAGAGCAGCATATTCATTTCATGTACTTACTATTTATATCAAACTTTGCATAAACATTCCTGATTCATACAACTTTTCATTTAGTCACTATCAATGTGAGAATCTGTGTCAAAGTTTCAGTCAATTGGTTAGAAGAGCAATGTGAAGCTATGAGGTCAACAGTAATACCCAAATCTTGTCTCTTGTTGCCATTATTAATCCTTGATTGTAGCTTTCCAATTTGAGTGGGCAGTGAAGCCAAACCGTACCGAATTTTTTTAAAGGGAAAATTATAACTGAACCGAGTTTTGAATTTGAATAGAAAATAATAATTTTGAATGAATTAATTAATTATATACAAAAAATGTTAAACTAATTATTATCCAAAAAACTCAACTTCAACCGAATGAATATAATTAAATTAAAATCCGGTTACTAGTTTGGATCTCTTTTACTCGATCTTGTTAAACCAAACCGAAAAGAATCTCTGCAAAAAAAAACAGAAAGAAACACAAAACTAGTGAGAGAGATTGATGCTATCTGTTTAGGACAAAAGGATGACGAAGAAGCTCTTCCACAGTGCCTCTCTTCCTCCAATCCTTCTCCAAACATCTCCCAACGAAATCTGTAAACTCCGGTGAACAAGTCGCTGGAATGTGAACCTTGTCATTAGAGCAAATCGCACAAATCAGAGCCGTCCAATCCGGTTTATCCCCAACATTGGTCAATGGATACCTTTCAAGATAACACTCAAGAAGCACAACGCCTAATGACCACACATCTCCTGCAAATCCAACTTCTCCATAACCCCATTTCTCTGGATCCATACGTTCTGGACTCATATACGCACATGTCCCATTAGAACCATAATCTCCTCCAGCTACAATCCTGCTCGCTCCAAAATCTGCGATCTTGACCTCTCCTTTCTCGTTAATAAGGAGATTTGATGGCTTTATGTCTCCGTGGACTATCCTCATTTCTTGAAGATAACGTAATCCTTGGAGGATTCTGTTAGCAAAACTCGATATCACCTGCTCCGAGAAAACGTGTCGAGCAAGCAACGCGTCGTGGAGAGATCCTTTCTCCATAAGCTCCATCACAAAACATAGATCAGATGAATTAACGAAAACGGCGTAGCATTTAACAATGAAGCTCGATTCGATCCGCTTAAGAATCTCGGCTTCCACCGCAGTTGTTGTCGTGTCCATATTTGATCGTAGGACTTTTAACGCATAAAGCATTTTGGTTCTCCGATGACGGGTTTTGTAGACTGTCCCGCTGCTTCCTTGTCCTAAAACGCTGAGTTTTTCGAGATCGTTTAACGTTTCAACAGGCGATGAGTCAGGGCTTGATGACGAAAACGACGATGCAGATGAGTCACCGGCGATGGAAGAGGCGGATCGGTGGTAAAGTGGTGGTGAAATAGACAGTGTTAGTGGTTCTTGATGACGTCGCTCTCTCACAAGTGACATCTAATATGTTTACTATTCTACTTGTGGTTTTCAAGTCCAAGGTTACACAAAAAAGGACAATTCATTTTGTTAAATACATTAAAAAGGATTTGATAGTGATTTTGTTTTTGTTTGACACTTGTCACAGTCAGTTTTAACAAACTCAATCATTTGTGGTTTTCAGGTGGTGCTAATCAATTGCTTCTACTATTTTACAGGATAAAAATAGCTACACAATTTTACCTTTGTTTTATTTTATCCGTACATCTAGTAAGAATCTTAGTTATTGTTGGGAAGTTGATAATAACTAACCTAATTTTTTTAAGGGAATGATTATAAAAGTCAGTAACGATAATAAATATTAATTACACTTTTCTTTTCTTCTTGGTTAACTATCAAATCAATTATAATTACAAAAAAAAAAAGTTGAAACATAAGAATGAGTAGGAGATGGCATCGTTCATCAAGGGCTAGCTTTTGGCACAAGCGAACTGTTTAGGGTTTTCCAAAGCTGTTTATTTCACCACTAAGACTGTCGAATCCATGTCCATAGTCGCTACGATCACTACTAAGAACGCCAATACCGAAATCACCACCAAGTTTAACGCCACGTTTTTCACTTTATTCCGCCATGACTAAAACACTACATTTCTTGTATAATATAAACAAGGACAATTGAATAATTTAACATTAAATAAGGTTTTAGTGATAATAATATTATGTAATTGATAAAATAGCATTTGTTTAAATTTTTATTTCGAATATATTATCATTATTTTCAAAAATATCATAAATTTAATATTAAAAATACCTTAAAACCTTTTTAATAAGAAAAAATTAAATGCTAATTTAAAAAAATAAACCCAAATATAATATTTAATTATATTTGTATCTTTATGATAAATATATATTTGTTTAGAAAATAATTTGTACTATTTTTGAAACTGTAAGTTTAAAATGCTAAATTTGGAACAAAAATTTAAAATAATACTATTTTAGGGTATTACTCTATCTTAAAATAGTACATTTTAAAATTTTTATTCCAAATTTAGCAATGTAAAATTAAAATTCCAAAAATAGTACAAATAATTATGTAAAAAATACTTATTTACTCTAAATAAATTATACATAAATTTAAAAAATTATATTTGGAATTCATTTTTTAATTTAGGCTTTAATTTTTTCTAATAAAATAAAATTCTAATGTATTTTAATCTGAAATTTATGCTATTATTAGAAATTTAAATCAATAATGCTATTTTTTGAATAAAAATTTAAAAAAATGAAATTTTGTGAATTGCCCTAAAAACAAGGGCAATTGTTTAAAATATCACTATTTTAAATTTTTGTTCCAAATATATCATTAATCATTTAAGTTTTCAAAAATTGAACAAATTTAATATTAAAATAAATAAAAATATTTTTTCAATAACAAATTTAAACCTTAAATTAAAAAATTGAACTCAATTATAATATTTTAATTTTATATATAATTTATTTAAATTAAATAATTATTTTTAAATAATAAGTTGTGATATATTTAAAAAAATTATTTTTCATGTGTTAAATTTAAAAAATAAAAATAATAGCGCTATTTTAAAATATTATTCTAAAAACAACAATGATGATAGTAGCATAAATAAAATACATGTGGATATTTTTATATTAAATAAATGTACATATATTTTTATATTTTGATTAGAACATTTGAAATGATTGGGCCAACCCTACCGTTCATCATTCAATCTCGAACCCAACCTCAAATGATAAGGAGAAATTATTAGCGTACAGTAATCATATGGCCATTTCTAAAAATACATCACACTGTAAGTTTTCTTTTTTAAATACCGAAACTAAAATTTTTCAAAAAATATTACAAAACTTTGTATTGAAAATAACAAAACATTATGGAAGAAATTTAAATTTTATATCGAAAGAATCTAAATATAATATTTTAATATTATTTGAATTTATTTAAAAGTAAATAATTTTTTATATAATTTATGCTGTTATTTAATAAATATGAGGAAAAATTAAATAATTTCTCCAAGTTTTTTTTAATCAAATTTTTTTAAAATAATTTTTATATAATAATTTATACTGTTGTTTAAAAAATATGAGGAAAAAATTAAATAATTTCTCCAAGTTTTATTTAACTAAAATATTTTAAAATCCAAAATCTATTTATATCTTTATGTTAGATTCAAGTGAGGGCTCCTATTATGAACTTCACTTTTTTTTAAACTCGATTAAAAATATTAAAATTAAATAAAAATTTAGTGTTATTGGAATTTAGAATATGTTATAATAAAAAAATCAATAAAACGTCAATAATAACAACATTGATGTTATTTTTTTCAAATACCTAATGAAAAATATTTTATAGCCAAGAGAGTTCGTAAGAATATGTAATGGAATTTAGAACTCAGTAAATATTTATATTATTTAGTCATATGGTAGAATATATTTTTTTACTATTGCAAAACATATATTTGACCAATATGAAGCACGTTGAATCGATGGTTTAACTATTTCTAATACTCATCATAAATATACAATTTATTATATTCAGGTCTAATAGAAAAACTGATTGAAAATTTGTCATTTATTAATATGTAATCAAAAATGTTTTTACTAGTGTTTAGTTTACATAATTTTGCAATTTAATAACTTTTTAAAATAAGTAAAATATCATCTTGGGCACAACGAATCTAATATAATTTTTATGGCAATTGAATAAAATATCACTATTTTAAATTTTATTTCCAAATATATCCTTAATCATTTAAATTTCTAAAAATACTATAAATTTAATATTAAAATAATTAAAAACTTGTTCCTAATGAAACAAATTAAATCTAAATATTATGTTTTAATTTTATATATAGTTTATTTATGGTAAATAATTATTTTCACATAATAATTTGTAATATTTTTGGAATTTTATTTTTATTATGATAAATTTGAAAAATAAAGTTAAAATAATGATATTTTATGGTATTACACTAATTTTTATTTCTATTATTGGACTTATTTTTATTTGCACAAATAAGTTTTCTTGTTCTTTTGTAAAACTATTGATATAGTAATAAAAACAGCTATGCACATGCGAGCACTAGAAAAACGGCTGATTCCAATATACTTATGATTTTAGGATTAAATATACATAAATTATCACGCAATACCGATATATACATGAATTATCTATAGTTTTGAATTTAATTTACAAACTTTAAAATCGCGGTTAGTTCTACCAATCATACAATTTCCATGTATTAGCCGTAATATTAATTTTTGTAGGTTAAATTTAAAATTAGAGATAGTTCATATATATATATCGGTATGACGTGATAATTTGTGTATATATAATATTAAAATCATAAATTTATTGTGAAATCGCCCGTTTTAGCGAATGTAACATTTTTACATATCTTTTTTTTTCTTGAACGTAACATTTTCACATATCTTTCTTTTTTCGTAAAACGTAATATTTTCACATATCTTTCTTTTTTTGCCAAACGTAACATTTTCACTATCTTTCTTTTTTTTGCGGAACGTAACATTTTCACATATTTTTTTTTTGCCAAACATAATATTTTCATATATTTTTCTCTTTTTTTTGCCGATGTAACATTTTCACATATCTTTATTTTTTTGCCGAACGTAACATTTTCACTATCTTTCTTTTTTTACCAAATGTAACATTTTCACATATCTTTCTATTTTTGCCGAATGTAACATTTTCACATATCTTTCTTTTTTTGCCGAACGTAACATTTTTACATATCTTTTTTTTGTCAAACGTAATATTTTCACATATCTTTCTTTGTTTTGCCAAACGTAACATTTTCACATATCTTTTTTTTTTGCCAAACGTAATATTTTCACATATCTTTTTTTTGCCAAACGTAACATTTTCACATATCTTTTTTTTTATCGAACGTAACATTTTCACTATCTTTCTTTTTTTGCCAAATGTAACATTTTCACATATCTTTCTATTTTTCCAGAATGTAACATTTTCACATATCTTTCTTTTTTTCCCAAACGTAACATTTTCACATATCTTTTTTTTTAACCAAACGTAATATTTTCACATATCTTTCTTTTTTTGCCAAACGTAACATTTTCACATATCTTTCTATTTTTGCCGAATGTAACATTTTCACATATCTTTCTATTTTTGCTGAATGTAACATTTTCACATATCTTTCTTTTTTTGCCGAATGTAACATTTTCACATATCTTTCTATTTTTGCCGAATGTAACATTTTCACATATCTTTCTTTTTTTGCCGAACGTAACATTTTTACATATCTTTTTTTTTGCCAAACGTAATATTTTCACATATCGTTTTTTTTTCCCAAACGTAACATTTTCACATATCTTTTTTTGCCAAACGTAATATTTTCACATATCTTTTTTTTTGCCAAACGTAACATTTTCACATATCTTTTTTTTGTCGAACGTAACATTTTCACTATCTTTCTTTTTTTGCCAAAGGTAACATTTTCACATATCTTTCTATTTTTGCCAAACGTAATATTTTCACATATCTTTCTTTGTTTTGCCAAACGTAACATTTTCACATATCTTTTTTTTTGCCAAACGTAATATTTTCACATATCTTTTTTTTTGCCAAACGTAACATTTTCACATATCTTTTTTTTTATCGAACGTAACATTTTCACTATCTTTCTTTTTTTGCCAAATGTAACATTTTCACATATATTTCTATTTTTCCCGAATGTAACATTTTCACATATCTTTCTTTTTTTCCCAAACGTAACATTTTCACATATCTTTTTTTTAACCAAACGTAATATTTTCACATATCTTTTTTTTTTGCCAAACGTAACATTTTCACATATTTTTCTATTTTTGCCGAATGTAACATTTTCACATATCTTTCTATTTTTGCCGAATGTAACATTTTCACATATCTTTCTTTTTTTGCCGAATGTAACATTTTCACATATCTTTCTATTTTTGCCGAATGTAACATTTTCACATATCTTTCTATTTTTGTCGAATGTAACATTTTCACATATCTTTTTTTCCCAAACGTAACATTTTCACATATCTTTTTTTTTACCAAACGTAATATTTTCACATATCTTTCTTTTTTTGCCAAACGTAACATTTTCACATATCTTTCTATTTTTGCCGAATGTAACATTTTCACATATCTTTCTATTTTTGCCGAATGTAACATTTTCACATATCTTTCTATTTTTGCCGAATGTAACATTTTCACATATCTTTCTTTTTTTGATGAAGATAACATTTTTACATATCTTTTTTTGCCAAACGTAATATTTTCACATATCTTTCTTTTTTTTGCCAAACGTAAAATTTTCACATATCTTTTTTTTTGCCAAATGTAATATTTTCACATATCTTTTTTTTGCCAAACGTAACATTTTCACATATCTTTTTTTTTGTCGAACGTAACATTTTCACTATCTTTCTTTTTTTGCCAAATGAAACATTTTCACATATCTTTCTATTTTTGCCGAATGTAACATTTTCACATATCTTTCTTTTTTTCCAAAACGTAACATTTTCACATATCTTTTTTTTTGCCAAACGTAATATTTTCATATATCTTTCTTTTTTTGCCAAACGTAATATTTTCACTATCTTTTTTTTTTGCGGAACGTAACATTTTCACATATCTTTTTTTTTGCCAAACGTAATATTTTCACATATCTTTCTCTTTTTTTTTGCCGACGTAACATTTTCACATATCTTTATTTTTTTGCCGAACGTAACATTTTCACTATCTTTCTTTTTTTTACCAAATGTAACATTTTCACATATCTTTCTATTTTTGCCGAATGTAACATTTTCACATATCTTTCTTTTTTTCCCAAACGTAACATTTTCACATATATTTTTTTTTTGCCAAACGTAATATTTTCACATATCTTTCTTTTTTTGCCAAACGTAACATTTTCACATATCTTTTTTTTTGCCAAACGTAATATTTTCACATATCTTTTTTTTGCCAAATGTAACATTTTCACATATCTTTTTTTTTGTCGAACGTAACATTTTCACATATCTTTTTTTTTGCCAAACGTAATATTTTCACATATCTTTTTTTTGCCAAACGTAACATTTTCACATATCTTTTTTTTTGTCGAACGTAACATTTTCACATATCTTTTTTTTTGTCGAACGTAACATTTTCACATATCTTTCTTTTTTTGCCAAATGTAACATTTTCACATATCTTTCTTTTTTTGCCGAATGTAACATTTTCACATATCTTTCTTTTTTGCCGAATGTAACATTTTCACATATCTTTTTTTTTGGCCGAACGTAACATTTTTACATATCTTTTTTTTTGCGAGACGTAATATTTTCACATATCTTTCTTTTTTTTGCCAAACGTAACATTTTCACATATCTTTTTTTTGCCAAACGTAATATTTTCACATATCTTTTTTTTTGCCAAACGTAACATTTTTACATATCTTTTTTTTTGTGTCGAACATAACATTTTCACATATCTTTTTTTTTGTTGAACGTAACATTTTCACATATCTTTTTTTTTGTCGAACGTAACATTTTCACACATTTTTTTTTTACCGAGCGTAATATTTTCAATATCATGTCGATTAGTTTGATTTTTTAATGATTCCATTAAAAAGGTTTATATTTGTAAAGTTTCAAATCCCCTCTGCATCTCCGGAACACGAGATCGAGGATTTTAGTTGTTGATCTTTGACTATTCTGTATGAGTTTAGTAATCCGTGGGGTCACAGGATGATATATTGTTGAATTATTTCCTTTATTATACAATTTTCTTGGTTTGACAAAACTAAACAAAAATACAAAATGGATCCAATGTAACTGAAACCCATGACTGATCAAGTTAACTTACTGCAGTCTATTAAAATTAAAGAGATTTATAATTCTTTTTTTTGTAATTAGATCATAACGAAACGATCCAATAATCTAATATTTTTATAAAAAAATTTAATATCCTCATACGAGCATAAATATAGTCGAACTGCATGTTTTTGATATATATGTAGAGGTGGTGCAACCACCGGTCCACTTGATACTTCTCAAATTTAATTATCTGTTAGCAACATAATAAACGCAATAGAACATATACGACTAAGGATATATATTTAATACTAAATGTATGGACCTTACTACAATATGTTTATATATTAATTGAAAAATATTTTAACAAAAGATTTTACTTTCCTGTGTAATTTTACAAATATGTCATGCTAACATGTCATACTATTATAACTTTTTAACAAAAATATTACAAAAATATAATTTAGTATAATATTTACAAAAATAGTATTATACAAATATTTAACAGTATATTATATGTAAATATCTGATATTTCGATATAAAAGACACATAATATAAACAAAATATTATGAATCTTTATAAATTAGTCAAACAAAATATAAAACAAAATTTTAGATTAATTCAGTATTTGTCACACCTACCATTTCTTACCTATTTAATAATATTATTTATCTAATATATAAATAATTTAAATTGATTTCTACAAGCCGATTTCACTGTATATTTTATTTGTAAAATCAATATTAATTTTTTTTTAAATTATTTTAAATAATAGATAAATTATGTATGTCTCAAGATTTATATTTATTAAATAAACCATTAATTATAATATGTGAATATTTTATCCCGTGCAAAGCATGAGTCTAAACCTAGTTTTAATTATAACACAAAGACGATTAGATAATATTTTTAAGACGTTTTTTTAATATCTGCTTTCGTTTAACCATGGTCATGTTCGTTTGTCAGCCGCATGTACTGCGGTAAATTGTTGTTTGTTTAGCTGATGCAGCGGTCAGACGTTGCGTACTACGTCACAATTTTTGTGATCGTTGATTAAAACATCGATGCGATTAACCGGAACTGCAACCACCGGCAATAGACAAACGAACAACATCTACCATAGCCACAATCGTAGTGTTTACCGTAGCCGCAACCACTTGCGGCGACCAAACAAATAAAATTCATATTAAAATGTTTCTCTTTGAATACTTTGACAATATATTTTGGAAAAGGGAAACAAATCCGTTATGGTTTGGAAAGTTAATTTTGATAGTCGATCTGCTTCTATATAATTACAAGTTCTTGAAATCCAAACAACTTTTTTTTTGATGAATTTCCTTTGCCAACATTTTATTTTTCGAATCTAATTGTTAAAAGCAAAGTTCACCATATCTCTTTTGATTAGTTACATCACTATTTCTCTTTCAATAATGATGTTTTGTAGCCTTTTATGTTGAATTGTTGCATTGTGTTTTTAAGAGAATTTTTTTGTTGTTGTTCACCATAGACTATTTTATCGTAATAATTTAATAGAAAATTATTAGAGAATTTTAGAATATTATTAACGAAAAATATTTTATTTACATATGGGCAAAGAATATATGTAAAGATGAAAGAACAGAAACAATAAAAAGAAAAGGAACAAAAGAAAAAAAAGAAATGTTATTGATTCTTGTCAATACGCATATATATAATTTTACATTAATTAAATTTTGTTATAATATCTTTATATGAGTGGAGTGATTAGTCTTTGAACAGATTTTGTAGGCCATTTATATAAAAGAAAACCTGTCTTTGCTCAAAGTCACTGAAAAAGATTCATTTTGTTTCCCCTTTTTGTTTTAATTTTATTTTGTTAAAAAAAGCATCATTTACCTTACACACACTCGAGTTGACAATGCATTTTCCACTTTGAAATACGTAATGGCTCCAAATACGTAATATGAAATTAATTAAATAGATAAAATAAACTAATTTTTATTATATTGTTGTATTTAGTTATTAAAATGAACTGATTTAATAAAAACATACCGTTAAATTAATTAGATAAAATAAAATATATACATTTTTAGGTATAGAATAAAAACATATTTAAAATAAAAGGACCAATTTCCGAATATGGAGTGCATAGTATTTCTAAATTTTTTAAACGGAAATGAAGTACCGTAGTTTTTATAGAATAATTGTCTAAAATAATATTTTTTAAATTTTTTATACAAAAATAACATCATTTATTTGAATTTTTAATAATATTACAAATTTAAATTTAAAATACATTAAAACTTTATTTTAATAAAAAAATTAAACACCTAAATTAAAAAAATAAATTCAAATATAATATTTTTAATTTATTTGTAATTTATTTAGATAAAATAAAAATTAAACACATAAATTAAAAAAAAAACTCAAACCTGATGTATTATATTGTATGTTGTATATATTCGCTTTAGAAAAATATTTAAAATTAATTATTTAATCAAAATAATGAATCGACATTTTCCTAATATACCCTAATCTCATATTCATACATCACAGTTAAACCACAATTGTTATTACAGTATGTGAATTCACTCACTCAAAACCTTATATCCTTTTTTGGTGACAAATGAGCTTCTCAGTACTTTTGGCATTCATCACAAAACAACAATACCATTTCATTGTGACAATCAAATAACATTACATTGTATAGAATCTGTTTTTTCCATCATTTTATATCTTAATTTTCCATCTTAGAATAATATCTTTAACCACCAATAAAGTATATATGCATATGTTTTTTTGTCTCGTATATATATACATATATTTTTTTCGATTGTCCTTATATATTATTTTAAAACAAATATAATGCTATAAACTCTTATTCTACTACTTGATTATTTATATTTTTTAAACCACCATTTTCATATAACATGACACAAAAGTGAGTTCGAAAAGTGGTTTAAGTCAAAATGTCCTTAATCATGTTTTCATATTTGACCTTTGAACATTTATTATCATAATCTCCATATTACGAATGAAAATGATATATCTAATCAATACTGGAGTACTCGAAATATTTTTTATTTAGAAAAATTAAATGCGTTAGTGGTTGTATCACCTCTACATTTATTTCAAAAACTCTACATATATCTCAAAAGTAAAGTTCGATTTTACTTTTTTCGTATGAAATAAATTTTCATATAAAAATATTATATTATTGGGTTGTCTGTTGTAGTCCACGTACATGACAAAAAACCTTTTATTTACTGCTAATATGTCACAAAATATAATGAAAATAATTTTAAAATACCAAGTTTTTTTGTTCTATATTTTTTCATAATTAAAAAAATGCCTTATTTAATGTATAAAAAATTAAGTTAGTAAACAACGAAAAGAGAAATTTATGTATTATGATGTAGATAGATTAAAATAATCAAAGAATAATTTGTGGAAAAGATATTCTTATTTAATTAAAATATTATCAATTGGTTCTTAAATTCAAAATGCACATATATTATTGTATACTTTAGAATAAAAGAAAACTAATATTCCACCTGAAAAGAGCCACCATTCAATGGGAACAAAATCTTTTGTTGCATGTACTATAAAGGTTGAAATTCAAAGAATTCTGCTAGAATGTTTGCTTTGTGAGGTATGATCACATAAAAGAATGAAATCTGTTATCTTATTTTATTTTGAATTATATATTGCCTAACATTCCTCCTTATTCTTTTGAATATTAAAGGAGAATTATTGAAAAAAATAATATGTTTTTAAAAACAGTATGTTTCTTATTATATTATTTATTAATATAGTAAATATTTTATAATTATTAGAAACATCTTTACATAATTACTTTTAAATCATAAAATTTTATTTCTGCATTAGTAAAGAATATATTCAATGAAATATTTGATATTCCATTTAAAAGGCTAATAATAAACTTATCGTTATAATTATGTTATTTCAATTTACTAAATTTAATATCTTTTAGTATTAGTTATGTTCGTTAGTTAGCCGCAGAAACTTGCGGTTGCAACTGCTGCAGATTGTTGTTCGTTTAGCTATAGGTATTTGTGGCAGACGCAGCGGTCAGACGTTGCGTTATGCGTCGTAATTTTTTCGACCGCTAGTTAAATCATCGATGCAACTAAAAATCTGCGATCAACCGCAACCGCAACCGTCGACGGTACACAAACAAACAACATCTGCCACAGCCACAATCGTAGTGTTGACTGCAGTCACAACCGTAATTGTCTACGACGACGAAACGAACAAAATTATTATCATAAATGGAATCGCCCAATAACCATGAGATGAATTGCTTTTCCCAATTTGTTAAACAAATTTAGGATGCTCTCGAATAGCTTTCCTCATTTTTATACTATCGTGGATTTGTTGTTCTCTGGAATTTCAAGTAAACTATTTAGTTCGTTCAACTCGAATTGATCGTTTTTATATTTTTGTTTGTAAAATCTTACTTTACTCATTCGTTAACCAACTGTAGAATGACATTTTAATTAATGTTTGGTTGAAAAAATAACTGATCTAAAAGAACAAGATTATGTTAGAAATCTATAAGATTTGAACTATTCTAAGAAGAAAATAAAGAAAATAAAGAAAATATGATGATTATTTACAATTAAATAAATGATAACGAAAGTAAACAACTTACAAATAGATTTAAAAGCGCCAAATTTTGAAAAAAAAAATTTAGAGAATCTGAATGGCAAATCATATGTCCAAAATCACGTAATTGATTTAAGGACCGTCTAGAACACATATACTAATGTCAAGGTAGCCAATTATCGTTTTAATGAAAACTATCTTTCTAGGTTGTTTTAATCAAGATTGTTAAGCAAGTATTAATCGATTAAGTTTCAAATGTTCATAAATTGCGTTAATATCAATTTTGGTTGGTTGAATATACTTAATTTCCCCACCTAAATTTTTTTCAGAAAACCAAACAATAGATTTGATGGTTCAGTTGATCATAAGACTAGTAATTTGGATAACTAAGCTAGATTATCTATGAGAATAACATAGATGAAAATCTAGATTATTAACCCTAATTCTAGTTGATCAGATTTAACTATTCATGAGTTTCCTTTGAAAATACCATAAACTTAACTTTGAAATAAACATGAGTAAATAAAAGCATAGCAAAAAAATAACAAGGATTTAAAAATCTTTTTAAACACTTGAGAGCTACAGAATCTTCTTTTCAAAAGTAAAAAAGGTTTAGAAGTCAAAATTCCAAATAATTTTTTTTGTTCCAAATATACTAGGAAATTTATGTGTAACCATTTGAGTTCCAATATATTGAATTTTCATTGAACTGGAATTTTTTAAATTAAAACTGATTAAGTAAAAAATGAATTAAACTGATTTCCTATGAACAGTCTAGAGTTGAAATTAAGGAAAATTATGTGCACTTAATATTATATATTCAAATATTTGACAATCTAAAAATCTAAATAGTTTGTAGTGGTAATGGTAGTGTTAGTGGTGCTAAAAACCTGTCATCGATTTTTATCAGAAAACTATTTGTTTATATCACAATCCACCAAATTTTAATATTCCAAAAGAATTATGGAATATTGGGAATTCAATAACATACAAATGCTTATATATTTAAATGATGGGTATTAAAACTATATTTCTTAAACTAATGTGCGATTCCCTATTATATTTTTCAAACTGACTGATATTCCGCTATTTCAGAAAATTAAACCTACATCGTGTATGGGAAAAAATATTCACATATTATAATTAATTATTATTTTTTTTAATGTAAATCATATATATATAATTTATTTTATATTTAAAATAAAATTTTTAAATCTTTTAATATTGATTATAAAAATGAAATAGATAATAAATTGGATTATACAAATAGATTTAAATTATATCTATCTTGAATAAAATTGTAAATATGATAAATATTCAATTAAACTAAACTTCTATTTTATATTTGATTTGGCTAATTTTTAAAAATTTATAATATTTTATTTTATATTGTATTTGCATTTTATGTTGAAATATTAGATATTTACATATAATATATTGTCTAATGACAATTTTTGGAAACACTTTAGTAAATTATATCCTATGTAATATTTATTTTAAGATATTCTAATAGTTTGACAAATCAATATATTTGTAAATCACATTTTATTTTGTTAAAATAATTCTCAATTAATATATTAGAGATACAACTATTTTATATAGGAATTAGCTATCTACTCCCATAATTACTTGATAAATTAATTAAAAATAAATGAAAAGTGTTGATTGAAAAAAAGGCACTGAAACTCACATCTCTCTACGTCAAAAAAACACTCAAATCTCTCTTTCAGATCGTAAACGATTTTTTTTTAAGTGATACTTTTGAAATGAAATTAATATAACCATTGGGTTTAAAAATTTCATTGATGAACTTTAAAATAATTTATTCCACGTATTTACAGAAATGAGCAAAAGAGAAAAACAACAAGAAGCCAAGAAGAGATCAGTGCATTGCAACCGCCAGGGCTAAGTGAACTTTATTTGAGAACCAAAGAAGTGACATCTTCTTTGCACGAAGTGGATGAACTCGGCGCAAACAGAATAGTCAGTCACGGACCAACAAGTAAATGTGTCTGAAGAATCTATTTAGTTGAGTTGTCTGTGTTTATGGATTCGTTAGTTACAGTAAAATTATAGTTAGCAGAAAAATTGCGGTGTATGAGCATAATTTAAAAAATTGATTCGGTTAGATATGTAATCAAAATGCAGGAAAGAAAGAATTGGCTTTAACGAAATACAGGAAAACTATTAGGTTAGTCTGCCTCTTCTCTCCGAAAAAAACCCGTTGGCTCTTATATAGATCGGATTATCGGCTAAGCAAGCTCTTTGATCTTCTCGCCCACTTCTGCTTTATCTCCGCGTATCTCGCCAACTGGCTGACTTGCTACGTTTTCTAATCAAAGTCATCCTCCAGATCATAATATGCATAGGCTGCTTTTGGACCTTTAAACTCACTTATGAGCCCCATTTGAGTTCGACAAATTGAGCTCCAACGGGCGTGGGGGTCTACAAACAGTGGCGGTGGATGGCGTTACAGTTACGCTCTTTCCAAAGAGAGTATAATATTGGTAAAGTGTGGTTGTTTTCTACAACGTATACTTAGCAGACGAGAGATAGAGATCAGTTCAAATTGTGATGAGGTAGAGATGTTAAGGCAATGTGGCCTCTCAAGTTTTTCACTCAAAGACAAAGCTGGCTTTGAGATTTATGGAGTTACCAGCAATTACGGTTTAGAAGCACTATGATTTATGCATATTTTTGGTTTTTAATAATTCGAAAGTTGCATATAGGTATCATTCCAAAACTCCGAACCAGTTTAGTCCAAGTAACGTTAGGAGTACATACCTGAAAAATCTCTCAAACAAGAAGAGAAGAAAACGTAGGCTTGTGACATGCCAAATATATCTGCATTCTACTTTGTAAAAATTTATAAATATAGTGATGTTCATTTGTCAACCGTAAAAGTTGAGTACGATAGATTATTGTTTGTTTACTTACCGCAACTACTTGCGATCAATCGCAACGGTTAGACGTTTCGATTAAAATAACGGTATGACTAAAAACTTATAATCAATCATAATCACAACCGCTAAAAATAAAAAAACGAACAATATATGTCGCAACTGTAGCTGTAGTATTAACTGTAACCACCAATGCCAGATAAACGAACAAAATTATGTCGTTTGATTCTTTCTCTATGTGATTTTACATTCTGGAGCACATTACTTGTAGTTTATTAAAAACTCAAATATAATTTACTTAAATTTACATTGAATTAGTTATATTAAACTGTAGGATAGTTTTCTTCATCAATCAATCAAATAAAACCAAAAGATGTTTCTTATACGAAAAAGGAAATCACAGTAAAAAAATATATCTGAAAATAGCATATTTCAAAATTTTAATTTTAAATATAATATAATTAAACCTAAATTTTTAATAAATTTTTTAATATTAAATTTTGTGATATTATTAAATATCTAAATTAATAGTAAATTTTTTTAAAAATATACCATCTAAGAGAATTGTTCATAAATTTCTTTTTATTTTTGTTAATATTTTATATGATGTTCTATTTTTTATTTATTGACTAGATTTCTAGTTTACATGTTTTGATTATTCATACACAGAAATAAGTCTATTTTTAGATTTTTTAATTTTATAATTACATCGCAAAGCTAGTAAACTTTAGCTTTTGTTTTTTATGATACGATCTTTAGTTTTGACTTAAAATTTTATTTTTTCTTTTAATTTTTTTTTGAAAAAATTTACATACACTGTTGAAAACAAAAATCTATTTACATACATATACAGTCTCGAATCATGTCTGTTTTTATTAGACCATAGTTCTTAATTAAACAAAAACAAATTACCATAAAAATGTTTGGATTGAACATTCAATAGCAAAATCCGTACCTATTGTCTATGCAATAGAACAATTGACAAAATAACATTTTAAAATTTTTTATTCCAAATATATTATTATTAATTTAAATTTAAAAAATAACATAAATAAAATATTAAAATATCTTTAAAAAAATTTTAGTAAGGAAAAATTAAATATTACATTAGAAAAAAATTAAATATAATATTTTAATTAGATTTGTAATTATTTAAGATAAATATGTATTTTCAAAAAATAATTTGTGTTATTTTCAGAATTTTAAATTTAGAATGCTAAATTTGGAATAAAAAATTTAAAAAGATGATATTTTAGGATATTACTCTATGTAATATGTACTATTATTTAAAATATAATTATTTATATATTTCAAAAAATATTGATGGAGAATTTTTTAAATATTTAGATTTTTATTTTTATTATATTAAAAATTGAATATAATTATTAAATTTTAAATTATTAGTGAATATAAGTTATTATTATTTTTGTGAAATCTCTGTAAAATTAAATTAAAACAGAGAAAATATATAATAGAGGAGAAATATTGGAGTTAATGTGTTAACCCTAATTTTTTTAAGAGAAATACCCTAAATTAACACTAAATGAAGTTTTAGTGTCAATAATAGCACTCCATTTAAAAACTCACACAAATAACATTTTAACAAAGAAAAAAGACTAAAATATCCTTAATTTTAATTAAAGGAGTGTATATATATTAAATAAAAAGTAATATGTTCATTAGCTATAGTATCATATTGGTTACACACTTCTTCTCTCACAACCATTGTCCAAAGTTCGATCCCCCTCCAGACATATTATAAAGGTTTTACTATTTTAATTCAAGGAGTGTATATATATTAAACAAAATATCATATGTCAATTAGTTACAACAACATATTGGTTACACACTCTTTTTCTTGTACAATTGTCCAAGGTTCGAGTTGCCTAATTGTAACTTTTAGTTTTTTTTTTATTTCATTTAATTATTTTATTTAGGAAAGGCTTCCTTAATATTAAGAAATCTTTATTTAATTTAGGTTAGTAGTCACATTTTATGCAAAATTTAGGAAGGCTATATGCAAATTTAGGAAATATCTCTTACGTTTTAAGAATTTCTTCATAAAACGTGAAATTAAATGACTAACAGTGTTTATCCACCACGTTGTTCCAACTGTTTTCATCAATAGTGTTTATCCAAAAAACAACAGCAAGAATGTTTATCCAAAAAACATCAGTAAAAATATTTATCAACAATCACAAATACAAGTTATAAACAAAAACATCAAAATTAAAATTTCCAAACTAAGATTTATCACCAAACTCATAAAAGATGTCAAATACCAACTTCGTTCTTATGTCTTCTTATGCACCATCATGTAGCTTTGACATATCTTCAATTTTCATTGAATGATATTCAATCATTTTGATCACAAAAAGAGAACAATTGGCATCGGTTTTTGTCATCAAAAAAGAAAAAAATAATTATACTTGCATCTCTCTCAAAAACTCATTAACGAGCTCAATCTTGATCCATGAGAATTTTCACAGCAATATCCTAAAATTGGAAGAGAATAATTTTGCAATCACCAAAATTAGAATATTTCTTAAGATATCAATGAAAAACTTAAACAGAAATATAAATTTATAATTTAAAAAGTTTAATTTAAACTAAAGATAGGTATAAATACAAAACAAAATGTTTATATGTCAGTTAGTTACAGTAGCATAGTGGTTACACACTCCTTCTCTTATATAATGGTCTAAGGTTTGATTCCCTCTTTGTGAATTGATTTCAAAATTTTGCAGAATATTAGGTTAAAGATACGTAAAGTTATTTTAGTATTTTTCACTTAAAAAATGCTATTTGTGGGAATTTAGGTTTGTAATGCTAATTTAGCCACTAAAACATTATTTAGTGCTAAATTAGTCAATTGCCCTTTTTTTCAAACATTTTCCTATTTCTAAATTTTAAGTTAATTATAATTTCTTCATCATAAACACCAAAGTGTAATACCATAAAGTGATACTATTTTAAATTTATCTTTCAAATTTAGCATAGTAGAAATAAAATTCTAAAAATAGTATAAATTATTATGTCAAAATAATTATTTACTTTAAATAAACTATATATAAAATTAAAATATTATGTTTAGATTTACTTTTTTCAATTTAAAGTTTAATTATTTTAATTAGGAAAAAAATTTAATTATTTTAGTATTAATTTGTGATATTTTAAAATTTTAAATAATTAATGTTATATTTAAAATCAAAATTTGAAATAATGTTATTTTATTCAAATTGTCCAACCCAAAATCTAATTATTTTATTAATTTAATTTCTTACTTAAATAGTTTCAATCGATTTACCACAATGGAACTGAAATTTTTGAGAATTCTTTAGTGTGCTTATCAATCTTCTTCAGTGCAATGGTGGATCCTTCAGAGACCATCCAAAGGGAGAACATCTTCCACAGCCGTTGCACCATCAATGGCAAGATATGTAACCTAATCACAGATGGTGGTTCTTGCACTAATGTTGCTAGTGCATATATGGTTGATAAGCTAGGTCTAGAGAAGACAAGACATCCTCGACCATATAGACTGAGATGGCTCGATGACAAAGTGGAGCTCAAGATCCATGAGCAAGTCACTGTGCCATTCAGTGTGGGCAAGTACCAAGACCAAGTCGTGTGCGACGTGGTGCCCATGCAAGCTGGCCATCTTCTACTAGGAAGACCATGGCAGTTTGACAAGGAGACCAGACATGATGGCCGAACCAATATCTACACTTTCGTGCATGACAAGAGAAAGGTCAGCCTAGCTTCTCTTACACCTGCCCAGGTACATGAGCTTCAACAACAAATGAGTAAGGAAAAGAAGCTCATTAAATCTAACTTTCTTATTCAACCGAGTCATGTCCGGAGAGCTTTAGCCTCAAAGGATCTAATGCTACTAATGGTTTTCAAAGAAGTATTGAATGTAGAAAAAGAACAGGTAAAGCTACCTCCTGAAGTAGCAACTCTCCTCAAAAAATTCCAGGATGTGTTTCCGGAGGAGATACCAGCAGGCTTGCCTCTTTTACGTGGCATAGAACACCAAATCGATCTAGTGTCCGGAGCAGCCCTGCCCAACCGGCCAGCCTACCGGATGAGTCCAGAGGAGTCCAAGGAGCTTGAGAAGCAAGTCAAGGAGCTCCTGGAGAAAGGATATGTTCGAGAGAGCCTCAGTCCATGTGCCGTACCAGTGCTACTAGTGCCCAAGAAAGATGGGACTTGGCGAATGTGCGTGGACTGCCGAGCAATCAACAACATCACTGTCAAGTACCGGCATCCAATACCACGGCTGGATGACATGCTAGATGAGCTGAGTGGAGCCACGGTCTTCTCCAAGATAGACCTCAAAAGTGGATACCACCAGGTCAGGATGAAGGAAGGTGATGAATGGAAGACTACCTTCAAGACAAAGCAAGGGCTCTACGAGTGGATAGTCATGCCATTCGGCTTGACTAATGCCCCAAGCACCTTCATGCGTCTTATGAACCAAGTTCTTAGGGCGTACATCAGTAAGTTTGTAGTGGTTTACTTTGATGATATACTAGTTTATAGTAAGTGCCTACGGGAGCACCTCACACATCTTGAGATGGTACTTAAAACCCTTCGACAAGAAGAGCTTTATGCCAATCTCAAGAAATGCATCTTTTGTACTGATAAACTTGTCTTTTTAGGTTTTGTTGTAAGTTCACAGGGCCTGTAGGTTGATGAAGAGAAGATTTGAGCCATACAAGAATGGCCAACACCAGGCAACATCAGCCAAGTGAGGAGCTTCCATGGACTGGTCAGCTTCTACAGAAGATTCGTGCCCAACTTCAGCAGTATTGCCTCACCATTGACGGCAGTAGTGAAGAAGAACGTGGGATTCAGCTGGGGAGAAGCTCAGGAGAAGGTATTCCATACCTTGAAGGACAACCTTACACATGCACTAGTGCTAGTCCTGCCCGACTTCAACAAGACGTTTGAAGTGGAGTGTAATGCCTCTGGAAGAGGCATAGGAGCAGTGCTAACCCAAGGAGGGAGACCAGCGGCATACTTCAGTGAGAAGCTAGGTGGTGCATCATTGAACTACCCCACTTATGACAAGGAGCTTTATGCCCTTGTCCGAGCATTGGAGACCTGGCAGCATTACTTGCTGTCCAAGGAGTTTGTGATCCACACTGATCACGAGACTCTCAAACACCTTAGAGGACAAACCAATCTCAAGAGGAGACATGCTAGGTGGATGGAGTTCATAGAGACCTTCCTGTACGTCATCAAGTACAAGAAGCGCAAAGACAATGTGGTAGCCGATGCACTATCAAGGAGGTTTGCCTTGATATCCACCATGAAGGCAAAGGTCATAGGATTCGAGCACATCAAGGACCTATATAAGGATGACCCTGACTTTGCTGAGAGCTACAAGGAGTGTGGCACAGGGAGTCATGGCAAGTTTTACATCCATGAGGGATTCTTTTTCCGAGAAAGGAGGCTGTGCATACCACAAGGATCATTAAGGGAGCTTATCATCCGAGAAGCTCATGGAGGAGGACTCATAGGCCACTTTGGTGTCGATAAGACTCTAGCAGTGGTCAAGGAGCACTTCTACTGGCCACACATCAAGAGGACAGTAGAAGCCCATTGTGCAAGATGCATCACTTGCAAGAAGGCAAAGTCCTGAGTGCAACCTCACGGGTTGTATCTCCCACTGCCCATACCTACACATCCATGGGTGGACATCTCAATGGACTTCGTTCTAGGTCTGCCCAAGATCAACCACAAGGATGCAATCTTTGTAGTGGTGGACAGATTCTCCAAGACGGCACACTTCATTTCGTGTGCCAATGTCAATGATGCCACGCAAACAGCTGAGTTTTCTCTCTAAGAATCTTGTGCGCTTAGAACCTAGTTGAGACCAACCCTCCTAGTTCTAAGTTTGTGATTTATCACGAGGTTCATCACCCCTCGTGTGGTTCACTTCACCCTTCCATCAAATACTAACCCAAAAACCCCTATCCAAGAAGTCTAAGGTCGAGTTTCTCACCTAACCTTCTCCAAACAGCCCACGCGCATATAAGCCTTGAATCGATGCTTGTATCAGCAGGTATCACCAACTACAATACCATGAGAGTTCGAGGCATCTCTGGGAAAAAGATCCTTTTTTTTAATCGACACATGGTAAACACATAATTTTATGATATTGAAGACTGTAGAGAAGTTAAGGCTGAGTCCGAACCCAGAGGCCAGAGGCGAAATCCGTTCATGGTTTGTATGGGTCCCTTTATTGGACATGACATCCAGTACAAGTATATTTATCGATTAAGCAAATTATAAATGCTGGAGTAGATCCTAAAGAAATATCACTTCCTCATGAATTTATCTTGAATTTGGAATTCGTTGTTGGTGTTCTTTCCGATCTCTATGCATTTCACTATTCCACCAGAAATTCTCTATGCCCTTACCGTGAACAAAAAAATTATAAATCTCCAAAATAATAGATAGAAATACCGCAAATAGAGCCATTGTAACACCCATTAAAAGGGTCGTTCCCCATCCAGGAGATACTTTACCATATTCAAATTCATAATTTCTTTCTTATTCTATTTCTTTCTTATTTTTTTCTAAATAGAATAAAAATATATTTTATATAATATATCTATGTAAATAATAGATAAATATCAATATATTTATATTGATCGGTCATGTCATATAGGTCCGAGTCGGACATCTAATTACTTAGATTTGAATAATTGGAGAATGCCTTATATATTAATATGATATCAAAAAGATTGACAATCAAACCTATTTCTCGATTAAATAGAAGTACTGACTCCGAAACAAATTGTTTGGGATTCAGAAGTAAAAGAATCACTTATGGACTTAGTTGATCCATGATTTATGTTTCGTCTTTTCTTTTCTTTTTATTTGTTTCGAGAAAGCGGTCCATTAATTCCGATTTTTTTCTTTTCTTTTGAAACGAAACATCACTCTCCTCTTTGTTTTACCTTTCTCTCTATCCAAGGGCCAAACTCACACTTTTAAGAGCTATAGCATACATGGAGCCAGCAGGGAGAACCTTCTTGAATAGCAAAAGCCTTAAGCTTTAGACTAGTTCTAACCCAACCTGATAGTACCAATTTTGGTAACATCTATCTAGTGCCAAAGTCACTGAATGGATAAGTCACCAATCCCTAAAACGGACTATGGTCCGAGCTGATTCGGAGAGGTCCGAATTCACACGGATTTTCTAGCATTACTTTTTAATACCATATTATTATCATTAAAAGAGCATTAGTTGTTATTAGAACATTATAGAGTTAATTATTCCCACCAAGAATTTGATCTCCAGGTCATGCTAATTCCATATGAAAAAATCAGAAAGTTTATGAAATTCTCTATTATTTCTGATTATGGTTTTACAATGCATTACTAAACTATTTATACATAAATCATTAAAACCCTATAAAACCCTATCTATCTAATATTAATAAGTCAAATAAACCCAATGAATGTCCAACTTGGACAAAGTCGCTTGGAATGGACGTCCTCCAAGTGTTTTAGTGAAAACATCTGCAAGTTGTTCTGTGGTAGAAACATGTTTCGTCCGAACTATCCCAACTTATATATCATCACTCATGAAATGATAATCAATCTCGATGTGTTTCATACGCTCATGAAACACAGGATTCGCAGCAATATGAAATGCATATTTACTATCACAATATAAATCCATTGCACCTGAATGTGTAATACCCATAGATGTCAACACACTTTTTATCCATTTCAACTCTTTTAGCGCAACAACCATTGCTCTGTACTTTGCCTCTGCTGAAGAACATGACACTATATACTGCTTTTTCGATTTCTAAGACACAGGTGAATCTCCCAACTGTATCAACCAACCATTCAAAGATCTCCTTGTAACCGGGCATCCGGCCCAATCAGAATCACACCATGCTATAAGATGAAAGTTACATTTAACTTTCAAATAATGCTGAGTCCAGGACATCCTTTTAAATAACGAACCACCCTCAAAGCAACCATCCACTGCTCCTCTTTTGGTTCATGCATAAATTGTGATAAGATATGAACTGAATAAACGATGTCTGGTCTAGTGGCAGTTAAGTAAATCAAACGCCCAACAAGCCTACAATACTTCTCTGGATCAACAAGTGCTTTCTCTTTCGACTTTGCTAATTGATGGTTTGGCTCCATAGGAAACTCAATCGGTTTACCACCGAGTAGCCCCACATCAGATATAATATCAAGAACATACTTACTATGTGATATATATATACCTTCCTCGCTTTGCACAACTTCTAAACCAAGAAAATACTTCAACTTTCCCCAATCTTTCATATGAAAACAATTACTCAAGTATGCCTTAAATTTCTGAATAGCCATTGGAAAATTTTCTGTCACCACAAGATCATCAACATATACTAGAACATGCATGTGAACATTGTCATGAACCAATGAGAAAAGAGAGTAATCAACCTTATTCTATGTGAACCCGAAACCCAATAAAGCCTTAGAAAGTTTTGCAACCCATCATCTTGGAGCTTGGTTCAAACCATACAATGACTTACGCAAGCGACACACTATACCTTTTTGAGAAGTACTAAAACCTTGAGGTAATCGCATAAACATTTCTTCATCTAAATATCCATGAAGAAATGCATTATGCACATCCATTTGATGTAATTCCCAATTTTTCCCAGCTGCAACTTGAAGAACCAATCTAACAGTGCTCATTTTTGCCACTGGAGCAAATGTATCTGAATAATCAATCCCTTCTTTTTGACGATTACCACACACTACAAGTCTTGCCTTATATCTCTCAATCGTCCCATCTGTATTATACTTGATCGTGTAAACCCACTTACACTCAATAACATGCTTACCATATGGTAATTGTTCAATCGACCATGTTTTATTTTTTTCTTGGGCTTCAATCTCCAATCGCATTGCTTCACACCATTTTGGATATTTCATCGCCTCAGCAAAAGTCTTCGGCACAACTCTTGCCGTTATGATGCACAAAATGATCTGTGTGATGCAGAAAACTTATCACAATTCACAAATCTCTCAACTCCATACATATTACTCGTTCCATGACTCATACGAGATGAATGCATTGGTAACGTTGTATTGCACACATAATCACGCAACTTGGCGGAAGGTTCTTTCCTTCGCATGCCTCGTCCCAGAGGTTCTTGTAATACAGGTTCTTGCATAATCTCAACTTGTGTCACTGAGGTAGGTTGTGTCATCGATGCAGACTCTTGCACAATATCAGTTTGTGTCTCTGAGGTGGTTTTGTCACTAATGCTGGTTCATTCTGTGACACACTAACTCCTTGAGTTTGTACGTCTACATTTTCTTGTGATCCAACCCAATTATATGTCATCGAATCATCACATCCAATAGTATCTCCCACAAATAATCTTGTTTGACCATACTTCAAAGGCTCACCTACTTGTGTGTCTTTTATCTCCAAATAAGGGAATTTTCTTCAAGAAAAGAGACATTTTGAGATACAAATATCTCACATGTGTCCAAATCAGATAAAGTCCATCCCTTTTTCGCATAAGGGTATCCCAAAAATATACATTTATGGATTCTACTAGCAAATTTATCTTCTTGTCATTTCTGGTTATGAGCATATGCCAAGCATCCAAACACCCAAATCTCACGATACTCATGAGCCTTTCCAAAGATAATTTTATATGGACTTTTTCCTTTATGTAACTCAGATGGCGTGCGATTTATGAGATATGCAGCGGTTAAAGCACAATGACCCCAAAATTCTATCAGAAGATTTGCTTGAAACATCAATGCACGTGCCACATTAAGTATATGCCAATGTTTTCTTTCAACTCTACCATTATGTTGAGGAGTTCCCATGCAAGAAGTCTGATGAATCACACTTATTGTACGAAAATAATCTGTCATTTGTATGAATTCACTTCCATTATCGCTCCTCACTATCTTCACATCTTTGTCAAATTGTCTCCGAATAAAAGCAAAGAAATCCACAATAGTCTTTCGCACTTGCATTTTATATGTAAGAAGAAATACCCACACAGCTCTCGAATCATCAACAATAGTGAGAAAGTAATAAGCTCCACATAAACTTTGTATTCGATATGGTCTCCATAGATCACAATGAATCAACTCAAAACACTGTTTGCTTTTGTCAATACTCAACGGAAATTCACTATGACACTGTTTGGCTCGAAAACAAATATCAAAACCGGAAACACCCACACTTTTATGATCAACTCCTGGCAGTCTCCTAACAACCTTTTCAGAAGCATGTCCCATCCTTTTGTGTCAAACTTCTAAAGAATCCAACATACCTACTTTTGTCACAGTTAAAATCTTTTGAATTCCTTGAAGAAAATATAATCCTTCTTTTCTTTTGTCCACTCCAATCGGAATCTGTAAAGTAAGATCCTTTAAAAGATACTGAGATTAGATTGCACTTAAGTTCCTCGACAAAAAGAACATGTGTCAAAGTCAATTTCTCTGTCAAGACTATGCTCCCTTCTCTATCAGCAATCACAACATTCCCATTAGGTAAGCCCACCAGACACGGTGAGACTTCATGCACATCAAACATACCATTCAACGTACCAGTCATATGGTGCGATAGACCACTATCTATTATCCACTCATCTGTATATATGTTATCATTCACACGATTAGCTTTCTCTAATCTTAATTCAATTAACTGTATAAGCTTCTTCCAATGGTCCTTTTTCAGGCCTGTCACAACTTGTGGATCAATTTGTGACGTATCGGTGTGTGACACACTTTTCGGATGTCTAACTACATGTTTTCAAGAACTGCATAAAACCCAACCATTATTTATAAATTCCTCATCAACACCTCTAAAGTGCCTATATTTCTCTAACCACCAATCTGGATGTCCAAATATTTGATAGCATGATTTAACATCATGGTCATATTTAGAACAATAAGAACATATCAAACTTCGATCGTTATATCTCATATTTGACTAAAATTATCAAATCAAACGAATAAATCAATAGAACCTATTTTGTCTCGTCACACATAAGCGAATCAAACGAACCAAGCAACTTTGAAGTAGAACACGTCTTCTCTCTTTGCACACAAACGAAAGACCGCGCCTCACAAATCTTATCAAATCAACAATTAAATCCCAAGCTTTTGTGGCTCTGATACCATGAAAGAATCATAAAGTTCATGAAATTCTCTATTATTATGATTAGGGTTTTATAATGTATTACTAAACTATTTATACATAAATCATTAAAACCCTATAAAACCCTATCTATTTAATATTAATAAGTCCAATAAACCCAATATATACATCTCTTATTACCATACACATCAGTAAATGCCAAAAAATCAAGTCAGTTCATACGTCTTTATGTTGTGTTGATCGGTACAAGCCTCTTGAATCTTCTATATTACCTATTTTTACTGTAGTTTTTATTTGGTATTTGTATGGAATGAGAATGCGGATTTCTTTCCGTTTTTTTATTATTAGGGTCTGTTGAATTTGCCGTAGCGGATGGTAGTAAATTGGCAGTTAACGGAAAGGTGGATATGGTAGAATGGAGTTTCCATCGAACCACCTTTAAGGCAAATTTCATGGTGATTTTGTTTCATGGTTGTGATATGGTATTGGGTATACAATGGCTGCATACGTTGGGAACTATCTCTCTACGCTGGATATGAAGTTTAATATATCGGACAACAAAAAATGGTGTTGAGGAAATTAAACAAGACTTGGTTCGTTCCATCAAGACTGTTAGATTGAACAAATATGTTTATGACAACATCCAGCCCTAAATAATTTTAACTATTGCAAGTTTGACATAGGAGAATTACGGACTTAGGACAAGGGAATTACCTTCAATAATGAGCGTAAGTGGTAAAGAACAGGTTGATTCAAAGGGACTAAGCTGTCTATTGCAGCAATATGAGGACATTTTCGTGGAAAACAACAATCATGCCTCCCTTTCGACCATATCATGACCATCACATTCCTCTATTCCACTACACTAAAATAGTCGTTTTGCGATCATGGTTGCGATCACAAATTGATCGCATAATGTCTATGCAATAAAAATGACCACATAGGATGATCACAAATCAGTTGTCGCAAAAAAATAGCATATTGGTTACTATTTTTCGACCATAGAAACAGTTGGAAAATTTGCAACGACATATGCAAGTACATTGTTGTCCAAATTTTGTGATCAATATGCCACTCTGCATGAGTAATAAATTTTACGATCTTTTTGCCATTGCATGCTGATCACAAATCTTGTAGTCGTATTTAAATTGCGACCACGGTTTTTATTTTATTAATAAATTAAATCATTCTATTAAAAAGTAGTCACATTTTACTCACAAAACTTGTGACCATAATGCGACTACATATTAATTTTATTAAAAATTTAAATACATTTTATTAATTATAGTACTATATTAGTTATAAATAGTGTGACCAAAATGCGACTATAATTTATAGTATTCTGAAAAATTAAAATTATATTTTATAGTATTCTGAAAAATTAAAATTATATTTTATAAATTTATAGTCGCTTTGTGGTTGTAAGTTTTGTGACAAAATACAAGTACCATATAGTTATTTAATTTAGACATAATTTAATTTAATTAAATCATCATCAAAATTTGGTCACAAAAAGTAAAACCAAATTGTGACCACAACTAAAAAATTAATTAAAATTTTTTGAATTATGTAATCGCAAATTGGTCATATTTTTTTGATAAATTTGCTGCTATACTTTAATAATTTAATAAAAAATTTAATTATAAAATTTAAAATTTAAAAGTAATTTAAAATAAATTAAAATTTTTAGAATATAAAATTAATTAATAACGTCATGCAAAAATTTAATTAATAATTTTATTTATCAAAATATAAAAATTTAAAATATTAATATTAATTATAAAATTTTGATTAAAAATAATTAAAAACTGAAATCTAAAAAAAAAAAATTTAATTATTATCCGAAGATGAAAATAGAAAATCGTTTGGTGAAACATAACTAAAATAAATGTTGGTGATGTAGTTAGTGTTATGAGATATTACATCGCAATTGGTGGAGCATTGATGGCCATAAAAGCCAAAAACCAGAATCCGTTCTCTCTAAGAATCTTGTGCACTTAGAATCTAGTTGAGACCAGCCCTCCTAACTCTGAGTTTGTGATTTATCATGAGGTTCATCACCCCTCGTGTGGTTCACTTTACCCTTTCATCGAATACCAACCCAAAAACCCCTATCCAAGAAGTCTAAGGTCGAGTTTCTCACCTAACCTTCTCCAAACAGCTCACGCGCATATAAGCCTTGAATCGAGGCTTGTATCATTTTGGTATCAGAGTTTAAAACTCCTAAACCAGGTTGTTTCTATCCTTTAACTTGTTTTGTTTTTTGTTCTTGCATTAGTTTAAGTTTCATTCAAGAAAACCAAAAAACTAACATCTAAGTTCAAACCGAGTGCATCTAGTTCCTACGTGCATCACTAGGTTCTAGAATTATTCTTGCATTACAACTTTCGACTTTCCTTTTTGTTATAATCATATTTTTATTATTTTTAAGCTAAATTAAAAGAAAAGAAGAAGAAAATAGGAAAAATACCAAAAGCATTCGAATTAGACAGCTAGCAATAGTTGTCAAGAAAGTTTCCTTTTTATTCAAATCTCCATATTTTCGAATTTTCCATTTCTCAGATTTTTCTTTTTGCATTTTTTTTTCGAATCTCCTTATAAAAGAAAATCCTCTTAATCAATTTAGGAGCAACATAACTTGTCTTCTTTCTTTGTAGTACGCAATGACAGAAGAGAATATAGAAGCAGCCGAAGCCATGATGGCCATGTTCACCACCCTCCAAACACAACTTGCATCAATAGGCGAGAGGTTGGAGCGCGTGGAGAGGCCTGTGAGATTCCAGGCCATAAGGCACGTGAGAGCTAAGCAAGACCGTGCTGAGGGTCCTGAGCACCTTAGGACATGGCACGAACAGGAGGAGCCCCAACCAGATGGAGATGAGGACAACAACCTCATAACTATCATCATAGACCGAGAGGACCTCCACGACAACCAGAGGCAGAAGATGATGGCTTCGAGCCATATGGTCTTCACCAGAGACCAAGGATGCCTCCTAGACATCATGAGAATGGAGATGAACACGCATACAACCGGGTAACTCATCCTGATGTTAAGCTAACTCCTCCAAGTTTTGCAGGAAAAGTAGACCCCGAGGCTTACCTAGATTGAGAGAGAAGAATGGATCATATCTTCGATCATTACAACCAACCAGGGCCTAGGAGAGTCTCAATGGCAGTAGCACAACTCACAGACAATGCCCTCATCTGGTGGGATCGTGAGGTATCTGACAGAAGGAGGAAAAAAATGAGGCCCATAGACTCATGGGTCGACATGAAAGATGTCATGCGACAAAGGTTTGTTCCACCTTACTTTCATAGGGACTTGCAACATCGTTTTCGTACTCTTAAGCAGGGTACCAGATCAGTAGAGGAGTACCATGAAGAGTTCGAGAAGCTAAGGAACAGGCTGGAGCTCAATGATGATGAAGAAGCGTTGATGGCACAATTCTTGGATGGACTTCAAGAAAGGATCAGCCGCAAGGTGGAAAGGCAAATCTACAATGACTTCAAGGATTTGTTCCACCTATCTGTCCAGGCTGAGCAGCACATCAAGCGTAAGAGCCAAGACATCTGCAGTAAGCTTAAGACTCCTTGGGCACCAAGCAACATTCCTAAGCCCATAGACAAGGGCAAGAGCATAGAGATCAAGTCAAGGTTCAAGAGCAAGCCTCCTGAACCAACCCGTGACCAGAGAGAGCCTAGTAAGTCTTCTAACCCTCAAAGATCACGTGACATCACTTGTTTCAAGTGTAGGAGTTGTGAACACATCTCAAGGGAGTGCCCAAACAACCGGATCATGCTGATTACGGAGGCTGGAGAGTATGAGTCCCAAGACGAAGAGGACTATGAACCAGAAGGAGAATAAGGTGACATTGAGTACCCTGATGTAGGGGAAGTGCTGGTCACTAGACGCATTCTCAGTGCAATGGTGGATCCCTCAGAGACCATCCATAGGGAGAACATCTTCCACAACCATTGCACCATCAAGGGCAAGGTATGTAACCTCATCATAGATGATGGTTCTTGCACTAACGTTGCTAGTGCAACATGGTTGATAAGCTAGGTCTAGAGAAGACAAGGCATCGTCGACCATATAGGCTGAGATGGCTTGATGACAAAGTGGAGCTCAAGATCCATGAGCAAGTCACTGTGCCATTCAGTGTGGGCAAGTACCAAGACCAAGTCATGTGCGACGTGGTGCCCATGCAAGCTGGCCATCTTCTGCTAGGAAGGCCATGGCAGTTTGACAAAGAGACCAGGCATAATGGCCGAACAAATCTCTACACTTTTGTGCATGACAAAAGAAAGGTCAGCCTAGCTCTTCTCATACTTTCCCAGGTACATGAGCTTCAACAGCAAATGAGTAAGGAAAAGAAGCTCATTAAATCTAATTTTCTTATTCATCCAAGTCATGTACGGAGAGCTTTAGCCTCGAAGGATCTAATGCTACTAATGGTTTTCAAAGAAGTGTTGAATATAGAGAAAGAACAAGTAGAACTACCTCCTGAAGTAGCAGCTCTCCTCAACAAGTTCCAGGATGTGTTCCCAGAAGAGATACCAGCAGGCTTACCTCCCCTATGAGGCATAGAGCACCAGATCGACCTCGTGCCCGGAGTAGCCCTGCCCAACCGGCCAGCCTACCGGATGAGTCCAGAGGAGTCCAAGGAGCTTGAGAAGCAAGTCAAGGAGCTCCTGGAGAAAGGATATGTTCGAGAGAGCCTCAGTCCATGTGCCGTACCAGTGCTACTAGTGCCCAAGAAAGATGGGACTTGGCGAATGTGCGTGGACTGCCGAGCAATCAACAACATCACTGTCAAGTACCGGCATCCAATACCACGGCTGGATGACATGCTAGATGAGCTGAGTGGAGCCACGGTCTTCTCCAAGATAGACCTCAAAAGTGGATACCACCAGGTCAGGATGAAGGAAGGTGATGAATGGAAGACTACCTTCAAGACAAAGCAAGGGCTCTACGAGTGGATAGTCATGCCATTCGGCTTGACTAATGCCCCAAGCACTTTCATGCGTCTTATGAACCAAGTTCTTAGGGCGTACATCAGTAAGTTTGTAGTGGTTTACTTTGATGATATACTAGTTTATAGTAAGTGCCTACGGGAGCACCTCACACATCTTGAGATGGTACTTAAAACCCTTCGACAAGAAGAGCTTTATGCCAATCTCAAGAAGTGCATATTTTGTACTGATAAACTTGTCTTTTTAGGTTTCGTTGTAAGTTCACAGGACTTACAAGTTGATGAAGAGAAGATTCGAGCAATACAAGAATGACCAACACCAAGCAACATCAGCCAAGTTAGGAGCTTCCACAGACTGGCCAGCTTCTACAGGAGATTGGTGCCCAACTATAGCAGTATTGCCTCACCATTGACGATAGTAGTGAAGAAGAACATGGGATTCAGCTGGGGAGAATGATGAGGACATCATGTCGTACATCCAGCCAGGAGACCAGACTGGCCGACCAGGAAGCTTGCCCGAGACAACAGGACCATCTGGCGCACCTGCCGGACCAGAAAGTACCGCCGGACCCTCGACCTATAGGACCAGACCGGTCAACATTGCCGGCGGAGAGGCCCAAGCTTCCGGCACACTTGGTGGGGACGTGGATGACACCGCCGGTCCCTCTGATGACACCACCGACTCCGGGATCAACTTGGCTGGTCCTGAAGTCATTCTGGCCAGTACCGCGCACAATCCAGCCGGTACAGCCAATCCAGCCGAGTACACGCGCACTTCCACTTCTACACAAGAGGACTCGGACCAAATGAGCTACCAACTCCAGGACATGTACTTAGAGGAAGTATCTACACCAGTGGTACCTCCAGGAGCAATGACAAGAAGCAGATCAAGAGCACTCTTCCACAAATTCAGCTTATGGGTCGACAAGCTCCTAGAGGAAGAGCAGCTAAGGACAATGGGCCAGAAGAGCAAATTAGAGTCCAAAGGCTTCTCAACAACACAAGGAACATCAGAGACTTGGGCTTTAGTGGCAAGAGAGGTCAGGGCCCAAAGATATTTAACCCTACTCCAAGTCGAAGAATAGGAGCAAGGCGCATGCATGCCACAAGGACGGCCACCTTCCATTTCTTGGCCGTGAGGTGAGTTAAGGTAAGTTTACATTCGAATATATGCCTCTTTCTGTGTTGCAGGGTAGGATCTAGTTGCTTTACATTTTTGAGTCAAGAACATTTTAGGAATATGTCCTTTTTCGGTTATACACTTTTGTATTTTTTTCTTTTGTGCACTTTTGTAAACTTTCCCTTTTCTTTATTTGTGTCGACCCTAGAAGGTCAAGCTGTCGAGCATATTAATAAGGCTCCTTCCAGCATTGTAGTTCGACAACCTTTTTGATATTAATAAAGTAGAACTTTTTCCTACAAGCTTTCTCTCGAAAGAGACTTGTGCGCTTAGAACCTAGTTGAGACCAGCCCTCCTAGCTCTAAGTTTGTGATTTATCATGAGGTTCATCACCCCTCGTGTGGTTCACTTTACCCTTTCATCGAATACCAACCCAAAAACCCCTATCCAAGAAGTCTAAGGTCGAGTTTCTCACCTAACCTTCTCCAAACAGCTCACGCGCATATAAGCCTTGAATCGAGGCTTGTATCATTTTGGTATCAGAGTTTAAAACTCCTAAACCAGGTTGTTTCTATCCTTTAACTTGTTTTGTTTTTTGTTCTTGCATTAGTTTAAGTTTCATTCAAGAAAACCAAAAAACTAACATCTAAGTTCAAACCGAGTGCATCTAGTTCCTACGTGCATCACTAGGTTCTAGAATTATTCTTGCATTACAACTTTCGACTTTCCTTTTTGTTATAATCATATTTTTATTATTTTTAAGCTAAATTAAAAGAAAAGAAGAAGAAAATAGGAAAAATACCAAAAGCATTCGAATTAGACAGCTAGCAATAGTTGTCAAGAAAGTTTCCTTTTTATTCAAATCTCCATATTTTCGAATTTTCCATTTCTCAGATTTTTCTTTTTGCATTTTTTTTTCGAATCTCCTTATAAAAGAAAATCCTCTTAATCAATTTAGGAGCAACATAACTTGTCTTCTTTCTTTGTAGTACGCAATGGCAGAAGAGAATATAGAAGCAGCCGAAGCCATGATGGCCATGTTCACCACCCTCCAAACACAACTTGCATCAATAGGCGAGAGGTTGGAGCGCGTGGAGAGGCCTGTGAGATTCCAGGCCATAAGGCACGTGAGAGCTAAGCAAGACCGTGCTGAGGGTCCTGAGCACCTTAGGACATGGCACGAACAGGAGGAGCCCCAACCAGATGGAGATGAGGACAACAACCTCATAACTATCATCATAGACCGAGAGGACCTCCACGACAACCAGAGGCAGAAGATGATGGCTTCGAGCCATATGGTCTTCACCAGAGACCAAGGATGCCTCCTAGACATCATGAGAATGGAGATGAACACGCATACAACCGGGTAACTCATCCTGATGTTAAGCTAACTCCTCCAAGTTTTGCAGGAAAAGTAGACCCCGAGGCTTACCTAGATTGAGAGAGAAGAATGGATCATATCTTCGATCATTACAACCAACCAGGGCCTAGGAGAGTCTCAATGGCAGTAGCACAACTCACAGACAATGCCCTCATCTGGTGGGATCGTGAGGTATCTGACAGAAGGAGGAAAAAAATGAGGCCCATAGACTCATGGGTCGACATGAAAGATGTCATGCGACAAAGGTTTGTTCCACCTTACTTTCATAGGGACTTGCAACGTCGTTTTCGTACTCTTAAGCAGGGTACCAGATCAGTAGAGGAGTACTATGAAGAGTTCGAGAAGCTAAGGAACAGATTGGAGCTCAATGATGATGAAGAAGCATTGATGGCACAGTTCTTGGATGGACTTCAAGAAAGGATCAGCAGCAAGGTGGAAAGGCAAATCTACAATGACTTCAAAGACTTGTTCCACCTATCTGTGCAAGCTGAGCAGCACATCAAACGTAAGAGCCAAGACATCCGCAGCAAGCCTAAGACACCTTGGGCACCAAGCAATATGCCTAAGACCGTAGACAAAGGCAAAAGCGTAGAGATCGAGTCGAGGTTCAAGAGCAAGCCTCCTGAACCCACCCGTGACCAGAGAGAGCCTGGTAAGTCTTCTAACCTCAAAGATCACGTGACATAACTTGTTTCAAGTGCAGGAGACGTGGACACATCTCAAGGGAGTGCCCAAACAACCGAGTCATGCTGATTACGGAGGCAGGAGAATATGAGTCCCAAGATGAAGAGGACAATGAACCAGAAGGAGAGTACGGTGACATTGAGTACCCTGATGTGGGGGAAGTGCTGGTCACTAGACGTATCCTCAGTGCAATGGTGGATCCTTCAGAGACCATCCAAAGGGAGAACATCTTCCACAGCCGTTGCACCATCAAGGGAAAGGTATGTAACCTCATCATAGATGGTGGTTCTTGCACTAACGTTGCTAGTGCGTATATGGTTGATAAGCTAGGTCTAGAGAGGACACGGCATCCTCGACCATATAGACTGAGATGGCTTGATGACAAAGTGGAGCTCAAAATTCATGAGCAAGTCACTGTGCCATTCAGTGTGGGCAAGTATCAAGACCAAGTCGTGTGCGACGTGGTGCCCATGCAAGCCGGCCATCTTCTACTAGGGAGACCATGGCAGTTTGACAAAGAGACCAGGCATGATGGCAGAACCAATCTCTACACCTTCGTGCATGACAAGAGAAAGGTCAGCCTAGCTCCCCTTACACCTGCCCAAGTACATGAGCTACAACTCCAGATGAGTAAGGAAAAGAAACTTGTCAAGTCTAACTTTCTTATTCAACCAAGTCATGTCCGGAGAGCTTTAGCCTCGAAGGATTTAATGTTACTAATGGTTTTCAAGGAAGTGTTGAGTATAGAACAGGGACAGGTAGAGCTACCTCCTGAAGTAGCAACTCTCCTCAACAAATTCTAGGATGTATTTCCAGAGGAGATACCAGCAGGCTTGCCTCCTTTACGTGGCATAGAACACCAGATTGATCTAGTGCCCGGAGCAGTCCTACCCAACCGGCCAGCCTACCGGATGAGTCCAAAGGAGTCCAAGGAGCTTGAGAAGCAAGTCAAGGAACTCCTGGAGAAAGGATATGTTCTAGAAAGCCTCAGTCCATGTGCTGTACCAGTGCTACTAGTGCCCAAGAAGGATGGGACTTGGCGCATGTGCGTGGACTGCCGAGCAATCAACAACATCACAGTCAAGTATAGGCATCCAATACCACAACTGGATGACATGCTAGATGAGCTGAGTGGAGCCACGGTCTTCTCCAAGATAGACCTCAAAAGTGGATACCACCAGGTAAGAATGAAGGAAGGTGATGAGTGGAAGACTGCTTTCAAGACAAAGCAAGGGCTCTACGAGTGGACAGTCATGCCATTCGGATTGACTAATGCCCCAAGCACCTTCATGCGCCTTATGAACCAAGTTCTTAGGGCGTACATCAGTAAGTTCGTAGTAGTTTACTTTGATGACATTTTGGTTTATAGTAAATGCCTACGGGAACACCTCACACATCTTGAGATGGTACTTAAAACCCTTCGACAAGAAGAGCTTTATGCCAATCTCAAGAAGTGCACCTTTTGTACTGATAAGCTTGTCTTTTAGGTTTTGTTGTGAGTTCACAGGGCCTACAGGTTGATGAAGAGAAGATTCGAGCCATACAAGAATGGCCAACACCAGGAAACATCAGCCAAGTAAGGAGCTTCCACGGACTGGCCAGCTTCTATAGGAGATTCGTGCCCAACTTCAGCAGTATTGCCTCACCACTGACGGCAGTAGTGAAGAAGAACGTGGGATTCAGCTGGGGAGAAGCTCAGGAGAAGGCATTCCAGGCCTTGAAGGACAGCCTTACACACGCACCAGTGCTAGTCCTTCCCGACTTCAACAAGACGTTTGAAGTGGAGTGTGATGCCTCTGGAATAGGCATAGGAGCAGTGCTAACCCAAGGAGGGAGACCAGTGGCATACTTCAGTGAGAAGCTAGGTGGTGCCTCACTGAACTACCCCACTTATGACAAGGAGCTCTATGCCCTTGTCCGAGCATTGGAGACTTGGCAGCATTACTTGCTGTCCAAGGAGTTTGTGATCCACACTGATCACGAGACTCTCAAACACCTCAGAGGGCAAACCAATCTCAAGAGGAGACATGCCAGGTGGATGGAGTTCATAGAGACCTTCCGTACATCATCAAGTACAAGAAGGGCAAAGACAATGTGGTAGCCGATGCACTATCAAGGAGGTTTGCCTTGATATCAACCATGGAGGCAAAGGTCCTAGGATTCGAGCACATCAAGGATCTATACAAGGATGATCCTGACCTTGCTGAGAGCTACAAGGAGTGTAGCACAGGGAGTCATGGCAAATCCTACATCCATGAGGATTCTTGTTCCGAGAAAGAAGGCTGTGCATACCACAAGGATCACTAAGGAAGCTTATCATCCGAGAAGCTCATGGAGGAGGACTCATGGGCCACTTTGGTGTCGACAAGACTCTAGCAGTGGTCAAGGAGCACTTCTACTGGCCACACATCAAGAGGACAGTAGAAGCACATTGTGCAAGATGCATCACTTGCAAGAAGGCAAAGTCCCGAGTGCAACCTCACGGGTTGTATCTCCCACTGCCCATACCAACACATCCATGGGTGGACATCTCGATGGATTTTGTTCTAGGTCTGCCCAAGATCAACCACAAAGATGCAATCTTTGTAGTGGTGGACAGATTCTCCAAGATGGCACACTTCATCCCATGTGCCAATGTCAATGATGCCACACAAACAGCTGAGCTGTTCTTCAGGGAGATAGTACGGCTTCATGGAGTGCCAAGGACCATCGTATCAGACAGGGACACCAAGTTCCTCAGCCATTTCTGGAGGACCCTTTGGAGAAAGCTAGGCACGAAGCTACTCTTCTCAACCACTTGCCATCCTCAAACCGATGGCCAAACTGAAGTTGTCAACAGGACACTATCAACTCTTCTCAGAACTACACTAGGGAAGAACCTAAAGACTTGGGTGGAGTGCCTGCCATTCATTGAGTTCCTACAACCGAGCCGTGCACTCAGCAACCAAGAAGACACCATTTGAAGTGGTATACTTCAACCCTCTCACCCCATTGGAGCAAACACCACTGCCACCAGCTGAGATGACCAACCTCAACGGAGCATCCAAAGCAGAGTTCATAAGGAGGTTACACCAGAAGGTAGCAGAAAACTTGGAGAAGAGGACCGGACAGTACGTGACTCATGCCAACAAAGGAAGAAAGGAGGTGATCTTTCAACCAGGCGATTGGGTGTGGCTACACCTACGGCAGGAGAGGTTCCCAAACCTAAGGAGTTCCAAGCTAGCACCAAGAGGAGATGGACCATTCAGAGTGCTCGAGAGGATCAACAACAACGCCTACGGGATCGAGCTTCCAGGTGAGTTTAATGTGTCCAATACGTTTAATGTTACTGACTTGGCCCCTTTCCATGCAGATGAACCAGTTTTGAGGACAAAACCTACTGAAGAGGGAGGGAATGATGAGGACATCAGGTCGTACATCCAGCCAGGAGACCAGACTGGCCGACCAGGAAGCTTGCCCGAGACAGCAGGACCATCTGGCGCGCCTGCCGGACCAGACAGTACCGCCGGACCCTCGACCTATAGGACCAGACCGGTCAACATCGCCGGCGGAGAGGCCCAAGCTTCCGGCACACTTGGTGGGGACGTGAATGACACCGCCGGTCCCCTTGATGACACCGCCGACTCCGGGATCAACTTGGCCAGTCCTGAAGTCATTCCGGCCAGTACCGCGCACAATCCAGCCGGTACAGCCGATCCAGCCGGTACAGCCGATCCAGCCGAGTACACGCGCACTTCCACTTCTACACAAGAGGACTCGGACCAAATGAGCTACCAGCTCCAGGACATGCACTTAGAGGAAGTATCTACACCAGTGGTACCTCCAGGAGCAATGACAAGAAGCAGATCAAGAGCACTCTTCCACAAATTCAGCTTATGGGTCGACAAGCTTCTAGAGGAAGAGCAGCTAAGGACAATGGGCCAGAAGAGCAAATTAGAGTCCAAAGGCTTCTCAAAAACACAAGGAACATCAGAGACTTGGGCTTTAGTGGCAAGAGAGGTCAGGGCCCAAAGATATTTAACCCTACTCCAAGTCGAAGACTAGGAGCAAGGGGCGTGCATGCCACAAGGACGGCCACCTTCCATTTCTTGGCCGTGAGGTGAGTTAAGGTAAGTTTACATTCGAATATATGCCTCTTTCTGTTTTGCTGGGTAGGATTTAGTTGCTTTACATTTTTGAGTCAAGAACATTTTAGGAATAGGTCCTTTTTCGGTTATACACTTTTGTATTTTTTCCTTTGTGCACTTTTGTAAACTTTTCCTTTTCTTTATTTGAGTCGACCCTAGAAGGTCAAGCTGTCGAGCATATTAATAAGGCTCCTTCCAGCATTGTAGTTCGACAACCTTTTGATTATTAATAAAGTAGAACTTTTTACAAGTTTTCTCTCAAGACTTGTGCGCTTAGAACCTAGTTGAGACCAGCCCTCCTAGCTCTAAGTTTGTGATTTATCACGAGGTTCATCACCCTCGTGTGGTTCACTTCACCCTTCCATCGTTTACCAACCAGAAAACCCCTATCCAGAAGCCTAAGGTTGAGTTTCTCACCTAATCTTCTACAAACAGCCCACGCATACATCCTTGAATCAAGGCTTGTATCATTTTGGTATCAGAGCTTAAAGCTCCTAAACCAGGTTGTTTCTATCCTTTTGCTTGTTTTTTTTAGTTCTTGCATTAGTTTAAGTCGCATTCAAGAAAAATCAAAAAAAATAACATCAAACTCCAAACCGAGTGCATCTAGCCTCCGTGTATCACTAGGGTTTAGATTCACTTTTGCATTCACGTTTTCCTTTTGTTTAATTCATATTTCCATTATTTTAAGTTAAATTAAAAGAAAAGAAAAGAAAATAGAAAAGAAGAATTGAATTGGACAGCTAGCAAGTTTCCTTTTTTTTCAATTTCCTTTCTTAGATTTTCCTTTTGCATTTTTTCAAACCCCATATAAAAAGAAAACCTCCTAATAATTTAGGAGCACCCTAATTGTCTTCTTTCTTTGTAGCACACATGGGAGAAGAGAATAGAGAGCAGCTGAAGCCATGATGGCCATGTTCACCACACTCCAAACACAACTCGCATCCATAGGCGAGAGGTTGGAGCGTGGAGAGACCAGTAAGATTCCAGGCCATAAGGCACGTGAGAGCTGAGCAAGACCGTCCTGAGGGTCCTGAGTACCTTAGGACACGGCACGAACAGGAGGAACCCCAGCCAGATGGAGATGAGGACACGCAACCTCATAACTATCACCATAGGCCGAGAGGACCTCCACGGCAACCAGAGGCAGAAGATGATGGCTTTGAGCCATATGGTCTTCACCAGAGACCAAGAATGCCTCCTAGACGTCATGAGGATGGAGATGAACACACCTATAACCGGGTAATTCATCCTGATGTTAAACTAACTCCTCCAACTTTTGCAGGAAAAGTAGACCCCGAGGCTTACCTAGATTGGGAGAAGCGAATGGATCATATCTTTGATCACTACAACCAACCAGGACCTAGGAGAGTCTCAATGGCAGTAGCACAACTCACGGACAATGCCCTCATCTGGTGGGATCGTGAGGTATCTGACAGAAGGAGGAAGAGAATGAGTAGACTCATGGGTCGACATGAAAGACCTCATGCGACAAAGGTTTGTTCCACCTTACTTTCATAGGGATTTGCAACGACGTTTTACTCTTAAGCAGGGTACCAGATCAGTAGAGGAGTACTATGAAGAGTTCGAGAGGTTAAGGAACAGATTGGAGCTCAATGATGATGAAGAAGCATTGATGGCACAATTCTTGGATGGACTCCAAGAAAGGATCAGCTGCAAGGTGGAAAGGCAAATCTACAACGACTTCAAGGACTTGTTCCACCTATCTGTGCAAGCTGAACAGCACATCAAACGTAAGAGCCAAGACATCCGCAGCAAGCCTAAGACACCTTGGGCACCAAGCAACATGCCTAAGACAGTGGACAAAGGCAAAAGCGTAGAGATCGAGTCAAGGTTCAAGAGCAAGCCTCCTGAACCCACCCGTGACCAGAGAGAGCCTGGTAAGTCTTCTAACCCTCAAAGATCACGTGACATAACTTGTTTCAAGTGGGGACGTGGACACATCTCAAGGAGTGCCCAAACAACCGAGTCATGCTGATTACGGAGGCAGGAGAATATGAGTCCCAAGATGAAGAGGACTATGAACCAGAAGGAGAATATGGTGACATTGAGTACCCTGATGTGGGGAAGTGCTGGTCACTAGACGATCCTCAGTGCAATGGTGGATCCTTCAGAGACCATCCAAAGGGAGAACATCTTCCACAGCCGTTGCACCATCAAGGGAAAGGTATGTAACCTCATCATAGATGGTGGTTCTTGCACTAACGTTGCTAGTGCGTATATGGTTGATAAGCTAGGTCTAGAGAGGACACGGCATCCTCGACCATATAGACTGAGATGGCTTGATGACAAAGTGGAGCTCAAGATTCATGAGCAAGTCACTGTGCCATTCAGTGTGGGCAAGTACCAAGACCAGGTCGTGCGACGTGGTGCCCATGCAAGCTGGCCATCTTCTACTAGGAAGACCATGGCAGTTTGACAAAGAGACCAGGCATGATGGCAGAACCAATCTCTACACCTTCGTGCATGAAGAGAAAGGTCAGCCTAGCTCCTCTTACACCTGCCCAAGTACATGAGCTACAACTCCAAATGAGTAAGGAAAAGAAACTTGTCAAGTCTAACTTTCTTATTCAACCTAGTCATGTCCGGAGAGCTTTAGCCTCAAGGACTTAATGTTACTAATGGTTTTCAAGGAAGTGTTGAGTATAGAACAGGGACAGGTAGAGCTACCTCATGAAGTAGCAACTCTCCTCAACAAATTCCAGGATGTATTTCCAGAGGAGATACCAGCAGGCTTGCCTCCTTTACGTGGCATAGAACACCAGATTGATCTAGTGCCCGGAGCAGCCCTGCCCAACCGCCAGCCTACCGGATGAGTCCAGAGGAGTCCAAGGAGCTTGAGAAGCAAGTCAAGGAGCTCCTGGAGAAAGGATATGTTCGAGAGAGCCTCAGTCCATGTGCTGTACCAGTGCTACTAGTGCCCAAGAAGGATGGGACTTGGCATGTGCGTGGACTGCCGAGCAATCAACAACATCACAGTCAAGTATAGGCATCCAATACCACGACTGGATGACATGCTAGATGAGCTGAGTGGAGCCACGGTCTTCCAAGATAGACCTCAAAAGTGGATACCACCAGGTAAGAATGAAGGAAGGTGATGAGTGGAAGACTGCTTTCAAGACAAAGCAAGGGCTCTACGAGTGGACAGTCATGCCATTTGGCTTGACTAATGCCCCAAGCACCTTCATGCGCCTTATGAACCAAGTTCTTAGGGCGTACATCAGTAAGTTTGGTAGTTTATTTTGATGACATACTTGTTTATAGTAAGTGCCTACGGAACACCTCACACATCTTGAGATGGTACTTAAAACCCTTCGACAAGAAGAGCTTTATGCCAATCTCAAGAAGTGCACCTTTGTACTGATAAGCTTGTCTTTTAGGTTTTGTTGTGAGTTCACAGGGCCTACAGGTTGATGAAGAGAAGATTCGAGCCATACAAGAATGGCCAACACCAGGAAACATCAGCCAAGTAAGGAGCTTCCACGGACTGGCCAGCTTCTATAGGAGATTCGTGCCCAACTTCAGCAGTATTGCCTCACCACTGACGGCAGTAGTGAAGAAGAACGTGGGATTCAGCTGGGGAGAAGCTCAGGAGAAGGCATTCCAGGCCTTGAAGGACAGCCTTACACACGCACCAGTGCTAGTCCTTCCCGACTTCAACAAGACGTTTGAAGTGGAGTGTGATGCCTCTGGAATAGGCATAGGAGCAGTGCTAACCCAAGGAGGGAGACCAGCGGCATACTTCAGTGAGAAGCTAGGTGGTGCCTCATTGAACTACCCCACTTATGACAAGGAGCTTTATGCCCTTGTCCGAGCATTGGAGACCTGGCAGCATTACTTGCTGTCCAAGGAGTTTGTGATCCACACTGATCACGAGACTCTCAAACACCTTAGAGGACAAACCAATCTCAAGAGGAGACATGCTACGTGGATGGAGTTCATAGAGACCTTCCTGTACGTCATCAAGTACAAGAAGCGCAAAGACAATGTGGTAGCCGATGCACTATCAAGGAGGTTTGCCTTGATATCCACCATGAAGGCAAAGGTCATAGGATTCGAGCACATCAAGGACCTATACAAGGATGACCCTGACTTTGCTGAGAGCTACAAGGAGTGTGGCACAGGGAGTCATGGCAAGTTTTACATCCATGAGGGATTCTTTTTCCGAGAAAGGAGGCTGTGCATACCACAAGGATCATTAAGGGAGCTTATCATCCGAGAAGCTCATGGAGGAGGACTCATAGGCCACTTTGGTGTCGATAAGACTCTAGCAGTGGTCAAGGAGCACTTCTACTGGCCACACATCAAGAGGACAGTAGAAGCCCATTGTGCAAGATGCATCACTTGCAAGAAGGCAAAGTCCCGAGTGCAACCTCACGGGTTGTATCTCCCACTGCCCATACCAACACATCCATGGGTGGACATCTCGATGGATTTTGTTCTAGGTCTGCCCAAGATCAACCACAAAGATGCAATCTTTGTAGTGGTGGACAGATTCTCCAAGATGGCACACTTCATTCCGTGTGCCAATGTCAATGATGCCACGCAAACAGCCGAGCTGTTCTTCAGGGAGATAGTACGGCTTCATGGAGTGCCAAGGACCATCGTATCAGACAGGGAAACCAAGTTCCTCAGCCATTTTTGGAGGACCCTTTGGAGGAAGCTAGGCACGAGGCTACTCTTCTCTACCACCTGCCATCCTCAAACCGATGGCCAAACTGAAGTTATCAACATGACACTATCAACTCTTCTCAGGACTACACTAGGGAAGAACCTCAAGACTTGGGTGGAGTGCCTGCCATTCATAGAGTTCGCTTACAACCGAGCCGTGCACTCAGCCACCAAGAAGACACCATTTGAAGTAGTATACGGCTTCAACCCTCTCACCCCATTGGAGCAAACGCCACTACCACCAGCAGAGATGACCAACCTCAACGGAGCATCCAAGGCAGAGTTCATAAGGAAGTTACACCAGGTAGCAGAGAACTTGGAGAGGAGGACCGGGCAGTATGTGACTCATGCCAACAAGGGAAGAAAGGAGGTGATCTTTCAACTAGGCGATTGGGTGTGGCTACACCTACGGTAGGAGAGGTTCCCCAACCTAAGGAGTTCCAAGCTAGCACCAAGAGGAGATGGACCATTCAGAGTGCTGGAGAGGATCAACAACAATGCCTACCGGATCAAGCTCCCAGGTGAGTTTAATGTGTCTAACACATTCAACGTAACTGACTTAGCCCCTTTCCATGCAGATGAACCAATTTTGAGGTCAAAACCTACTGAAGAGGGAGGGGATGATGAGGACCTCACGTCGTATGTCCGGCCAGGAGACCAGACTGGCCGACCAGGAAGCTTGCCCGAGACAGCTGGGCGATTTGGCACGTCTGCCGGACCAAGCGGTACCGTCGGACCCTCGACCAATAGGACTGGACCGATCAGCATTACCGGCGGAGAGGCCCAAGCTTCTGACACAATTGGTGGCAACGTGGATGACACCACCGGCTCCCTTGGTGGCACCGCCGACTCTAGGATCAACTTGGCCGGTCCAGAAGGCATTCCGGCCATTACCTCGCACAGTCCAGCCGGTACAGCCGATCCAGCCGAGTACACGAGCATTTCAACTTCTACCCAAAGAGACTCGGACCAGATAAGCTACCAGCTTCAAGACATACATCTAGAGGAAGTCTGTACACTAGTAGTGCCACCAGGAGCAATGAAAAGGAGCAGATCAAGAGCACTCTTCCACAAGTTCAGCTTATGGGTCGACAAGCTGCTAGAGGAAGATCGACTGAGGACAATGGGCCAGAAGTGCAAAGAAGAGTCCAAAGGCTTCTCAACAATGCAAGGGACTTCAAAGACTTGGGCTTTAGTGGCAAGAGAGGTCAGGGCCCAAAGATTCCTAACCCTACTCCAAGTTGAAGACTAGGAGCAAGGCGTGTGCATGCCACAAGGACGACCACCTTCCTTTTCTTGGCCGTGAGGTAAGTAAGGTAAGTTTCAATTCAAATATATGCCTCTTTCTGTTTTGCAGGGTAGGATCTAGAATGTTTATATTTTTTGAGTCAAAGACATTTTAGGAATAGGTCCATTTTCGGTTATGCACTTTTGTA